>CM040425.1:69065257-69665257 GCA_022702705.1 Papilionanthe hookeriana x Papilionanthe teres | reverse complement strand
CTCTTCAATCGTTTCAAATCCGTAGCCACCATGAATATTTCTGAAATCTTCTGTCATTCTACTGATATGTTAATTTAAATCTCCTCAAATAAAAATTCTTTCTTTAAGAGATATCATTAGTATTAAGTTTTCTAAGTCATTCCAGAATTTATCTTTAGAACCTATATCTAAAACTACTTGATGAGCATAAGCACATACATAATATTAAAAATCTTTTTTCTTTTTTTTTAATGGGAAATTTCACTGGGGAGTGAAGCAATATTCTAATCAATTATAAATGTAGTCCAATTTCTCAGCTTGCCAAACCTATAAGCCATATTTAGTTAGACTCTCGCGTATTTATTGCAATGTCCTCACTAAAGGATACTACAAACCTTTAGCTCACAAAACAAATCTATCAATGTTTCCAAATGAAGTCCAGCAATGCAAAGATTCTTCATTCATTCCATGAAATTACCACTTTCCACATGCAGGAAAAGTACTAAAGCACATTGATTCCAAGATAAAAAACCATTTTCAATAATCTCCACTGTCTGGTAGCAGAAATTGGGTGATCTATAATTTGTAGCGGGATCATTTATATTATAGAGAAATCACAATTTTTCAACTTCGTAGCATAAAATTGAAATTAAACCACGAGCAAGGCATGCTGCCATTGACTAACATTTCACACTTCTGAAACCCGCATGAAAGTTAGCAAGCCTACTAAGACAAAAAATGATATTGAAACATGATCAAGACATGATGAAATCGACATTCATTCAAAATTAAACAAACTCCATTGCAATTCATCAATTGGAATAAACAATGCAAACATTTTATAAAAATATTTATGTGCTCAATTACAATAACTTCATTTTCAAAGCTGTCAAACAATACACATAAAATGATCCTGATAAAAATTACCATATGGTCGAGATAATGATAATTGGTTCCATATATCAGGTTATGCCCGTCATCAGATAATTCAGATGCTATATAGTCACTATTTACTGTCAAAAGATCAATAAAAAGATCATACTTTTGCCCTAAAGTAGGTTTTTGTCTAAATACTAGACCATGTGCATGGCAATGTTTTTATTTGCATAACCCTCAACACTTTTAGGTTTGCAAGTACGATCACCTTTGTGCTTAAGGAAAATACACATAAGCATTGAACCATGATGCATGCTCACTTCCTAAATGGACTTGTGGATAAAAACTCAGTGACCTTTATCTTCTTCATTGTCTTCGAAGGAAAAAGCTTATTCTCAATTAAGTCTAAAGACCATATATACAAATTAAAAAAGAAACATCCTCACACGATGCATGACATGATTTGGTGGAAATCTTACTTCCTCACTTGTTTTTCCGCATGCAACTACAACCTTCCGGCTGGCTTTAGTCTTGTTGACCTTCCAACTGGTTTTGTCAACATTGCTAATAGGGGTGTGCATCATTGTTTTAAACCGAAAACTCAAACTGAACTGAGTATAATAAGTTAATTTGTTCAATTTATTAAAAGGTGGTTCATTTTCTGTTTTTTTGTTGAAATAAGGGTTATTTGATTTCAAATTATGGTTTAATTTTAGAGAAAAATGGTTAAACTAGGGAGAGCAAAAAGCCGGTTATAGATTGAATGCATTGAGCTGGTAAATATTTAGTTTAATGAAAGTCATAGGCTGTGCTTGAGTTTGTAACCACTACACTAGGTACCAAACAGAATACCATTTAAGCTCGAGCACGTTAACACGAAGATATTTTATCTTTATGTTAGTGACACTTAAAATTTTCAGTCATAATTGTCTTTAAAAATCACATTTCTTTAAACTAACTATCATATTTTAAATGAATAAATTTCTTATTAAAAATGACCAAAAATTCAATCATCCTTATGTTGATTTTTGCCACCAATTGAATCAATATTTTAGTTTTTATAAAGGAGTATGCTTTTGTTCTTATGGGGAGAGTTTGTGCTAAAGTTGTCATCACAATATGTGCAATTGTATCAACTATTTGAAAGGGCGCCCAACTGAAGATGAGATTGAAAACTAAACAAGTGTTATGCGTCATCCCTTTGTTCAGTAGAGCTTACAATGCAGGAAATACAGGAAATATCTTCATAAGAGCAATGGTGTGGTAAACATTTTTATGGTTCACATGCAAAAGGCTCAATTTTTCATTCTTTTGGATATTCTCAAGCCGAGGGGCTGATTAAAAAAAATACTTTGGAGGATAAACTCAAAAATATCAAGTAAATTCAAGTATATTCTATGACTAAAATAAGATAATATCAAAGAAAATATCTTAGGTAATCCTTATAAGATAATATGATTAGTTTATAGTGCCATAGATTTCTAACATGATGTACGAGAACACAAAATAAAAGTTTTGTACCAAGTGAAAAAAATTCTTTAATTTTTTAGGAGAAAAAGCTATTTTACGCAAAATGTTTTTGTACCAATGCATTTTGATTTAACTGCCTGTGAATGGCCCACACATGGCACCCCTAAACTTAAGGATACATTGAAAAGATCGATAGGTGCATGGTGGCAAGTACTTGTAGTTGAAGTGGGCCATTAGTCTCTATATCATAGAAAAGGAAATAATCTTAAAGCTTGTTCAACTCGTGCATCAACAAGCAAAACAAAATTGTTTAATCATAGACATCCTTCTTTACATAAACTACTATAAAACATGCATTTGGAAAGATTGATTTAAAATACTAACAAGTTCTCTTCTTTTCTTTTTTCCCCTTTCCCTAATAAGCAGAAATAGTAATCACTTGATGAACGTTACATAATTGATGTTAACAAATGGATTAACTTATGCACTAAGGATGCATGGGAAGATGAACCTAGGATCAAATACGAACATTTGATGACATTGGAGTAGATTTTCGAAAGGACCGCATTGTTAAAAAATGCTGAAAAGAACATTAGAATTTTTATGGAAATGATTTTCTTAGTTTGCAAGCTTCAATATGCAGACAACAAAAACAATCATATGGATTTTTCTAAATTGCGATACGCCATATTAAACCTGTTTTGTCAATTAAGTTAATGAAAGTGTCACATGAATTTCCATGATATAATGTATTGAACATTAATGTTGCCTCTATGGATTCTGCCATCGAATGGATGCATGAACTTCATTGATATATGTTTGACAAGCAAAAGTGTTTTAATGTACCAGAAAAATTCAAACATCACAAAGAGCATGCTTAGCAGCTTAGAATTCTGCTGATATAACATCAAAGGAACAAAATGAATAAAAACCAAACAATCAGGGAGAGAGAAACTAATTCCTTTGTTAACCAACATGGATTCATAAAAGTAGAAAATAATTTCATAGAAGAGAACTAACTACTCATACAAAGCAAATGGGCAGTGAAAAATAGTTCTTATGCATTCATTATGAAGCACAAGGATATTATTATGTTTGGCAACACATTTACCACGGGCGTTAGCAGGATTGAACCTAAAGGAGTTATATATAATTAAAAAAGTATGGCAACTTCAAAGCTTGTCTGAAAAGAATACGAATAAGAAATCATGATGAAGCCATACAATCTCCAAAGGTAACCTATTGTTTCTGTGGGAACTAATATTTGTCAGAATATTTGCAGCCTTTTCAAGAGCATAATGAGACAGGAAAATACCATTGTATATCTATAACTTAATATGTTCGAATGGACACAGTTTGGGGAAAAGCTAAGCTCTTGAGCAGCAAGCAAGGGACATCAATGGCGAGTTACAAATTTGAACAGCACTGTCATAGAAGGAAATAAAACTTAAGGGGCAAACCAATAATCCAAATTTCTTTGAAAATAATCCTATTGCTGAGAAAAATTACACTGCTCCGCTAAAAATTAAAAAAATGCAATTGGTGGTGCTGCATCTCATTGTAATAAAATGACAAAGTAAGAAAGCATGTGGAAATAAATATAAGACTTTACAATTACAGTGAATGCCTTGTATTGCAGAAGTTGTAGACGAGATGTTCCATGCCATGGTGACTATTAATCATGTCATGGGCACAGGATACCATTATGCTTTTCAAGCGATGTGTACAAAGAACTGAACAGCCTTAGCAATTGCATATTCGATCCTACCAATTGCTTCATTTATTATGTTAAGCCGAAAAAATTACGAAGGCAAAATTTGTTTGTGATTTTATGAGGGAAAAATCCTTTGTCAAGTTATGGTTCTTATAGATTTAGTTTGCAGCTTTGAACTTATGTCAGCCATCAAAGTTATTATTTCTATCATTTGTGAGTTATTAAATAGTATATGCATTAAAAATCTAGCTTCGATGCCTCATTTGTTCAATCATTTTATTGTTCTGGGTTATGGACACGTTGCCACATGATTCAGCAAAAAATTCTACTACAAAGCACTTATATCTAAAATGATAGGTAGAGGGTAAGCTGGCCATAAATGCACTATAGTCTAAGAATAACATTGGACAAAACAATTGCAACGTTGGAAACATTGTCATTTTCAAAAAATATAATACTAAATCAACACATGAAATTTGAAAGATGGCACGGATATCTAATAACAGTGATATCTTGTTGACATCTAGCATTAAGACAAGAGGAACGAAAAAAATTAGCACTGAAACAAATAACCTCTAAGGTTCATTTCAGTGATCAATCAGAAAAATATCAACAGCATATTGATTTCTTGTGCATGAATAATATTTCATTGTAAATACTAAGACAATTGAGATGACATGGCTTAATTTTGTAATTTCATTGAGCCAAAAATTATTCAGGGATAAAGGCATCTAAAAACTCATTCAAAATTCACCAGCGAGATTTCTTCCAAAAGCAACCAGCTATAGGTTGTGAAGGCACTTTGCTGCAGCAATGTAAACTTTATTCAAATAATGAAGCTTTTCAATAAGGAAGGAAAATCCTCTCTTTTATCATCAACATTAGATTTAAGTCACTTATCACAATTCCTAACCACTTTATATAGGCTCCAAGAATCATCCTATTACATTTATAACCTTGATGGCAAAGTGTTACCACTATTTCATACAAATCTTTTTGCACAATTTCAAACATTGGTGCATCTTCAAGTCTCCATCATATAATCTCAATCCACTTAAGCATATGCTGTATTACTTTATTTTCCAAAGACAATCCTATGTTTTTTTTCCCCTAAAACATCATCTCTCACTAATTCCTTCCTAGTTATATTTTATACCTTTCTTGAAATATTCATTTTGGCATGCCCAACTTAACTATTAGTGAGTTATTATATCATCATTGTCAGC
This sequence comes from Papilionanthe hookeriana x Papilionanthe teres, assembly GCA_022702705.1. Taxonomy (NCBI): domain Eukaryota; kingdom Viridiplantae; phylum Streptophyta; class Magnoliopsida; order Asparagales; family Orchidaceae; genus Papilionanthe; species Papilionanthe hookeriana x Papilionanthe teres. The sequence goes on along the minus strand of CM040425.1, from coordinate 69,659,992 downwards.
ATTTTCCAAAATATTTAGATTATCATTACAGATCGTTTTCCATTCCTTCGTAAGGATAGTTGTATGCAGTGTTCAATTTAAATTAACATATTTTTAAATTATCAACAGACACAATAACATGGAATTTATCCTTAACTTCTTTAATCACAGCAAAGTATATTTGATTCCCAAAGAAACTTAAATGCTAGAACAAATTTCGATTCCTTTTTTTATATTATGTGTGTGTGTTTGTGCGCGCGCTAAACAATCAAACTTTATTTCAGTTTACTCAAACCTGTTGCACAGTCCATGTGGGTCACATCCATGGAGAATTCTTCCAAATAATACAAAAACAACAACATAAGCATTTATCCCACTAAGTGGGGTCGACTACATGAATCCTTTTGTTCCATTATGCCTATTGAGAGACATATTTTCATTTAATTCTAATAGATTAAGATCATTTTTTATACAATAAGCTCAAGTCTTTTTAGGTCTACCTCTGCCTTTCTCAACATAAGCCGAATCTAAAACATCTACTCTCCTAACTAGATCATTAGATTGTCCACTTTTAATGTGACCAAATCATTTAAGACAACTCTCTCTAATCTTGTTTACCACTGAAGCTAAACCAATCCTATCACAGATATATTTATTTCGCATTTTATCTCTGAGTGTCAAGCTACTCCAGCAACTAAGCATTCTCATCTCAGCAACACCTAACTTTATTTTTTCCTATCTTTTAAAGGCCAACATTATGTGTCATAGAGCATTGCAAGTCTCCCCACCAATTATATAAAATTTTCCTTTCAGTCTGAAAGGTACTTTTCTATCAAACAATAAGCTCGATGCATTCCTCCACTTCAGCCAACCAACTTGAATTCTACTAATAACATCATGATCCATATCACCATCACTTTGAAAAATAGACCTGAGATAGCTATAACATTCACACAGTTTAATGATTTGATCACTTGTTGTTACAACTATGCTACTAGAGCTACTACATAAATTAATTTTTAGATCTACTCAAATGAAGGTTTTTATAATACAATGTAGACCTCCATAATTTAAGTTTTTCCTGAACTCATTCTCTAATCTTATCCAAGAAAAAAGAATATCATCAGCAAAAAGCATAAACCAAGGTACATCTTCCTGTAAATGTATAGGAAGAGTATCCATAATTAAAGCAAAAAAGATATGGGCTTAAAGCCGATTCCTGATGTGATCCAACTAAAATAAGAAAATACAAGTCATATCAATAAAAAAATAAATTTTTTTAGTTTTGAGAAAATCACCAAGCATGAAAGTCATTCCAACAGTATCAAGCAATTCAAATATTACAATGTGAGCAACTGCAAGAGACTATAAATTATTTTCCCCCTTGATGAAATGCTTTCATTCATAGTTATCAGATAAATTAACACCATCTTGTTAATGATTCAATCGTGTACCAGCAGCTACGAGTATTCTCCCGTTACAACAAAATAGTTTATGATATTGAGATGATTGATAGTGCCAAAACTATAATGAATAAATTTCCAAGTAGAAATCATCCATTAATCAAAAAACGAAAGGCATTAATAAGAGAATGAAGAGCCCAAGTACAGGTAAAGAAATTTGATTCCTAGCCGTAGAAAAGCAAGGTTAGAGAAAACCAAGCAAACTTTCTTAAAGTATTCTAGAAAGTCACTAGATCTACAAACTGTACTTAATAATCAGCAATTTACCTAACAAGGCATAAGATAATCTTAATAGAAGTTTAAATTACAAAAAGTTGAGAAAAATTCTGCAGCTCCTTGTGCCTTGTATATATACATCCATGCATATACAAACACAGACATAGTGCATCACCTTTTAGGAACCTTTAACAAACTTGCTTCAAATAGAAGTCATTGAAAAGTAAACAAAAGTTTTAATGCAACTCCATTTCCATTTGTAAAAGCATAAGTAAAAGAATCCAAGCGTGAAGGGGTTTCATAATCTCATTTCAAAATATCTCTCAAATTACCTATCCCTCCACCCACACCATCCCCCAGTAACAACAGTTCTTACAGACAGAAACAGGAAAAAGCACAAAGCGGATAAGGTAAGGAGGATTCACTTCAGACAAGATTACAATCATGTGATAAGAGTTCAAGGCTTCTGAAATCAAAATTACAAGCAGGTTAATCAGGTTTTTGGGATAAACTCAAGTCAACTGCCTAAAATCTCTGGCTAACTACGTGGCTACTTGCATATATAGGTAGACCAACAAGGAGGCAGTCACTAACATCACCTCATAACTTTCAAGAAAAAACTCCTTGTCCGTATCTCTCGGAGCATAAGTAGCACAACAATTCTTCACCTTCGTAACGAAATTGAAACTAAAACTCCCACTATTATCTCCATCCAACCCTTAAATGCTGAAATCAATCACACTACACTAGTTGAATGGAGAAAAAATTGGGTACGTAAACCGTATGCATTGTTGCATACGGTAGCCAATCAGAACATGCCACATCGGATAATGGGTCCCGCCACATTTAAAAACAACTATTTAACGCGCGTGACCCAAGACCCGCCCGATATCGTAACCTAAATGTAACCATTTTGTAACCATTTTGTAATCTTCCCATTGTTTAGCCTTTAGTAATCCGTTTGTACAATTTTATGTAACCTAAACGTAACCCGCATGTAACCTAAACGTAACCAAATTATAAACGCTAGACGGAGACAGCGAATCGCGAAATTGTAACTCCGACGCAACCCATTTGTAATCTATTTTGTACCTTTTATTCTTTATACTCCTTTTGTACCCAAATTTATGTAAGTTTTATAACCTAGTGTAAATATATTTGCCTTAGGTTAAAATTTAAAGCACGAGTAACATTTCGAAAAAGCATCGCCCCGCGCCCATATATCTCCTTCTTCGCCGGCTCTAGGGTTTTTTCGGATCTCTCCTTCGACACCGGCGGTAGGTTGGTTTCGGCTCTCTCCTCTGCACCGAGTACTTATGATTCTTTTCGGCTCACCCTTCTTCGGCACCACCGCGTATTGTTTCGGCTCACTCATTCTCCTATGGCCGGCACTGGGATTCGAGGTTTTCGACTCTCTTCGACACCTAGCGGTTGCTAGTGTTGCGGCTATCTCCGTCTTCGACACGTTGCTATCTTGTTTCGACTATCACATTCGGCACTAGTGGTTTCGGTTAATATGGAAGAAGACATTCGGAAGTTCAAGAAAAGCCGACGTCGAAGTTGCAAGAGTTGGATAGTCCAAAAGCAGTGAGAAAAAGAAAAACAGAAGAAAATGCGGAAGAATGATCCTTAGAAACCCGAACCGAAGCCGAAACGAGGTAAAAGTTATCTTTCTCTTTTTCTCTCTTAAATCCGAGATTTTAGCAAGCTTGAGGTGAAATGGTATTTACCTTTGTGTTGGGTAATTACTATGTGTAACGCGCGATTCTTTTACATTTACATATCTAGCACATACATTTAAATTAAGAAATTACATTTATGTTGGGAAATTACATGTGTAGCACTGCATTCGTAGAAGTAGTTGAAATTTTTATTGATGAAATCCTATCTTATGTCTCAAAAATGCAAAGTCTCCACAATCAAATTATTGATAATTTCATAAATTTGAAAATTATGGCTGGAGTATTACAATGAATTTTTAAATTTGAGTGAGAATCGAAATTTGGAAGAAATAATGTGGTTGATTTGTAAATGGCAATGTCTTGAGTGGTCCGTATGTAATTGCCCCATCTTTAAAATTTAGCTTCGAAATGATATCTAGCATCTAATCATCATCGACCTATGCTTGTAATGTAGATTATCACTCTCTCCACTTCTCTACATCATCTAACTTCCAAACTTTTAAGATTATTTGGTGAATTACGAAGTTAACCGCTTCTTTTGAGTTTCGTTTGATTTTTTGTCCAAAATATTTCACCATCATAATCTAATTATTAATGTTTGTATTTTAGTAGTGAAGGAAATATGAGTTCAATATAGTCATCGTCAGCTTACAAGTGTCATTCAAAACAAGTGATGTGTATTGTAGGCGCAAGTTCTCGCTGCGTTAAGTCAATCGCTCATACGGATGAAACAATGGATGAAAATTTTATCAATGCCCTCGAAATCATACGAGAGGTTGATAAGTAAATACTTCAAATGGATAGTTGAATCTACAATGGATGATATTTGGTATCTACTTCATGCTCATAAAGAAAATTAGTTTTTGGACCTAATTTTCCGTTAAAGTTAGTGGTTTTTCTCTATAGATCGCTCTTGAATGGCTCCTATGATTTTTGCTTGGTATTGATTTTGCTTGGTTAAGTTGTACACTAATTTAATAATTATTCTACTTTTTAAGTAATGCAAATAGACGTCATCTTTTTAATATATTTTGAAATTTGATAAAGTAGAAAGCCACTCTCATGAGGAGTTTTAATATATTTTTGCTTGGTTTTCCTCTATGTGATCGTTCTTTTTAATATTATTCTACTTTTAAGTAATATATTTTGAAAGTCAGCTCTCGTAGGAGTTTTATCTGGGATGATTGTAATTACATTATTTCCATTACAACATGCATTTTAACTTCTGTTGTTTGTTGCTTAATGTAAGTTATATGGCTCAACATCAATGAATTGCAGATGTCGTTCATCCGCCGTTGTTAAAGTACTCAAAAGCGTCAAACCTTCAATAGACGAGGCGACATGGAACCAAATTGAAGGGATGAACTTGGGTCACTTTTTTGAGCTCCTCGCGTACTCCCAAAATCATTCGATGACAACGCAATTAATCAAATGTTGGGATCTCGACGGAGGGCATTCATCTTGGCAGTGAAAAGAGTGAAATTTGATTCCAACGATGTTGCAGCTATTACTTGGCATGCCAAATAGGGGCTTACTACGCAATCCGGGAAAATGCACCGCCGGTGACATGACTGCGAGAGAAATAAAGACGACGATTAGAGAACATCTCGAAGGGAGTCTCCTCATCATCTTTGCAATCGTTAATTAAGTTTCTAACGTCAAATTTACTTTTTCCTTCACAAAATTTCGAGTTTCAAAAAAAATGTTGTCTATTTGCGATAGAGTAGAAACTTTTAACTTGTACAATTGGTCGGATACAATATGCAGATTTCGACGATGCAACTCAATGAATGTGCGATGAAAATAAGGACGCAATGACCAATGGGATATGTTACCGGCTTTGTCTTCCTCCTAATCGAGTATGTTTTTCCGCACAATGCATACTGCATGTAGCTTAAATAATATGAACCCAAGCTTATATTACTTTTTCCTATTACATGCAACTTTGGTTTTATGAGCATACTTTCTTTGGTCCTCCCAGACTAAGTCGATGTTAGGCCACGAATGTTGAGGTGGCTGGCTAAGGTGAATTGGAATAAAGTAAAGATTCAATCTAGTCTTCAACAATCTCGAACCCGTCGAGGTGATTTAATTATTTGCTTAAACAACATAATGTCTTATCATGCTTACTTGACAATTTCTTTTATTGTAATAACATGCGAGTTCATGACCATTTCATCGAAATAAAGGATAGTGAACGTTGGTTACTCGCACATCCAGGCGAAGAAGAATCCATTCCTACGATTCCTCTCCCACAAGAGGATACCCGAGTCTCGACTACGATCGCTAACCTCTGTCGATGTAGCCTGCATGAGTGCCCTACCGGAGTGATTATAAGAGACCTCATGCGGATACGTACGCGAAAAATAGCGATACATCTTGTCTTGGAAAAAATACATGATCTGCCGAAGACCATCACAAGTCTTTTATGGAATTTCAATCCTCGGCCTCGACTCGTCCGACGAATTTGGAAAAGGATATGAGTGATTTAAAAAGTGAAGTACGTGATATTAAGAAAGAAATTAAAAAGCCAGAGTGCGAGACTTAAAGAAATGGAGCAAAGAGTCCCCAATGTACAGTTTAATTCAAAGAATCAAGGCACGTGAAGGACGAAGAAAGAGGGTTCCTTCTTCCCCGTTCACGGTTTTCAAACGAAAAAGGCAGAAAAGAATCAAGGTGGTTATTTAGCTTGATGATGCATTGAGCGCTAGGAAATTACCAGATGGTAAGATCAAGATTTGGATACATGTTGCAGATCCTGCTTGTTTAGTTGAGCCTCGGTGCATAGTTGGCAGGTTGTTCGACTGTAATTATTAAGCTTTAAAAAGTCATTTTTTTAGTGAACAAAATTTATTTAACATTTTCTTACTTTATAGGGAGGCTATGAGAAAAGGAACCTCTATCTTTTGCCTCATCGATACTTTTCCAATGTTCCACGAAAAACTTGACATGGATGGTATGAGTTTGCAGCGAGGGAAGCTCTGCAAGGCCGTTAGGTAAGTTTACATCTTGTATTTGAATTGGCGGATTTCATTAGTAAGGTCCTTTCTAATGGAAGGATTTCATCCCACTCTTGTATTTGAATGGCTAAGCACGAGAGCAAGTACTCAAGGTTTTTTAATTGTTTCAAAGCTATGTTGTTGTTCTTTTCCCAATCGAGGTACCGTGTCTCATGTCACTATTTGCATACTAAATTTCCTTCGAATTTGAAATTTTTATTGTTCATTTGCTAATATTAACTTTTGTATTTACGTAATCGGAGGATTACTCGAAATCGCAGTGTGCTCCTTTCGTTGGACCCAAAGCCCGTGCGAGTTTCCATAGTTAAATGAATTCCTTCTCCATGATTAAAAATATCTTGGTTAAATGAAGTTAGGTAGCTACACGTCTATATTAAAAAGTCAAACCGATTTTATTTAGCTAGTTTGATTCAAGTTGTTAAAGTATCAGTTCTAACTTTGGTTATAATTTTGGCAGGTTGCGTGTGAAGAAAATGATGAGTTAATATGCTTTGGAGGAATGGATAAATCTTAGCACTTAGTTATTTATGCTTAGTATTACTCTCAAGTCTTGCAAAGAGTGTGATGTGTTTTGTTATTTATGCAAGAGTGGGTTATACGTTGTTATTTATGGATCGGTGAAGATTGACTCATCTTAGCTCGCTTTTTTAGTTTGATTTTTCCTATAAACTTTGATTTAAATGCGACCACTCGATTCTTATGTATTTAAAGGTTACTAATGGTGTTATCTTTTATGGTATAAGAAAGAATTGGGTGGTATTATATCTATCATGTTGTTATTAATTATTATTTTAGTTCAATTACTGGTTGGACATTAATTTGATATTTGATCGGATAATCTACAAGCACCGCATTTAACTAAAGTGCTTAATTACAAAATTAAAAATTCTATCTTTCTTTTTCATCAAAGTGCTTTCTTATCACTCTTACAATAATTATAACTTTTGTAGGAATCAAAATCTTCGTATTTTTTAGTAAATGAACCGACTCATGAACCGATTCGAGCTATACAACTACACTTGTGCTTCGAACATAATCACTATTAGTTATTGAAGCTCAAGCTCGGATTAGGTGTGACTGGAGCACGGCCCAACTCATTTACAACAATAATCATCATCATCCCCAACTTTTAAAATTGAAAATTTTATGTACATACCACTCATTATTATGTTTTTACATATTTAACACGTAACGCATAAATAGGAGGTCACTTGAGCGGGTCTGGACTTATTTACGTATCTAATCATCATCACCATCATCCTCATTTTTATTCTCATCTCCAACTACCGTTCATGACTTCATAAAATCGGAAGATTTACATACATACGACTATATTTACACACGTAACGCATAAATTTCAATTATTCTTTGTAAAAATTAAAATGATGCAATTTTTTATGTTATATGAAAAGGAATTTTGTGGTATGTACGTAAATACCCTTCAAATTTTTAATGATTGATCGTCATCCCGATTTTCGGCTCTCAACCTTTTGAACTCATCTTAGGACCAAAAGTCATGATGATTTTCATTTTATACTCGATGGACAATTTTTTTTCATGAAATTAAAAACTGGTAGGCAATTTTTTTCCATGAAATTAAAAACTTCAATTTCTTACTTACATGATATCAAAGATAGATTCTAAATGAAGATTGATTCTTCTTCCACCTAACCAATGCTTCAAATCACTTACGAACTAAACGGGAAGCTCTCCCAATTATCTCGCTCGACTCAAAGCGTGACTCAAGGTAAGGAAAGATTGGAAATCATCAAAAAATAGTCGAAGGCATAGCAACAAACCAACAAAACGAAAAATCATGAAATCGTCGAAAGAATCGTGCTTATGAAAATAAAAGCAATCAATTAAAAATGAAAATCAATGAAACTCTTGTAATATTTTCATTAAAAATACAACACAAAACGATTACTTCTAAACAAATAATATTTAACACAAAACAGTTCAATTTAAACAAAAGTTCAATTTAAATCATTAGATCTTCTATGCAAGTTACTTCTAAACAAGCTATTAGTTTACATTACAAATAGAACACAAACGAGCTGGTATATGGATTACTATCTTAAAAGGTAGACCATTGAGGCATTACTGTCTCGTCAATTGAATCTATCATCATTGCAGTGTATGATTCACTGTTTCGTGGAATGGCGAAATTTCAGTAGTCAGAATCCATTTATCAATCATACATTTATTTAAGAGATTCATATGTTTAATACAACAAATATATTTCTTACTCGTGCAGCAGAAGTGGAAAAAATTCGATTCTTCAGATGGTGTTAATAGTTTTTGCTTTCCTACGTATACAGAGTAGTTAAATGTGAATAATAATTTTTTGGGATTACACAAATGAAAACAGACTTAGTTAATTAGACATACCTTTCGACTCTTTTATTTCTCTCCCAATATCCTTTTATTCGGAATTAGATACTTCTTTAGGTCGAAGTTTGGCGGGATCATTCACGTTCGCTTCTTTATGAATAGGTTTTTTTTTCTCGATGTTGTGTCCTCTTATTGAACATTTGTCAAGCAATATGTCATCAACTTCCAACGACAATTTCTTCATGGAGTCCGTCATTTTCTCGTTTAGCTTCGCATTCCCTTCGCTCTTATCGGTGATTTGATATACAAATTTCTGCATATGTGTTTGGAATAATAGATCGGTCTCGTTCAACATCCTAGCTTGGGTTTGTCGCTGAAATGGTTGTATCCATAACTCGTTGTATACATTTTTTTCGCACGTGCGGACCATCCGAGCGTAAGATATTTTTCCGTATCTTCTTCATGTGAAGAAAGTTCATGACTCGTAAAGCGTGTGCACATGAGTATCCCCATCATTTCGAACTTTCTACATACTACATCGAATATGGACATTCGAATCGACAAAATCGACAACCCAAGTTCCGTTTGTCCTATGATTATCCAAATTGTTAATGAAGAACTCATTTTCATTGATTGGAGAGGGTTGTAATTGAAGACCGCACGATCCGTGCAAAAACTCTGCCTCAAACATCGCGTACATGTTCCTCGAATAAAATGCCGCCGCTCGCCTCGCATCGGCCGCTTCACGCTACGGTGAGTAATCGCGTATCGATCACACTTAAAATCCTCATCCCTCTCGTTACGCCTCCATGTTTTCATTACATTTTCAATTCCCAAAAACAATCGGTATAGTAACTTGTAGGGCTTTGAGACACTGCGACAAATGTTATTGGCTGACTCACTTCTCCGTGTCGATAGAATTCTCATTCCAAATACATCCATATTAAACGCCGTGTCTCACTTATGCTCGATCCCGTACATGTCGCCTAGCCACCCATTATCATGTAAATTGCTCGTTTCAATCATGGCCCCCAAGTATCGTCGAACTCCTCTTCGTACTCGCATTCGGACATACATTTGCAGAAAAGATCATCGACTATCTTATCGTCACCCCGCAGATGAACCTTTGTGCTCGGCTCTTGTATATGTGCCATCGACATAATCTATGTCGTGTATTCGGCAAAATTTCTCGCTATGGCTCTAGCCTATCGATCCTCCGATCGGTGTAGATAGTTATCGGACGATTGTCACCCATTATGCGGATAAAAGTTTTGAAGAGCCATTTAAACGATTCCACCGTCTCATCTGACAATAAACCAACTCCAAAGAGAACATTTTGCCAATCGTGGTTAACACCAACCACAGAACGCAACATAAGTTATATTTATTCAATCTATAACTAAGTATCAAAAATAATAACATCTCCAAAGCAATCATAATCAAGCTCAGCAAGTGCTTGTCGCTCCAACAAAAGCTTCATGAGCTCGCCATTCTCATCAACTTCAAAATCCCACTCAAACACGATATCCTCAAAACGTCTATCCGTGAACAACCGTACTAAAGCATTCACATCACCTTTTTCAATTCTACATCTCCTCTCCTTTGAATGAAATCGAAGGCATCGAACTTCGTATACTCCGGATTATCTACGCCTCCAACTTCTTTAGCTAGAAAGTTAAACGCATCTATCGGGCGTATCCTCGACCGTGTCATCGATCTAAGAACATCCGCATCGACTTCATTTATCTTTCTCGTTGGAACGCAACATGTGCTTATCACCAATTTTCTTAAGTGAGTGGTTATGAGATTGAATAAATTTTTTGATCGTCCAATTCCCATCCTCATCAACTCGCGTATCGAATCATTGCAGAGACAACCTGGTTCGTGTTTTCGCTCTTTTGTACTTACCGGCTTCGTGATCTTTAGCTCTTTTGAAACCGGCTTTTCCACATACGAAGTCCTCGATCTTAATATTCCCGGAGTTCGTCGTGAAAGTAGCGTGCTCCTTACGAACACCGAATCCGATATGGTGAGCATAAGCACAATACACTTCATAAGCTTCCTTTTCATTATGGACCTTTGTTTGAAGAAGTATGTTCATTGTTTGATCGGTACTCGTAAGCTCCATTCTCATCAACCTGCAAAGCAATGTAATAAAATGTAAATCAAATGTCAACAAACAAAAACTTCTCTCAACGATTAAAATCTTGCAAAAAATTGTTGCGATTTAATCTAATAAATATCTGTTACAAATATTTAACCATTTAATCCACAAAATGAATAGTAGTCAACTTTGCACAACTAGAATTTTATCTTTAATTTATAATTGAGCATAATTCCTTTTTCTTTTCTTAAATATGTCATCTTTAAGCTTTTTCTCTGCATGAAAAATAATGTCAAGTTGTCATAAAAATAAATACTGCAAGAATGAACCTCTAGATCTGGAAATATTTTCTCCCAAATTAAAATATAAGGGAAATTTTAATGCAACTTAAACTTTAACATGTCTAATGACCTAAACTTTCTATTTATTTTTATAAGCATGCAAAACTTTAACATCACATATAAAATATGGTTATTACTTTTTCTCATGCATAGATTTATGACGATAAAATATTATAAATATACATATCAAACTTTAGGTGTTAGATATGTAAATACATATGAATAGTGTGGCATGTATGCAAATTTCCCTAGTAAAGAATATATGTCCATGCATCAAAAAGAAAGGCGACGAACAAAAAAAAAAAAAAGATTGAAACACACGCCGCAGCTCGGCTCTTCTTTGTTCTCGAGAGAACAGCGTCACCTCCTTCACCTTTATACATAAAATGCTCCTTCGTATCTCTCAGTAATTCATGAAAAACCCTAGACCGCCCGAGAAACAGGGAAGAAGCGAGTGAAATAAGCTTAAACCCAATAAAACAAAGAACCCTAGCCGCTTAAATACCACCATTCGCTGGCTCCATTTTTATATTTAAGTATTTTGTTACATTTAGGTATATGCGAGTTACATTTAAGCTTACGAATCACAAAAATATAAAGGCGCAAAACCAAGTGGAGTTACAAATAAGCTATAAAAAGCAGTATAGACGTTATAAAGGCTAAACAATGGGAAAGGTACAAAATAGTCATAAACGGGTTACATCGAGTTACAATTTCCGGCAATTCGCTGCCTCCGTCTAAGCGTTTATAATTTGGTTACATTTAGAGTTACATACGGGTTACATTTGGATTACTAAAATCGTACAAACGGGTTACAAAGCGCTAAACAACGGGAAGGTATACAAAATGGTTACAAAATTGCTACATTTAGGCTATAATATCGTGCGCGGCCTTCGGGTCACGCGCGTTAAATAGCTTGTTTTTAAATGTGGCGGGACCCATTATCCGATGTGGCATGTTACGATTGGCTACCGTATGCAACAATGCATACGGTTTAAGGAACGAAACTTCACCTATTTCTAGGAAAAAGTAACAGGAGAGTGTAGATCTTCAGCAGTTGCAAGCGCCAACAGCCATCAATAAGCACATATCTATGAGAATTGACAACTTAAACAGTGAAGATGAACGAATTGGTTTCCAGAGCAAACCAAAGGAAAGAGGTAACAAACCCACCTAATAAGCTCAATATCAATACCAACCACGGGGACAAACGCAAAATTAAAAGAAATATTCGCTGGACTCCCCGCAAACGTCCCAGACCAAAACCTAAGCTTTATAAAATACATACAAGTAAATCCATAAAGTGATCAGAAAAAGGCGCGCGCACATGCTCACATGCTATCTCGATGTTCGATTTTCACGAGAGTGCTCGCTCAATCGTCTCCCTCCTGAAGTTCGCTTAGCTGTCGAGATCGGAGTAAGCGGAGTAAAGAGAGCGAGCGAGCAAGAGAAGTGACGTCGTGGGCGAGGCCGGAGCAAGCATCACGACAATCAAAGGCGCAAAACCGTTTCTTTTCTTTGGAGGTAAATTGATTTTCTTTAAGGAGAAGATTGGAGGAGGGAAGAAATATTACATCAGGACTCCACACTTAGTGCGATGTGCGGAGTCTAATCAGTTGTCGACGTGCGGAGCCTAATCAGTTGTCGCCACCTGGATATACTGTTACGTCAGCAGCTGGTAAAAAAAAACTCGTCTTCTTTAATTTGTGTGACCCGGCTCTCTTATTCAAAAAAAAGAAATGTTTCGTATTAAAAAAAAAAATTTAAATATTTCGTATTAAAAAAAATGAAACGTTTTGTATTTTGGGTAACGTCATTCCCCTCCCCTTGAATAAAGCTATTCGTCGTTTCAATACCATCGACGGTTTCTTCTAGTTTCCGGCTCGGCGAACATTACTTCCTTCCTCGGCAACATCCTACTTCCTTCCCCGGCGAAACCGAAGGCTTTATCCGGCACGCAAGAGAGACGATAATGGCGTCCACTCGCTCGGTTAAATCAAGGTATGATGGTACATTTCTTTTTATATTGAAATTAGGTTTTCTCTCTCCAAATAATCCCCAAGGCAAATGTTTTCAAACTAGAATAACAAAACCTTAAATTTTAAAAACTTAGAGATAAACATCACTAAAATGTGTTATTCTTGTGTTATTTATGTGTTATTGATGTATTATTCTTTGTTATTCTTGTGCTATTCTTGTGTTATTCTTGTGTTATTCCCGCATTATTCTTGTGTTACCTTAACTTATATTTATTTTATTGTTATTCATGTTTATTATTTTTGGGTTAACTTAATTGATGAGTTTACCAGTAATTTGTGTTATTGGGGTGTTATTCCTATGTTATTCATGTGTTATTCTCGTGCTATTCATGTGTTATTGATTTGTTATAGTTGTTGATGGGTTTGTCTTTTGTTTTGTGTTAGTGTTGTGTTATTGTTGTAGTATTCCTTTGATATTGATGTTTTATTATTGTGTTATTGTTTGGTTACCTTAGTTGATGTGATTTCCTTGTGTTGTTGTGTTATGGGCGTATTATTTATGTGTAGTTTAACATCTCATACAATTTTGAATGTTGTTGAATTGTTATTGATGTGTTATTACAGGAATAACACTCAAATAATACAACAATAACACGTCAATAACACATGTATAACAAAGTTCGGACGTATTACTGTTTTGTTATTCTTATATTACATATGTGGTAGTCTTTCTTCAATTTGAAATTTAGATCATATGGTACTGATTAATGTGTTATTTTATATCTATTTTGTAGAAGTAATACACCAATAATACGTGAATAACACAGAAATAACACAACTAACACAATTTTAATGTGTTATAGATTGATGTGTTATTGCTGTAATATTCTTGTATTCTTTGGTATTTGTGTGTTATTCCCGTGTTTTTGTCGTCTAATATTCGTTATTGATTATTGCTCCACATGGGTACTGATATTGTGATATTGTTTCTTCAATTTGCAGGATTATGAGTGCAAGGTCTTTCAACTGTAGATGTCGTCCATCTGCAGTGAGGGGTGTACTGGATGAAGTGAGAGATTTCATCTCGGAGGAGACGATGAACAATCTTAAGGAGATGAGGGTGTTCACTTTCTTTGACATGCCACCGTATCCCCAAGATAATGTCTTGACTTTGCATATTCTAAGATGCTGGGATAACAGGAGGAGGGTCTTCAAAATGAGTGGTAAAGAGTTGAAATTAAATGCTGACCATGTCGCTCTGTTGATTGGCATGCCGAACAGAGGAGAACCCGTTGCATGGGGGAAAGGTCCACTATACAGCTCCAGTGTAAGACAAATAAAGGACCAAATGACAAATTTTTTTGGAGAAGGAGCTCCCAGTCATCCATTTGAACATTTGTATTTGAAATTTATACTGACTAACCTATTTTTGCCTACAAGTAATTTCAATGTCCACACAGATCTTGTTGCTTATACTGTTGATGCAGAAGCTTTTCCCTCATATAACTGGCTTGTTGTCATATGTGATATGATAATCGACCAAGTCAGCACGGCATACACGAAATTGAGGGAGAACAAATCATTGGGTTACATTAAAGGTTTTGTATTTCTTTTAACGGTATGTAGTTGTGCAATACATTACAACATATTATTATGTAATTTAGTTTGATTGTTTTTGCTGATTTTGCATGATTTCGTTTGGTGTTTGAAATCCTTAGTTATGGTTTTACGAGCACACGTCCCTAGTAACTCCAGCCGCCCCTGATGCTAGACCTCGCATTTTGAGGTGGCCAACAAATCATGGGCGGAGTGGGCAACAGATTCACGAGGCCTTCAGGATGCTTGATCATGCACAGGTAACTCATTCATTGAATGAAGATAATATCTTCTGAATGCTGACATGTTCAAATTTACTGTAGGTTAATGACAGCTTTCTGGATTTGAGGGACGATGAAGTGCAGCTACTCGCAGATCCAGATCACGGACCACCCAGTCCTGCAAGGCCTCTACCACACCAGGAAATGCCGGCAGGACCATCGTCACCTAGATCGTATGCCAAGGGTACAACTGTGTCAAGTGAGATTACCCTAGTACCTGGACATACTACCGGGAGTGCTAGTTATGAAGCTTTGTATGAGATGCTGAAATCTCAACAAGAGGTTAGCTTGAATCTGCAAGACATTATGGTTGGAATGGATGAAAAGATGGATACTGTGGTGGACACATTGGTCGTCCTAACAGGAGTGGTACAGAAGTTAGTTGAAAGAAGTACCGAGAAGGTGGTCGAAAAGGAGAAGTCCAGTATTAGTGGACGGAAGAGGACATTCGACACACCAGAAACTCATTGCCAATTTAAACGGCGACCCAGGACTGTACATACGGATGATACTGTACATATAGAGGACCCCGTACACACTACTGATCCTGTACATACAGAGGCACCTGTTGATACTGTACATACGGATGATACTGTACATATGGAGGACCCCGTGCACACTACTGATCCTGTACATACAGAGGCACCTGTTGATACTGTACATATGGATGACCCCGTGCACACTACTGATCCTGTCAAATAGAGGCACCTATTGGTACTGCTGATCCCTTACACATAGATGATACTGAGCAGGCCCAAGAGGCCGAAGAAACAATAAGAGATGAGCACGACGAAGATGTTGGGGATAAGATATTTTATGAAGACCCTGCTGAAGTAGAAATAGCAATAAAGAGTGTTCTAGATTCTCTATCCCTTTCGGTGAGCATAACATTCTTTTATGTACATATTTCTATACATTTCTATTATGTTCCCTAACAGTTATTACATATTGTTATTTTTATTTGCAGACTCGTCCGGTCACATCCGATGTAAATATTGATGGTACAAAGGGTTATGCCCAAGAGGCCGTCAGTCCAAAAAAACGATCTGATACAGTTTTGGGTGTAGCTGAAGAAGCATCTGCAGAAGAGGTCTCCAGTCCTAGTTCCGATGGAAACGAATATGCGATTGTCGTAAATACTTAATCACTCTAGACAGACTGTTAAATATATTATATAATATTCTTACATTTAAAAATGTGCTGTTTTATTTTGCAACCTCGCCAAACGGGAACAATCATTGATTATCCTTCTAAATCACTGATACCACTCGAAATGCAGGAAGCAATAGATCAGTGCCTACTGAGATATGCTGGACCGTAAGTACATCACCCCTGTCTATTTAAATATTGGCAGTTGTGTTGTGATTAACAAAAACTATTTATCATATACGCAGTAGTGACATTGTTCTTCAAAGAGGCGGTATTGTGATTGAAAGAAAGGCCTTCGAAGATGTTCTGCTCAATAAATGGTTTGGAAACGAACATGTCGACCTTTTTGTTGTCTTATTGCGCAAAAGAACTTTGAGAGCACCTGATTTATACCGGCCTTATCATTATGTTTCGCCATATTATCTAGTAATTTCATGCTCAACAAATTATCTATTAATTTCATTATGTTTTGCCTTTCACACTCAACGTAATAATTTCATGCATATGCATAAGACATTTGGCAACAGCGATAGATTTGTTAGACACATCACCAAACATACCATGCATGAGGTAAAGACCATTTTTTTTCCAATCATTAAGAATCAACATTGGATTTTGTTGGTATTAGATTTCAAAGCAAGAAATTGGAGAATATACGACTCGCTGCCAAACCCCATCCACAAGTCCTACGCTGAAGAAGTTGTAAGTGCATCGAACTTTCTTATTGTTATATTTCCTAAATGTATATGCACACCACTCCAGTAACAATAGACTGTTGCATCTTGTCAGATTGATATGTTTGTTAAAGATTGTGGCCCTTTATTCAAAGCCAAGATCGAGAGTTGGGGGTTAGTAATTGTTAGGAATGTACCATCTCAGAGGAACAGTGTCGATTGCGGCATGTTCGTGTGTAAGTACATGGAGACACTTGTACAGTCCGCAAAAGTCAACTGGCATCGGCATATGAGTTGGCAGGATGAAATGGAACGTTTCAGAGCAGAATTTGCATATGACATTTGTGTATTGTCAAATAATTGATTTTTGAACACTGTTTATGTTTTTTATTTATTTGTTAATAATGTTTTCCGTTCTTGTTGTTGGTATTGAGTTGATATATATAGGGAAGGTAGCATATACATATAAGTTACAAGAAGGGGTGTCAACCTTCTAATACAACGAATAACACCGAGTAAATATATCAGAATTGAGGGGTATGTCAACCATTCCAATACAAAGAAAAAAGGTGAATAAAGTAAATATTATAACACAATATAACACCAGATATTATAAATATTATTTTAAATATTATAACACCAGATAACACCTTCCAATACAAAGAATAACACCGAGTAGCACGGTCTCTTAACCGCAATAACACGGGAATAACACCGGATAATACCAGTAATAACACCGAATAACACCGAATAACACCAAGCTTCAACCATAATAACACCAAATAACACCAAATAACACCGAATAACACCAAGCTTCAACCACAATAACACCAGAATAACACTGTAAAAACACGTAAATAACACCGAATAACATGTCTTAACCAGAAAAAACAAGTAAATAACACATTATTACGACGTGAATACTACCGCAGAAATGTTGGGATATTACCTGGAATAACGCCGATTAGTCCCACAGTAACACGGGAATATTCCTTTTAGACCGCGAAATAACACTAATTTCTTGTGCGATAAATGGAGAATAACACGAGAATATTTTTTCATGCCGCGGAATAACACCGATTAATTGCACGGTAACACGAGGAAATGGAGAATAACAAGGGAATATTCCTTCGTACCGCGGAATAACACCGATTAATTGCACGGTAACGCGAGGATATGGAATATCAGACGGGAATATTCCTTCCGGACGTGTTACGTAGATTTTTCGTGTTATTGAGGGAATATTTCCGAGTTATTATTGGTGTTATTCACGAGTTATTTTTTGAGTTATTCACGGAAATACTTCTGTATTATTCACGTGTTATTGTTGTATTATTTAAGTATTATTTCTGTGTTATTTCCGTCTTAATTTTGTGTTATTAACATGTTATTAATTTCAGTTATGTAAATTAAGATTAACTATATGTAAGAACAACGAAAACAATATTAAAGAATGATAAACTAAAAACATTACAGTTAATGCAAGAACTTCGTCATTTTACATTGATAAAAAGTACCACAGAATGTTAAGTTATTCACGGGAATATTTCCGTATTATTAACGTGTTATTGTTGTATTATTCAAGTGTTATTTCTGTGTTAATCTCGTCTTAATTTTGTGTTATTAACATGTTATTAATTTCAGCTATGTAAATTAAGATTAACTATATGTAAGAACAACGAAAACAATATTAAAGAATGATAAACTATAACATTACAGTTAAGGCAAGAACTTTGTCATTTTACATTGACAAAAAGTACCACATATGTTAAGTTATTCACGAGAATATTTTCATATTATTCACGTGTTATTGTTGTATTATTCAAGTGTTATTTCTCTGTTATTCTCGTCTTAATTTTGTGTTATTAACATGTTATTAATTTCAGCTATGTAAATTAAGATTAACTATATGTAAGAACAACGAAAATAGCATTAAAGAATGATAAACTACAACATTACAGTTAATACAAGAACTTCATCATTTTACATTGACAAAAGTACCACAGAATGTTAAATTATCACCATCGTATATGTAAGAATAAAGAAAACAGTTTATTTATCACTCATTTACAGAATCCAAAGAACATTTCAAAGATATGTTCGCTCTTAGTTGCGTAGCATAGTATTCCTGCAATGGGAGAGAAAGACAGTATCAATTTAGTAAATAAGCTTAAAAACAAACAATCAAATCAGACTAAATATTATTAACATACTTGGGTCAGACAGGCTGTCAAACTTTCATCGTCTGTTTAGCAACGTCATGACTACTTGATGCTAGTTCAGTTCCTGAATGCAATGTTAACGGTTAGGAATATTCTATATACAAGTAATGAAAGGAATATTAAATCTATAAGAACTTACTTTTAGCTTTCTTTTTTTTCCCAGTACCCTTTCAATTTGAATGTAGATATTCCTTTCGGTCTCATCTTTGCTGGATCGCTCACACTGCACTCAATATTTCCAAGTTTTTTCTTCTTTGTTGTTTTCTTAACTTGGGGCATTCTCCCAGATATAACATCATCAAGATCTGAAGATAGTTTTTTAAATGTGTCCCACAAGCATTCCTCGGCTTTATCATTTCCTTTCGCTTTATTAATGAGTTGATATGCAAATTTATGAGAGAATGAGAGGAATAACAGTCCACTTGAGGAAACATTATTCAACATGGAGTCCTAGAGATCTCTACATCCAAATCTGTTAAAGATATCCCTTTTAGCATGTATGGACCAGCGCATTAAGAAATACTTTTCCGGAATCAACTTTATTTTGGCTACGTTAAGAACAAATAGTGAATTGGAGCACAACAACCCCATCATTTCAAATTTTTGGCAAGAACATGTCACCTCACAGTTAGCTTTGTCAACTAAGACGGTCCAGAGTTGCCTTGTTCCCTCATCGTCCAGGCTCATCACATTATATTTATTCTCACACCCCACGGCTAATTCAACTGTGAGCCCACATAAGCCATTCAATAGCTCTTGCTCAAACATTGAGTAAAGCTTATGTGTATAGAATGATGCAGCTTGCCTCAACATTGGATTGATTTTAACCATGGGCGTTGTGGCTGACTTACCACATTTGAAATCTTCGTCCTTCTCGTTCCGGCGCCACGATTTCATTATGTTTTCAATTCCAAGAAAACAATCCGTCAGAGAGCTGGTAGGCTTTGCAACACTATGACAGATATTATTGGTGGACTCACTTCTCTGAGTTGATAAGATTCTCATTCCAAATATATCTTTATTATATAATATTGACCATTTCTGCCTTATACGGTATATTTCATCTAACCAGATATTGCTTTCTAATTCTCCCACCTCTATCATTAAAGACAAAGTTTCTTTGAACTTCTCTTCAGAATCACACTTACTCATACATTTATAAAACAGCCCACTTACACTCTTCATGTGAACTCCACAATGTACTTTTGAAGACAATTTCTTGTAGATGTGCCATTGACATAATCTATGACGCGTCCGTGGGAGGCATTTTGCAATGGCTTTTACCTTCGCTTGATCTCGGTCGGTGAAAATTGTTATCGGATGTTTGTCTCCCATTATTCGAATGAATGATTTGAATAGCCAACTAAACGATTCAGCGGTCTCATCAGACAAAAATCCAACTCCAAATAGGACGTTCTGCCAGTGGTGGTTAACCCCCACAAAAGGTGCACAACATAAGTTATATTTATTTAATCTGTAGCTTGTATCAAAAACTATCACATCACCAAAACAGTCATAATCCAACCTGGATAACCCATCACTCCAAAAAATACTTGTTAACGGACCAGATTCATCTGTTTGGAAATCCCAAGCAAATATGGTATCCCCAGCTTGCCTCTCCGTGAACAATTGTATCAGAGCATTGACATCTTCTTGTTCAATTCTCTCTCTTCTTTCTCTTTGAATGAAATTAAATGCAGCTCTCTTAGTGCATTCTAAATTCTCTACACCACCGAACTCTGTGGCAATGAATTTGTATGCATCTCTTGCTCTGATCCTTGATGCTGTCATTAATCTTAACACGTCTGCATTTATCTCACTTATCATTCTGCTGGACCGAAGAAGATGTTTATCACCATTTTCGGCCAAAGGATGATTGTGATTTTCAATGAATTTCAGCACAATCCAATTGCCTTCGAGATCGATAACATATCGAACCATAGCCTTGCAGCCACTCCTCATGTCTGATTTTTTGAACTTCAATTTATCCATGCTGGTAGGTTCTTTCTTGTACCCAGATTTTCCGAAAATAAAATCTTTACTCTTCAGTTTTTTGGATTTCGGCCAGTAGCTAGTGTGATCCTTCCGAATAGTGAATCATATATGATGTGCATACGCAAGATAGCTTTCATATGCTTCTTGCTCATTCTGGACAGAGCTGCTAAGAAACCACTCTTTAATTGGTTCATTGTCATCATGTCTTTGCTCACATGACTGCAAATTTGAACATAATTAGAAAAAAATTATTCAATACCACAATCTAGCTGGAATAACACTGGAGTAACACCAAAATAATGCAAGCTTGACACCATTCATAAAACCTCAATAACACAATTAGAATAAAGATGAAATAACACAAGCTTGACAGCAATCGAACCACTAAAACAACAAATATTACGCCATAATATCAACAAGAAATGTGCCTACAAATAACTACATTACATATAATGATCACATAAGCTGGACATCATGATAACACCTCAGTAACACTGCAATAACACCATGATAATACCTCAATAACACAATTAGAATAAAAATGAAATAACACAAGCTTGTTAGCATTGTAACCAGTAAAACAACAAATATTGCACGTACATTACATGTAATGATCAGGAAAGCAAAACATCATGATAAAACATCAATAACACTGCAATAACACCATGATAACACCTCAATAACACAATTAGAATAAAAATAAAATACCACAAGATTGTTAGCATTGTAACCAGTAAAACAACAAATATTACACCATAATATCAACATGAACTGTGCCAACATATAACTAAAGTATATTTTATGATAATCCCAACAAACCATTATGATAATACCTCAATAACACAATAATAACACCTGGAAAACACCACTGTACAACACTCAATATCAATAAATCAACACCCAATATAACTACATCAAACTAAGCCAACTACTATACCACTCCAGTAACAATACTAAAAGAAAGTCAGAAACCCACATAACATCGGAGTAATACCATAAAAACAGTAGAAAGATCAGTTTCTTACGATAATAACACCAGTAAACTACAATGTTAACACCCGAAACAAAATAATGACACCAGGAGCAAACCCTAAACCCTAACCTAACATAAAATGAGACTTACTTCTTCTTCAAAGTTCAAGGAGAACGACGGGTTAAGGTCCTCCGTCATTTCAACATCATTCAAGGAACTGTCCATGGAAGCTTTGTTGTTGTAAGCTGTATTTCTTCAGCTGCAAGCAATAGAACAGTAGGGGAAGAAGATAGCGGGAAGTCCCGCTCGATTTTTAGGATCCTATTAGCGGGAAAATGCCAATTCTTGGTCGGGCCGGGTCACACGAATTAAAAAAGAGGAGTTTTTTTTTAACCAGCTGCTGACGTGGCAGTATATCCAGGTGGCGGCACCTGATTGGACTTCGCACGTTCCTCTACGTGCGGAGTCCTGATGTAATATTTCTTCGACTGAGGACTGATTGCTTGCGTCGGAGAAAAGAAGCAGCTTGGTATTTACGCAGCTACAGGCCTTGACAGTGATGAAGTGGCATCTATCTTTTTTGGGGGCATTTATCAATATCTATGTTACAATGTATTTATTTACAAATGTAACGCCTTAATTTTAATTTTAATTTTAATTTTTATCAACATAATTTTTTTATATAATATTAAAAATATTACTATTTTAATTTTCACTAAGTAAAATACATATTTTCATAAAAATATTGCAGTTTAGGAGTTAGAAATGTAAATATATATGATTTAAGTACAATCTATGTAAATAAATCAACCTTTTATAATTTTAAATAGAAATAATTTTTAAAGCAATATGGGTATAAGAATAGAAAGTAGAACCACAACTAAGGGCCCGTTTGGAGTGGCTTATTAGAGAGCGTTTGTTTTGCGCGTTAAGAATTACGATAGGATATCGCTCAACGCCGCTTGTTTCTTCCCTTCGTTATTCGCGGCCGCCCTTTGCACCCCGTGTTCAGCTTATCGTTCGTGTTTATTATCAGATTATCAGAATCAACAAATTATAAATAATATGCAGCTGCCCCAAACAGACCCTCACTCAATAATTTCAAATTATCGCTTTCAAAATTGACTTTAATATAATGTGATTTATGAGAAAATCTTGACCATATGACCCATAATTAAAAAAATTGAACAAAATATGGGCTTATTATTTATTTTTTTTTGTGAAATATATCTGAAAGTTTGTTGCTAAGATAATAACATAACTTACACCGCAATAACACAAATAACACATCAATAATACTACAATAACACTACAATAACATCCGCAATAATGCCACTATTTTGACGTTGTTGTTACTGCAATATTATTCATGTGTTATTGCGGTGTTATTCATGTGTTATTGTGGTATTATTCATGTGTTATTGCAGTGTTATTCATGTGTTATCCAGGTGTTACGTGAAAGTGTTATTGAATTGCAAAATAAAATGATACGTTTTCATGTGAATTATAAACAATGTAGGATAATACCTCGAAGTCTTTGGAAGACCGCTCGTTTTTTCGCTTCCCATGCGATCTTTCATTATTGTGTGTTAGCAAGACGGAAAAAAAAACTAAGCTATGAAAATGATGATTCCGAAGGAAGTAATGATGAATTTAAATACTGTTCACGTGTTGTGGAGCTTCGAGGAAAGAAACGACACTTGTGGAGAAGGCGAAACCGGGAAAAAACACTAGGTTTTGGTAGAGAAGAAGAAAACAGCTATGGAGAAAACTTAACGTCAGAAAATGCCAAAAAATCACAATAAAGGTACAGTTTGTCTTCTTCGGCTTTTCATTTCGACTTTTTCGGTAAGGCTGGGTACCGCCTTTTCGCTTTTTATATATATATTTTTTTTACAATTTCTATGGTGGGTCCCAGTATGGCGGACACAGTTATATGTCCAGAGTCCGAATGTAATATTTTTCCATAGGCCTTCCATGTATGATATAATTTGTTCAAGGTGGAAGATTGCTTTCAATAGATATATGCCTAATCTTGGATAGGAATATATATATATATATATATATATATATATATATATATATATATATATATATATATATATATATATATATATAAATCCTGTAGATATGAAAACCAAAGTAGTTTTTTTATGAGCAAGGTCATAAATATTTTAAGAATCTATGGGCGGTAACATCTCTGATACTTAATCTCTTTAGTGTAGTTTAGAACGATGATGGAAAATTGATAAAATACTATTTATAAATTTAGAATTAAACCATTGCTATTATTATATATAATAATAACAGCTATTGAATATAATTATGGTTAATTATTTTAATCACTATTTTTTATTTACATAATACTCTATTAGCTAATTTTTTGAGTTCAAACTTTGGAAAAAAAAAAAAAAATTTTTTTTGATGTGAGGTTTATTAGGAAGGGAACTCTATGTTGCTTGAGCAAGAAGATTGTCTTAGCTAAGAGTAAATTGTAAGGAGAAGCTACAATCAGAACAAAGGACATCCTGGTTTTGAGCCCTCATTCAATCTTGCTTTGCATATTATTCATTTTTCCTTCAAGTTTGCAACATTTAAATATTTATATTATGCTCTTATGACTTAAATATGTAAAGATCTATGTTTGTATTTATTATCTTGCTAACTATTTTTTACATTGATTTTTATTAGAGCTTCAAATTAGCAATCGATTTTATCCTTACTTTATTGTTAAAACAAGAGATTGAGATTACATGCAGAGTTCTCTGAACTTAAAACACATAAATTTTGTTCTGACCGGATATGGAAATACAACATTTGTAAATGATTTTCTACTAAAATAAGCTTCAATAACTACAGAATGGAATCAATATTTGCTCAAACTTATAAATCTTATTCTCTATTAGCATTAATTCTCTATTATTAGTTTTATTTTTTACTATTTGAATTTTATTGTCCTTAAAGTTTGACCATATATAATTTCTAATAAGTTTGACCATACTTAAAGTATGACCATACTATTTCACTCTAATAAAAAGTAATAATAAGTTCTAAAAGTTGAAAGTAATATAGCTATAAAAATAGTTTTTAGCATGAATAACACATTAGATAAAAGTTAAATTATCTCAATAGTTTAGAGATCACCCACTAAGTTGCTATAGTGGAGACAAATCCACTACAAGGAAAGCTTCCTCAAAAAATAAAATTAAGTATAAATGCTTCTTGAAGAAATTTCTCTGAGCTTTTGCTCGGATTTCAATGCTTGGATTTCGAAGCTGATGTTAGCGAGAGGCTTGAAGAATAAAGTGGTAACTGGAGATAGCTAAAAAGGATGGTGGGATGAGTGATTTTTAGGTGAATATTGATGCGTGCAAGAAGATTCAAAAGGGTAGAGTAATGATTATTTATTATCTTAACATTGCATAATAAACTAACGCACACTTTGGTGATTAAAGAGAAATAAACATGAGGAGACATCTCAACTTTTTATGTAGAAGACCCCTAAAAGAGTAAAAAATCACAGGGACTAGCCCAGTTGAAATAATCCACTGTAAATACTGAGTGAATAGGTCTACTCTTCTCCCGAATTTGAGAAAATGGAATTACAAAGTTATATAATCGTAACTTGGTCATAGTTCTTGATGAAAGCAGACTGCAAATGTTATAGTCAATTGTTGCAAAGGTAGTAACCCATCGTGGGTGTTGTAGTTGGTGACTGTAGCGACAGGTTGTCGTAAAAGTTATAGTTACTAACCATGATAGTAATTGGTCAGGTGGGACATAGATGGTTGCTTCAAAAGCGTCAATAGACTATTTAAGTCACAGTAGGGAGTTGTGGGAGTTGCGGACCACGTAGGCTGTATAGGACATAGTGGTGAGTTTCGATAACGTCCATGAGTCGCAATGGCCGGAGTCAAGAGCTGTACGAGTTGTGGACAACGTAGGTCGCAGTTGGTCACGTAGGTCGTAGTGTTGAGTATTAATGGTGTTTGTAGGCAGCGAGGGCCAAAGTCAGAAGTTGCACGAGCTGTGGAACATGTAAGTTGTAGTTGGTCCCGTAGGATATAGTGGCAAGTTGTAATGATAGTCGTAGGCTGCGAGGCTGCATGAAATGTGGACCACATAGGTCATAGTTGGTCACGCGCACGGTAGTGGTGAGTTGTAAAAACGTCAGAAAGCTACAGGGGCCAGAGTCAGAAGTTGCACGAGCCGTGGACCATGAAGGTCGTAGTTTGTAACGTAGTAGTGAGTTGTAATGGCGTTCATACGCCGCAGGGGACCTGAGTTGATAGCTACACAAGCATATGCGAGGTGAGTTGTTACAACATCTTCAGAGCGCGTTCTTGCTCAGTCATTGGGGTTAGCTCGATGCTCAAGAAAATGCGCCACTTCACTAGTCGCTTTGTGACTATGCGACATCAATTGTTGCTTCGCACGGTGCTTCGTCACAAGGTGTGAGCCACGACTGATGCTGATCGGCGACGACCGGTGAGTAATGCTCAACGATGGTCAATTGTGGCCAGCGCTGCATGAAGAGTCAACTTCAACTCCTTCTTCAAGCTTCAAGCTCTCTCCATACATCAAGCTCTCAATCCTCTCTTAAGAAGATGGTAGAGCTTTATTTATAGAGTCCAAATTACAATTATATATATATATATATATATATATATATATATATATATATATATATATACGAACTACTTCGACGTACGTAATCGTGAGCTTCCCTGGTCGAATATGATAAACATTATAGTGCTTTAACAAAGTTATAATTGAGTGATAATGGGGCCATTGGATTCATCTCGCCGAGATGCTTGATTCAACAATAAGCTCGCCAAATTCGACATCCATTTGACCTTCCAACTATGCCCAAAAACCTTTCAAAAGTGGTTTAATGGCTTGGTCGGGACTTCACTTGGTTCGGATTGGACCAATTTTGATATCATTGGGTCCGTCTCGTCGAGCCAATTAATTTGACGTAAGTTTGTTGAGATCGGAACTCTAGATGAATTTTAATTAAAATTTGAACATTTCTTGCTCAAAAGATTGTCTTAAGATTCATGTCATGCATCGAGATTCATGTCCGATGATGAAAACTTGTTCATGGCGTATCAAATATGAAAATGGAAAATTATGATTAGGCCAATGGTCCCAAGTTTCAATTGTTTTCAATCAACCTTTGTTGAGAAGATTTGAGACGGTTAAATGGTGGGAAACAGTTATGCTATATATAATCTGGAATTGATCGTATGGTTTCAATGGTTTGTATTCGGAAAGGGATCAAGACTCAGTAAGGAGGGCTTCTGAAAATAATCTTGAGGACTATAGATGTTGGGAAATGTTGTTAGATTATAGGAGGAAGATGCAAAAGAGATTAGGAGAGATTTACAAGCCATTCAATTCATTTTAAGTTATTTAAATAGATTTTATATTATCCAACCAAATGAAGTGGAGTTTCAATACATTCAATTAATATAATTTTCATTAAAATAAAAAATAGTTGGCCAACCCAAAGCATATTCCAAGGGGCATTCAAAAAGCAAAATGATAATTTTGAATTTATATTTCAAAGCCAAATTTTCAAATCAAATGTTCGGGATTTAAAGGGAGATACAAATCAGGTCTAATGCACTTAGCGACATAATTTTTAATACAACAACTACACTGAGGAGAGCCTTTATTCCACTAAGTGGGGCCCTCTAAAAGAAAAATTCAAACATATTTTTTAACTCTATAATAATGAGAGATTACATCAACAGCAATCCTGATACAGTTTTGCATCATGATTTCAATTAGTGTCTGTGTTTACAGAGAGACCCCAATTTAATACATGGGTAGACCTGCATGTACACGTGACAGATCCTGATCGGATTCCTAACGCAAAACTATATCAGAACACCTAATACAATAAATCAAATGCTTAACAATCGGGTGGTTGATGGCGGAGTAAGTCCCTTTCAGTTTTACAAAAGCAAATGACTTTATCTTAATATAAACTTTCAACTATTTATAATAATAATTGGTTAGAACTATGTTCAAAACTCTTAGACAAATTCATAGCATTATTTCTATTTTTCAACATTTTTGTTCCACGCCCTCTAATAAATTAATCTTGTTTTTTAATCAAAATCTCTCTATCTTAAATCCTGCCATATTACACCTTGCTCTATTACTAACTATATTCTCAGTTTAAAACCTTTATTTTTGATAACTCTTCTCAACGAATTAGCCAAATAAACATTTATATAAAATATCATTATTAGAAATTATTTTCTTCTCAAGCTAAATCTGTAAAACCAAAGAGTTGGATTTAAAAATTCAAATTTATGCTCAAAATAGACAAAAAAGAAAGAGATGGATTTAACGGAGCTCTCGCTATACGTTCCCGTTTTTTACGTTTAACTTCAGTTACATTAAATCCAACCATAAATCATATTACACGTAAGTTACCAAACACCCCTCTAAGTGCTAGAGATGTAAATACATAAAAATTGTGTGGTATGTATGTAAATTTTCCTAAATATTTTCACTTTTTTCTGGTTTCAGAGGACCAGGAGAACAAGATCAAGCTTTTTATATGTTTGACCTAATGGCTTAAGCTTATGGTCGAGAGTCAACCACATCATATTAATGTATTAACATATCTATTGACATCTGATAAGAGACTAAGAGTTTGTTTGGGGCAGCTTATAAGTGCGGGGGTGTTTTTGAAAACGCCGCGGTACCGTTCAAATCGCACGTTTTGGCAGCTTATTCGAAAACGTTGTTAGTTTTTACACTAAACGCAGACCGTGGGTCGAACCCCACGGTCGACCCGCGGGCCGCGTTTCAGGATAAGCTGCTTATCCTGAAACGCACAAGTTGCCCCAAACACACCCTAAACCCATTGTCTAAACGTATATCAACTATCACTCCTCTTCCTAAGAGCTTGTTATATTGGCCATTTGTCCAATTCTCTTTTTAAAATATGAGTTTTTATCAAGTACATACGTCAACAACTCATTTGAACTGACAAATCTTTCATAAATTTTTATCACTCTTCAAACTTTACTCGGGCAAAGCGGCATGAAAGACCTAAAAGAAAAACTTCACAAACCACTACATCAAGGCTCAAAAATCATCACCAGTACCACACTTTAAAGAGCAAGCAAATGGTACTAAAGATGAGATAGATATACTATTGATCAAACTCATTTTTATCTCTGGAGCTTACGTATATAAATTGTTATTAAGAATGTTGTGCTTACCCTAATTTTAAGAAAAAAATATTCCATCGAGAGTGCTGACACAGTTATGAGACAGGACTCTAATGAAATACTGTCACATGTAAGATGCAGTACCACTGACTAAAAAATGAAAAAAATTATATTTTAATGATTGACTTGACCTGACCCTACTTTTCGAAAACAACACATTTGCATCGAATCAATAACCATTTTCGACGGTGCAGCTAGGTAGGGTTTCAAAGAGCGATTTTATCAGTTGCTCTCTCTAGTCATCGGTGAAATATTGATGATGGAATGTGAAAATAATGACGAGATGTTTGAAATGGAAGATTTATCTAACAAATAATGGCCAAAAGTTGGAAATAAAAGTGAGTTTAGCTGTGTTACTGTTTTTTGAGGTGATTTTGAGTTGTTTTATTTTGGTTATATTGTGGTATTTTGTGGTGTTGTTGATGTATTTTGTGGTGTTATTGTAGTATGTTTGTGGTATTTGTGCGGTCACTTATAGGTGTTTTTTAGGTGTTTTCTTAGAGTGTTATTGCGATATTTTTTCAGTTTTATTTAGGTGTTACCGAGGTGCCATTATGACGGTTGTTATTCGGCTAGTGTTATGACGGTGTTATTATGGTGTTATTACGGTTTTATTGCGGTGTTATTCAGGTTTTATTGATATTTTTTGTGGTGTTGTTTTAGTGGTATTGTATAGACTCCATGGTGATATTCGATTTGTGTTATTTGAGTTCTATTATGATGTTATTTCGATATTATTGTGGATTTATTCAGGTGTCATTGTAGTATTATTGTGATGCTATTGTGATATTATTACTGTGTTATTGCGTTATTTTTGTGTTAGAGACTTCATGAACAAAACATCTTGATATTCAAGTGGAAATGATTGTTTTTCTCTTATCATAAAATTTATTAGAGCACTAACTCTGCAAAATTAAAATCGATAGGAAAAACAAGAATTAAATTAGATTTGATTTTTCAAAAGATAACAAAGCATTATCATGAAACTATAACATTAACATTTTCTTTTGTGTGGTTTGGTGTGACTAGAGATATTTGTAATGATCAGACTGCAGACAGATTTTTTCGCACAATTATTCACAATGAGAAAGAAGCATATGAACTATATTGTGCTTATTCTCATTAAAGTGTTTGAAAGAACCATACTAGCTTTTGGTCTAATTTGAGGAATCTTAAAACGAATGATTTTTTATGTGTTAAAGCAGGTTTTAAAAAAGAGATGAAGTTCACCAAGATAGTCAAGTTCAAAAAAGCGGACATAAAGACTAATTGTCCAGCAATGATTCAACATGCAGTTTATGTTCAGGGCAACTGGACAGTTAAACAATTTATAGAAACTCATGACCACTCCTTAACGAACTCTGGTGACTTCAGCGTTCAAGCAGAAAGATAAGCGAATCAATGTAGATGTGCTCAGATCGATGACAAAATCAGTGATAAGAGCTACATATACATTTAACTTTCTTGCTACAGAAGTTGGGAGAGTAGAGAATCTTGAATCTACAAAGAGAGGTCTTCAATTTCATTCAAAGATAGAGAAGATCTAGAATTTAAAATGGTGACGCTAATTCTCTATTACAAGTGTTTACGGGGAGACATGTCGAGGATAGTATATTTACACGGGATTTTTGATACACCTAAAATATATAGTGTTTTTAAAGACATTTTTATACCTATTTTTGATGATATTACACTTTAATGGAAGATATATTTGTGTTTTTCTTGTAGGTATGATTAAAATGACTGACTATGATGAAAGAAGCAAAAGAGAATCAAATTTGGAGCAAAATTTTGAAGAATAAAAAATTTGACCTGTGGCGGCTAAGCCTCGGACCCTTGGCGCATAGACACGACAGTTCAAAAATATGAATTAAATCAAATTTGGCATCATTTTCAATGGGTGTTTGAAGCAACTTTTGATGGTAACTTCCTTAACTTCTTTTGGGCGGAAGATTTGAACAAAGAGATGCATTCTTTGGTGGATACATTGAATCTGGATATGATTTGAAGAAAAAACAAGGCACTTTTTGGAAAATTTCAAAAATAAGACTTGAAGATCAGAAAAATGGTTGTTGTTGGAGGGTTTGATTAGTGTTAAGAGTAAAGTTTATGTTAGAGAGTTATTAAGAGCACACCTTTCCACTTCACCACTTTTATTATCAATTGTATTTTGTTTTTATTAAGAGTAGAATATAGATTCGGAGTCAACGGAGTTGGGTGCCAACCTCTATTGTATCTTGTAAATGGAAAATAAAGTTTCAAATGAACTTTAAGAGTCTTGTGCTGAGGATTTTCAGATAAGTGTTTATCTTGTTTCACATTTGGTTTTAAAGTACAACTTGTTATGTTTTCACTATGATTTCTACTTTCAAATCAAGTTGTGATTATGTTTTCTCCATGAGTTCTAGAGTAGTTATCTTTATATTTTTCCTTTTAAATGATGAAGTAATTAAATTATGAAAGGAAGTTGTGTGAAGTATAGGATTTCAATGTTGGAAGAAGTTATGATGATTCACTACCTTGCACTTCATTTACCTCTTAATTTGGCCAATTAAGATGTTAAAATTTTTTGTGAGAACATGTAAGAACCAATGCGGTATTATCTCAATCAACAATTGGAAAGAATCACATGCAATTGTATGGGTGAGAATTGTAGTTTATATGGTTGGGTGCAAATAAATGGGAAGATATGTTTTTAATGGGGAGTAAAATTAGAGAACTTTAGAGTGACAAAGCTAAAGCCCCCTAATTTCGTTTAAAGTTTTAAATTTTGTTATGTAATGTTAGCTCCTAAAGCAGTGAATAGAGTGAACTCTAGTAGAAGAGCTAAGTATCTTCCCCGCCTAACCCATCTACATGATTTCAAAACTTCAAATTAACCAATGTTCTTTATGGAACCAAGTAAGTGGTAAAGAATATAATCGCTTCTATTTGGCACAACACACTTAGTATACTTCCACAACGAAATTCCATAATTATTACTCATTCATCGAGAGAGGAAAAAAATATTTTATTCTCATTTGCTTTCATATTATTTTATAGGTGTGTTAACTTTAGTTGTTTGTTTTACTTTTTATTCAGAAAATATCAAAAAAAAAATTGAAAAACTTTATATCTTAAAACATTCTTTACAAAATAATTTTAAAAAAGTAAAAAGTTTGTTTTCTTATTTTTTTTTAAAATTTTATACATTTCCCTGTGGGTTCGATATCTCGGGTCTTAATAAAAAAGTCCTATATACTTGATAAACGATACGTATACTTGCGTAGTATCTCATATTATAAATAATTAAAGTATAATTTCATATCTGAATCGTAAGCATAAATATTCGGGGATTAATTTCTAAATTAATGAGATTAGTAGGTTGATGAGATTTTTCTAAAGTGATGGCACGTCCAGGCTTGATTACGAATGCTTTGGAGAAGTCATTATTTTTTGAACAAGTTATAAACTAAATAAATATAATTTGTGTTTATTGGTGTGAATCACCATTAGCAAAACATTCTCTTTAGAGTTGGATTTTTATCAGATAACATGATTGATTCGTTCAAATAGATATTTAAAACATTTACTCGTATCATAGATGACAAGCACCCAATAACAATATTTACTGATCACGATCAAGCAATGGAAAAAACTATAAAAAATTCTTTTCCAAATACACGTCATAGATTATGCAGTAGCTTATTTACAAGAAATTTCCTTCAAAAGTTCATTGTGGGGCGGTAATAAGATAGTTAGCGATCTTTTCTACAAATGCATGAGCAAATGCGACTTTGACGAGGAGTTTAAACATATTTGGGCTGTGATGATTAAGAAAGGAAATTTACACAACAACATTTGGCTAGATGATTTGCACAGCATTAGACATAAGTGGTCAACAACATTTAATAAAGAAATATTTAGAATGTGAACCTTATCAATACAAAGAAGTGAGTCCACAGATAATATTTGTCATAGTGTATCAAAGCTAATAAGATCTATTACTGATTGTTTTCGAGGTCTTGAAAATGTCATGAAGGCATGGAGACGGAATGAGAAGGACAAGAATTTCAAGTGTACTCAATCTGTAATTACTCTGGCCCTTAAATGCAGCCTAGCATTGAGGCAGGCAACTTCATTTTACACAAGGAAGCTGTACTCAATATTTCAGGAAGTGTTATACATAGGTTATGTGATCTTGCTGTAGAATTCTCTACAGACTGTGATTTAGAGTTTTACATTAAGAATTTGGATGATCAGCGGACAAATAAACCTTGGCTTGTTAAATTTGACAAGTCTAATTCTTAGATTAAGTGTACTTGCAAAAAATTTGAAATGATGGAGTTATTATGTGCTCACTCTCTACGAGTTCTTAGCTTATAAAACACAACAAAAAAATCTGATAAATATCTTTTACTAAGGTTGGTTATTCATGCAAAAAGGGATATATCTAACAACTATAGATATAAACATCTCAATGAGGCACAAATGTTGAATGCTAATCCACATGGTCTCATATTTCGCGTACACGTCCAAAAGTTTGAATATCAAATTAGTACCAAAGCACAAGAAAATGAATGAGCTAAGCAATGCATGATGAAATCTTTAATAAAATTATCAGTCGATGTTGATAACATATTAAGTGGCAGAGCATCTCAGTCTAAGCAGAAAACAAAAAAAAATGAATAAAATAAGCAATTTAAATGACCCAGCGAAGATGCGTCCAAAGGGAATATCTAAATTTATATTAAAAGGGTATTCAAAGAAAAACAAGAGTAAAAAGTATATTCTTATATTAAAGGTCAGTTTTATTATATGTGACATTATGTTTCTCTAACATTAACTATGATATACAGAAAAAGAGAAAGAATCTTCATCCAGCCACGAAGCAACCACATGCGATCCAAATTTTTGTTCAATGTTGGATTGTCTCATACAGGTATACAATGGTAAATGAACAACATTAGTTTTTTTTTCTTTTTATTGTTACATGTTTCTAATTATTCACTCATGATTACTCCAACATAGTATGATTTATTTACATCACAACCCACAGAAACATATACCAGCCTAAAGATAGATTCCATTTATGAGATATAATTCCTCACACATTCTTCAATTATATAATTTTGTGGACGGATCTGTGTGTCATAAATGAGAATAAATTTAACAATCAATTGTGCATTTGACCACAAAAAGGATAATAGAAAGAAACTTGTTCTTTTTTTATGTAATAGGATGATTTTTCCAAACTGTCAATTTTCTTCTGAATAATGTTCATGACTAGATAAAATATTTGACTTGTTCTTTTGTTATGTAATAGAATGTCCAAACACTTCAGAGGGAGGTTGCTAATCTTGATGTCAGTGTAATCCTGCAGCTATTATTTTGTTCTACTGTGATATTTTAACATTTTGGCCTTTCTAAACTGCATAACTGAAACAGCTCCCAAATTTGTTTTTAATATAACATGGCCATAATGTTAAATATCATGATTCCATATTTTTGTATAGCTCCCAAATATGTTATACTGTAATTTACGGTGATATGTTTATATTCATGGCTAGATTAACAGCTACTATAACATAATAACTTTGCTCCCAATAACACTGCGTCAACTCTCGAATAACACTAGAAAACTGCGCCAATAACACTGCATTAACACCTCAAAAACCATAAAATAACGTGAATGACACCGCGGCAAAAAGACACACTTACACCTCGGGTTCTCTCTCGAACCTAATAACATCGCAACAACACCGCGAAATTAAATCATTAACGCCACCGCAAAACCACTCCAATAACAATGCGACAACTTTCCAATCACACCGCAAAACCATGCAATTAACACAAAATAACATCGCAAAACAACGCGAATAACACCGCCGTAGAAAAAACATGCCAATAACACTGCAGGTTCCCCCCAATAACACCGCCAAACCACTCAAATAATACAACAATAACACCACAAAATTACGCCAACAACAACGCCGTAAAACCACTCTAATATTGTGGCAACTCTCCAATAAAACCAGAAAATCACGCCAATAACATCTCAATAATACCGCAAACAACACAAATAACACTGCCGCAGAAAAAACACGTCAAAACACTCCGGGCTCCCTCAAATAACACCGAAAAATCACCCTAATATAACTACAATAACATCACAAAATTACACCAACAACGCCACTGCAAAACCACGCTAATAATACCGCGACCTCTCCAATAACACCAAAAATCACGCCAATAACACCTCAATGACACCGCAAAAAAAAAGAATAACACCGCAGCATAAAAACACGCTGATACACCCCGGGTTCACTCTAATAACATCGTCAAACCACCCAAATAATACTGCAAATACTGCAAAATTACATCAGCATCACCACCGCAAAAACACACCAATAACACTGTGACATTTGTCCAATAACAACAAAAAATCTTGTCAATAACACCCAAAAAAATGTGAATAACACCATCGCAGAAAAACACGCTCATAAGACTACATGTTTCCTCCAATAAAACCGCC
The DNA here is from genome assembly GCA_022702705.1 of Papilionanthe hookeriana x Papilionanthe teres. Taxonomy (NCBI): domain Eukaryota; kingdom Viridiplantae; phylum Streptophyta; class Magnoliopsida; order Asparagales; family Orchidaceae; genus Papilionanthe; species Papilionanthe hookeriana x Papilionanthe teres. The sequence continues at coordinate 69,624,214 of CM040425.1, read as the reverse complement.
AAGCCACCCCAATAATATAGCAATAACACTACGAAATTACGCCATCAATGCTGTCGCAAAACCACTCTAATAACACCCTGACAACTCTCAAATAACACCGGAAGACCACACTAGTAACACCATAATAATACGTAAATAACACAGCAAAACAACGCAAATAACACCACCGTAGAAAAATATGCCAATAACAACCTGGATTTCTTCTAATAATACCACCAATAATACCACAATAACATTGCAAAATTATGTCATCAATGTCGCCGCAAAATCACTCCAATAACACTGCGGTAACTCTCCAATAACACTTACAAACCATGCCAATAACACTGCAATAACATTTCGATAACACCACAAAACAATACGAATAACATCGCCACAGAAAAACAAATAAAAAACACTATGGGTTCCCTCCAAAAACACCGTCAAACCACCCAATAACACCACGAAATTATGCCAGCAACGTTACCGTAAAACCACTCCAATAACACCGCGACAACTCTCCAATAACACAGGAAAATCATGTCAATAACACCACAATAACACCTTAATAACATCACAAAACAATGCGAAGAACACCGTCGCAGAAACGGGTTCCCTCCAATAACATCGCCAAACCACCCCAATAATACCACAGTAAAATCGCAAAATTGCACCATCAATACTGTCACAAAACCACTCCAATAACTCTGCGGAAACTCTTCAATAACACAAAAAAATGTGACAATAACATCACAATAACACCTCAATAACATTACAAAACAACATGAATAACACCACCGCAGAAAAACACACCAATAACAACTCAAGTTCCCTCCAATAGCACCGCCAAACCACCTCAATATAATGCACTAATGCCCTGAAATTACGCCAGCAATGCCGCTGCAAACCACTTCAATAGCATCACGGCAACTCTCAAATAACACCGGAAAATTATGTCAATAACACTGTAATAACATCTCAATAATATTGCAAAACATTGTGAATAAAAACACCGCATAAAAACACACTAATAACAACCCATGTTCCCTCCAATAAGTCTGTCAATCCACTCAAATAATAACGCAATAACACCGTAAAATTACGCTATCAATGCCGTCGCAAAACCACTCCAATAACCTTATGGAAACTCTCCAAAAACAACAAAACATCACGCTAATGACACCTGAATAATACTACAAAACAATGCGAATAATACCACCACAAAAAAATGTGATAATAACACTCCATGTCCCCCCCAATAATACCGCTAAACCGCCCCAATAAAATCATAATAACACCTCAAAATTATGTCAGCAACGTCGCCGCAAAATCACATCAATAACTATGCGACAACTCTCTAATAACACCGAAAAATCACGCCAATAACACTGCAATAACATATCAATAACACTGCAAGAAAACACGAATAACATCGCCACAGAAACGGGTTCCCTCCAATAACATCACCAAACCAACCCAATAATACCGCAATAACAACACGAAATTACGCCATCAACATCGCCGCAAAACCACTCCAATAACACCGCATCAACTCTCTAATAACACCAAAAAAGCGCGCAAATAACACCGCCATAAAAAAATTGACCAATAACAACCCGAGTTCCTTCCTATAATACCACCAAACCACCCAAATATTATCACAACAACAACGTGAAGTTATGCCAACTATGCAACTAAAATACCACTTCAATAACACGTCAATTCTTCAATAACGCCCGAAAATCATATCAATAACACCACAATAACACCTCAATAACACTGCAAAACAATGGAAATAACACCGCCGCAGAAAAACACGTCATTAACACCATGGGTCCCTCCAATGACACCATCAAACCACCCCAATAATACCGCAATAACACTGTAAAATTACGTCAGCAATGCTGCCGCAAAACCACTCCAATAACACCACAAAAACTCTCCAAAAAAATCCAGAAAATTATGCCAATAACAATGAAATAATATCTCAACGCAAAACAATGTGAATAATATCGTCGCAGAAAAATACGCCAATAACACCCCGTGTTCCCTCCAATAACACCGCATAATGACCCCAATAACACCGCAAAATTATGCCATCAACACTGCCGCAAAACCACTCCAATAACACCGCGACAGTTCTCTAATAACATCGCAAAACCACACCAACACCGCAATAACACCTCAATAACACCGCAAAATAATGTAAATAACATCGCCATAGAAAATCACGCCAATAACATCGTTGCTTCCCTCCAATAACACGGCTAAACCACCCCATTAATACAACAATAACACCGTAGCTGCAAAACAACTCCAACATTGCAGTAACTCTCCAATAATACCACTAATTCATGTCAATAATACTGCAATAATACCTCAATAACAACGTGTAATGAAGAATTTGTATTTTATTTTATTTTATATGTGATCTGAAAAATTTTAGTGGTACAAATATAGAATTGGTGGTGTTTGGGACTTTAAATTATGACTTGAGAATTAAAAAAAATGTAAATGTACTCAGACCATTCTTATTAGCTCAAATTCACTCGAATTTAATTATATTAATAAAATCTAAAATTAGCTCAATAGCATCATCTACTGTTACCCATTTTTTGGAGTGTGGACAATGATCAAAACATTAAAAAATATAACTCTACCACAAGGTAAGATTCTAAAGTGATCTCTTATAGCTTCAATAACACAGTGATTCCCCCTCAATAACACAGTAAAACCATGTCAATAAAACCGCAAAAGCGCAATAATAACACTCTCGCAAACACATGCAAATAACATCGTGATTTCCCTCCAATAACACCACAAACCTATCTCAATAACACAGCAACACTAAAAAAACAGCAACAATAACACCGCCACAAACACTCAAATAACATCATGATTTCCCTCCAATAATACACAAAACCACCAAATAACACCGGAAAAAAAAGCATAAATAACACTACCGCAAACACACGTCAATATCACCGCAAAATCATGCAAATAATACTGTAGTAACACCGAAAAAACCAAATATAACACTGCGGCAAAAGCCACACCAATACCATCGTGGCACAACTCTAATAACACCTTAAAACCATGAGAATAACAACGCTATGTTATTGGCGAGTTTTTGCAACGATGTTGTTGAAGTATTTTTGCGGTGTTATTTACGTTATATTGGAGTCTTGGCGTGTTTGTATGATGTTATTGGCATTGTATTGGAGTATTGGCGTATTTTTGCGGTGTTATTGGCGAGTTTTTGCGACGGTGTTATTGGCATTGTATTTAGTTGTTATTAAAATTGTATTGTGAATAATGTCTACACTTTTTATTGTTTCCTTTTTTATGTGGTTTACAAACATTGACTAATTTTTAAGTCTATATATCTGCATAAAATGACACAAAATTGACATGTTTTTACCATAGTGGAAGAAGTTAACTTTACAGGAATTTACTTAAACTTGAATATTCACCCAGTGTTGCGGTGATACATAGAGGTATGATCTGTAAAATGCAGATGATTTATTCTTCTTATTCTCTATTATCACGGTGAAACCATCCACATGCTCATTTGCAAACAAATCTTTTTGCAGTATATCATCGAGGCCAAAACAGTTTATTACATGCCCCATATTAATCATAATAATACCAATGCATCGTTAACACATAATCTTTATTACATTTAAATAAAAGAGTAATACAGAACATAAAAAATATGAACAATTATTAACTTATCACTTTATTTGGAACACAATGATCAATTACTTTTTACATTTCAAGAGGTATATGTGTTCTACCAAGAAAATCAATAACTAATGCTGCTGGACGAGCCTAAATAACAAATATACTCTTCATGTATAATGTCAAAATAAAAGTTATGGGACACAATAGAATGAGTTATTTTTTAATAAATTTGTCTCATAGTCATCTGGAAATACAATTTATCATGGGTGTCTTGTTGATATACCTCTTCATTTGAAGAGGTATGCTCGCATGCTTGAGAGATTCCACCACACCCTTTATTATTTGTTCTACTCTATCAATAACTTCTGGTAAAGGGCCATCCTCAACGGTTGAAGTATCTTCAGCTCCTGATATTATTTGTTCCTATGTTTTATCAATATGTACATGTAATGGGTCATCCCTAATGGCAGAAGCATCTCAGCTTTTGTTATTATTTGTTGCTCTGCATTATGAATATGTACAAGTAATTGGTCATCCTCAATGGTTGAAGTATCTTCAGCTTATGTTATTCTTTGTTGCTCTACGTTATCAATATGTACAGGTAATGGGTCATCACTAATGACAGAAGTATCTGCAGATACTATTGTTAGTTGATCCAGAACAATTTCATCCCTTATTATTTGTCATATTTCTATATGTACAGCTAAATTTATTGTCTCCTCGGATTGTTCAATGTACGCAAGTAAATCCTCTAAGGAGTATTTGGGATGTTGGTCAACATCTTTTATTGTCTTTCTTCTCAACACGAATGCAGTAAATTGGGTGCTGAATTTTCTCTTCATTCTATTTTGTCTAGCCTTAGCCTTTTGGATTAAACTGTCAAGTGAGGATTCATGTGTTCCTCTCTTCATTAATTTCTCATCAGATTTTCTTATTATTTTTTCCAAATAAGTAAACGCAGTCTTGAGGACTGTTAATATGTTTTCTAAATTTAAAAACCAGAAGTTTATTGATTATTGAAATTTAATAAAAAAATTTCTTGATTTCAGAGTAGTTGGATTATTTCTTCAAACCCTTTAATGGGGGTCGGTTGCAGGGTGATTTCACTTGAAACAAGGGGATCAACATCATATGAAGCGGTTGATTGTGATTTAGAGTGAGTTTCATGGTGTGGGATGAGATTAATTAGACTGGATGGTCCTCCAATTGAAGGAGCGAGCAATTGATATTCATCAGCTTTCAAATCCAAAACATGATCATAAACCTACAATAAAATTATGAATTTAAAAAAATAACACCAAAGTGATGCAAAAATTACATTAGAATAACACACACAACACCTTAAAAAAAACCACAACAAAAATCCCATAGAAACGCTTAAATAACACAAGAATAAGACATCAATAACACTACAAAAATACCATAATAACATTTAAATAATATCACAATAACACAAGAATAATACCAGAATTCACACCTAATTAACATCACAGTAAAATAAGAATAAAACCACAATAACACATCAATAAAACAGAAACAACACCACAAAAAACATCATAAAAATATCTAAATAACACCATAGTAACACAAGAATAATACCAGAATAACACATCAATAAAACCTACAACAAAAATCTCTTAAAAATACTTAAATAACATCACAATAACAGAAAAATAACACAACAAAAACATCACAATAATACCTTAATACCACTACAATAATGTAAGAATAACACTAAAATTCACACATAAATAACACCACAGTAACACAAGAGTAAAACCACAATAACACCTAATAACACCAGAATAATACATATATAACAATATAATAACACCAGAAGAACACCACAATAACCCCAAAAAAATGTCATGATAACAACAAAATAACACCACAATAACGCAAGAATAACACCAGAATTTACACCTAAATAATACCACAGTAACATGAATAGAACTACAATAACACCTCAATAAAACAGAAATTGCACCACAAAAACCCTTAAATAACACCACAGTAATGCAAAATAATACTAAAATAAAACCTCAATAAAACCTACAACAAAAATATCTTAGAAACATTTAAATAACATCATAATAAAAAAACAATAGCACAACAATACACCACAATAACATCTAAATAACACCAAAATAACACATACATAATAATACAATAACACCATAACACAACATGAATATTACACAATAACACATAAATAAAACACAACTCTAATAACACAAATACAACAGGAATATTACAACTCTTATTTTCCAAAAAGGAAAAAAGTTATCTAATGAGATAAATGACTTATACACGGTTGAGCCTCTTCAAGGCTTGATGAATCTGTGATGAGGTCCAGCTCACATTTGTTGGCCACCTCAACATGCGTGGTGATCACTGAAAATTTTATTAAGAAATTCATACTTATTTTTGATGAAATTGCACTTTAAAGAAAGGTATTTTCTTTATTTTGTCATATGAATGTAGAATTTAGGTGATAAAAGCAAAAATCATAAAAAGGAGCGGATTCGGAGCAAAAAGGAAGAAAATAATGCAATTTCAGGCCGAGTCGCCGACGCGCGAGATCGAGCTCGCCGACGGCGAGGGTACGAGGAAGAAATTCGAAGGATTTATGACCGTCTCGCCGACGCCGAGACCGAGCCCGCCGAGCGCCGAGATACGCGTGGTTCGAAGACCTTGAAGCCTCGCCGACGAGCCGAGGGTAGTTCGTCGCCGACGGCGAGGTAGTTCAAATGGCGCGGATACATCGAACCCTGACATTTTTCGGTGATGCTTACACACCTCTCGGTCCTTTGCTCACCTCTACATAGTAGCCGAAATTCAGCCTTCTAAGTGTGTGTTATAAGTGTGTGTTATAAGTGTGTGTCAATTTCGTGTCTTAAGAGTCTTTTATTTACGTGTTCTGAGCAGCCTTTGTAGTCTTAATTAGCTGTAATTAGTGAGTCTTTAGTGAGTTAGTGAGTTTTTAGTGAGTCTTCATTGTACTCGAAGGAAGAGTCAAAGAACCGCAGTGAGTCCGTCAGTGATAAATCGAGATAAGTATTTATATTTATTATTTTTAACTTTAAATGAAATCCATGCTTGAGTTTAGTTCCTACGCATTCCGAGTAGCTTATTAGTCTTTTCTCCCCGTTATGAAATTAAGTGACTTGATGAACTTAAAACAGAAGTACTTATATATATATATTAATAAATTGTGATAATTTTTATTTAAAACTTAATTTACTTTCAAACTGGCCATTTGATTTGTTAAAATATGTTGAATATCAACTATAGTAAAAATTACATCGGATATTCGTGAATTCAAAAGCCTTGGAAGGAAGGTGCAAATAAATAGGAAATAATATCACCTGGGCGTAGAATAGAGCATTTTAGTGTGACGGACTAAAATATTCAATTCGGTCCTATTGTTCGAGAGTCGAAGCGTAGATGTTAGCTCTCGACAGCGAACGCGGAGCGTCGGGCTGAAGTGGCCGGTATCCTCCCGACCTGTACCGCGGATTCAGTAATCAAACATAGGATTAATCAATATTCTTTACACACTGACTAAAGGGTAAAGAATAGGAATGCTCCTATTCGTCACAATACCTTAAAATTATCTATTTAAATTCATCAATCACTTAAATTTTTTAACAAGGGGAAAGATATTTTTTTTCCGAATAGCTAAGACTTATTTAAGCAATTAGCTTAATTTCTCGCACTTTCAATACGTATTAATTTTCTACTTAGTTAAGTTACCTAATTAAAATACTTAGTTTACTTTATTGCGCTTAAATTTAGAATTCCAAATTTTCGTATACTATTTTAAAATTATTATTATTATTATTTTAAAATTAGTTGTTATTTAATTTTCTATTTCCTCATGGGATCGATAACCAGGACTCCACTGTAGTCTCGTATTACTCGATACGATACGTATACTTGCGTAGCATCCACAACATAAACAATTACAATTCTATACATATAATATAGCGGGGTCAAGTTTTTGGCGTCGTTGCAATTAAATTAAAAAATATCATAATATAAAATTGTGGGTCACGTGGTCTGGCCTCGAGTGCGGCAAGAGTTACCAAAGATGTGTGCTCATAAAATCAGAGATGTGTACAAGTCATAATCTGCTTTGACAAAAAAATGAAAAATTTAGAAGTTATATATAAGGCACTAACCATTATGAGAAAAACAAATCCATTGATATATATGAATAGCTTATTTCACGTTATTTTAATGGCTACAACATTCACTTGATCAATTAGGAAATCACATAATACAGCAGTCCAATTAAAGGAAGAGAAAGACTACACATTTTCACCAAATGTATAAAGTCCTTTGGGCACACTAAAATTTTTAGGAAAAAAAATAAATTTGATAACAAAAACTTCAAAAAAAATTTATCAAAGGGAATATAATACTCTCTGATTGAAACATTCACCAGGACATTATTTATTTGTTCGTCATCCACATCACAAGAAAGAGCTTTATTCCAATTTACTACTTCTCCTCCCTTGGGCATGCATATTAGCATATCAACTTAAACAGGTTATAATCTTAACTCTTTCATGCCCATTCGAAATATCATTTGTTCAAAATCCCAACAATTCAATATCTGCAGTGTCAGGACGTTGTTTTGAGGATACGAAGGGGATTAAAAAATTAATCTACATTCAACAATTTCAAGTTATTTCTGGTCTCCTCAGATATGGTAAGCCTTACCTTCTCAAAAAGATCTCTTACTACATATAAACAACATCAACAATTAAAGATCTTTGGGTTCATAAACCGACAAAAAAAAAGATATTTTGTTATGTATAATTGTTCATAATAACACCACTCCAGTACATCAAAAACATGAATACAAGAATAAAATATCACAATATCAACACAATAACAGAATATCAATAGAATACCAATGAAATTACACATAAATAACACCTCAAAATTGCCACAATAACATTCTAATAACACCACACTAACACCATGATAACACCATAATAACACAACGATAAGACTACAATAACACCGGAATAATATCAATCACCCACCTCAATAACACCACAATCCAACCAGAATAACACCATAATATCAACTATATAACACTTCAATAACACCACAATAACCACAAAATAACACTAGAATCTCACCTCCATAACACCACAATCCCACCTTAATAAAACCCAAACATTACACCTCTAATAACACAAATAACACCACAAAAACACTGAATAATACCACGAGCTCTCCTAAATAACACCACAATCCCAAAGCAATAATATCAAATTCCCACCACAATAAAACCACAACAAAACAAGAATAACATCATAAAAACACAAGAATAACCCCAAAATAAGGCCTAGATAACACCACAATAAAATCATAATAAAGTTGCAATAACACCCCGATAAAACCACAATAACGTCTCACTCAAGCCGAAATACTATAGCGCTAATAACACATAAATAACACCAGATTACATCACTATAAAATCGAAACAAAACTTTCAAATAACACAAATTACACAAAAATAACACAAGCTTAATACCGCAAGTATAACAATGAAAAAACACCAAAATAACATCACAATCCCTACTCAGTAAAACTGAAATAACACTATAATATAACCACAATAACACCACAAACCTTTCTTAATAAAACTGAAACATTATTGAGTTATTTTTTGGTGTAATTCCAGTGTTACTTCGGTGTTATTTTGGCATTATCTTATTGTTATTGTTGTGTTAGTCGTGTTATTTAGCTCTTATTATGGTGTTATTGTTGTGTGATTTTGGTGTTATTTGATATTACTTTGGCGTTATTTTGTTGTTATTATAGTGTTATTGTGGTGTTATTGTTGTAAGATTTTCATTTTATTTCGGTATTATTTTGGTGTTATTTCGGGATTGTTTTGTGTTAATTTGATATTATCTTAGTGTTATTGTGATGTTAGTGTTGTGTTATTTAACTGATATTACGCTGTTATTATTATATGATTTCGGTGTTTTTTGTGTTATTTTAGTATTATTTCAGTGTTGTTTTCATGTTATTTTGGTATGATATTGGTGTTATTGTGGTGTTATTGTGGTGTTACTGCTGTGCGATTTTGGTGTTACAGCGTATCATTTGAACAATGCACAAAATACTATACGATGCAATGTTTTTCTTAATTAAACAGACTTTTGAATGCATGTGCAACCACAAACAAAATTACATTGATGACCCTTAAGCTCTTTTGTGTCCTTAGGCTCTTTGATTTCCTTCTTTTTAGGCTCTTTCATTTCCATCTTCTTAGGCTCTTCGTTTCCATTTTCATAGGCTCTTCCAACTCCATCTTCTTAGGCTCATCGATTTCCTTCTCCTCTTCCGTTATTGTATATTAGCTTGTTTCAAAAGATTAAAAGAACTGCATGAGTTTTCACCTAATACTCTAAATCCACATGCAAAGCTTGTATCGGAATAACCTTAGCAACACAAGACTTACATGACAGTAAAGAGGGACATCAAATATATCTCGAGCGGTAAACAAGAGTGTGAACCCAAGCTACCATAGTCACGCAATGAGAAACCCTAATCAATTGTGAATGACAAAAATAAAGAATGAAGAGCCGCACGGCTGAGTTTCTTTTCGATGCAATGATTCTGACGTTATGATTTGTGTTTTATTTTCGAAGTAATGGGCTGATTCATGCCGAGTCAGGCATGAAAGTAAAGTGTTTTTTCGTTATTTCTCAGTGAGACTGCATTTTAACGTGACAATTTTTCATTGAAGTTCAGACGTTATATCTTTTAAAATTTTAGAGGATGGAATATTTCATTCATAAATTATACATTGGGACATGAGGGAAAAAATACTTTGATTAGAGTATTAGAGAAGAATAAACAAAAAAATAATAATAATATGATTGATTGATACTTTTATTTCATTTAATTTAAATAATTAAATATTTAAAATAATGAAAGGATTGATTCAATAATTAGATAAAGACTACTAAAGAAGATTTTAATTCATTCTATTGGATATGTGGAAGCTTGTTGTGAAAACATGACACTTGACCTCTAATTCCTTCCTCGGGGCAAGAGCAAAGGTCACCCAACTCAATTCGAATATGAAAGCAAGAAATTTTTTTGTGAAGTCCGAGCCATCTAAAAATCTTCAATAGGATTTATAAAACAACATTCTATCAGCCTCGATCAAGACACGAGATGAAAGTTCATTAACCAATATGTAAATCAGACAACACCAAAGGAGGCCGATAAGGTTGGCGATTTATTTATTTTTTATTTGTAACAATTTAGGTATAGTTAGGGATCACTCATAAATTATATTCAATTATTTTTAAAAATAATCCAAAGAAGTAAAACTTAATTCATTTGTGGGTATTTGTATACGTGACATACTCTGATTTGAATCCTGATGTAAAACTGCATGAAAACTCCTGATATAATAATTTCTCCTTGATTTGCGTTGATTCTCCGGCTTAACTTTTTGCAGTCGGAATAAATTCCGAAAAATGCCAATCTACTTTAAAATGAACAATTGGCATTGTGATGAGCCAAACATAGCAAAAAAACATATCAAATTAAAATAAGAGAACAAAAAAAAAAATCTTAAATGCAATAATTTATCTATATAGGGAAAGGTTCAACACTCAACAGTAAAACCAAAATTTGAACAAAAGCAATTATAATAATTTCTTATATACATTGGAACTTCATAATTTGTTCAGTTGTGTCGGAGGCGGTCTATATTATTTATTTTTGCATGCTGTTCAAGTAGAAGTGAATAGGCAAGTGTTTTCTGGTCAAGCTAGAGAGCCGGCGCCCATATTACAGCCACATAAATAAATAATATGGATCACAAGAAAAAATTAACTTTTCAACTATTAAAAAGGCCTACATCCATTCAGAAAGAATGTTACTAGAGATGTTTCAGAAGGTGAAGCCCTATGCGGCCATGGTGGTTCAGCAGTTCAGCTTTGCGGCTATGTCAATTATTTTTTTGGCATTTCTTAAGCATGGGATGAACCAAACTGTGATATTTGCATACCGTAATATTGTTGCTGCCATCTTTATTGCTCCATTCGCAATCTATTTTGAAAGGCACTATTCTTGCTCGCTTCTATGTAGTACAATTTTTTTTGGATAATTTATACAGTCTACTCGAACATCTTTTTAATGATATTTATGAAACAAGAACAAATTCAGTATTTATTTATGAAATTTAAGCACTAAATGTAGTCTTTATTGCCTAAAAAATTTCATCTGTAGCAGGGGAAGGAGGCCTAAGATGACACGGCTCATTTTCATCAAGATAACAGCACTCGGATTTTTACAGTAAATGTCTTTCCGCCTAACTGCTCCGCACAAGTCCTTAGTATTTACACATCTAACTCCTAAACTATAATTTTTACATTTATGCCACTTTACCCGTGCTTTAAAACGTGTGTTTCATTGAGTTAGTAAAAGTGGTATTTTTGATATGATATGAAGATTCGAGTGTTACAAATGTAAAAATCAAAGTTTACGTGTTAGATATGTACATAAATAGTCATTATGTGGCATTTATGTAAATGTCCATTCCTTCTTCGTTACATTAATCTGTATCAGGAGTCATAGTTAATGGATAATCATGATTTATTTCTATCAAACTAGGGGTGTACTTGATCAGAACTTATTATACATGGGATCAAAGTTGACCACTGCAGGCTATGCTTCTGCTCTCAAAAATCTAATCCCACCAATTACTTTCATTTTATCACTGATGCTCAGGTAAGGCCCAAATTTTTACAGATTTAATGTTTATATTATTTGTCAGCATAATCCTTTCTCCAGACTAAAGACAGTTGGGATTAGAGAGTTTGGATTAAAGAGAGGTCAGGTTGAACTTAAAACAGCACTAACCAGATTCAGTTATCAGCACAAACGCTTAAAAGACTTCGTCGATGCATATCTTTACATTAATACGTCATGCCTTAACCGATAACACGAGATTTTGAAGGATGTGTATTAATCCATTCTGTAGGTTATAAATTATGGAGTTCAAATTTTCTACCATTTAAATTAACAAAGTTATGACCGAGATAGCTTATTTGTTGCAAATATTTGTGGTTTATCAATCGCATGACTTGTGAGTAATATAAATAGACTTTGGGGCTGTTTGGGGCAACTTATTTGGTGTGGCGCCACTAAGGTGTTTGTTTTGAGCGTTCCTCCACCGTTTTTAAAAACTCATTTTTATATTTACATTAGATGCGGGTCGCGAGGTCGATCTGGCGGTCCGCATCTTCGCATTGCGTTCGAGGGTTCAATTCCTCTTGTGCCCTCGTCTCGCGATCGTCTCCTTCGCAGGCAGTCCCTCGGCTCTCGGCTCGCAATGCGTTCCCTCGGCGCCCGATCGTCACTGCTCTGGCTCGCGATCGTCTTCTCCTTCGTAGGCCTGCGAACTGTCGGACCTGCTAAATACCGAGCAACGTAGGTAAAGATGCTTCAGCGGAGATACTCCTCATACTCCCCATACTCTCGCGCGCTCATCTTCTCCCTCGTGTGGGAATTGAAAGACGAAGCTCCTCTTCACAGAGCGTTGTCGTAGCCTCTCTCGCGCTCCTCCTCTCCTCAATCTACTTTGTCCATCTTCTTCTTTCATCGGTAGTGGAGGTAAACTCTCCCATCATCTCCACTGCATACTCCATTGTTTCTGCTGCTATCCGCTTCTTCCATTGTCCATTTATCTCCTCTTCTTCTTGGTTTCTGCTTATTTACAATTTGCACGGCATATTTGGCCACTACATGAATAATTTTGAATTTAATTTATTTCCAGTTTGCTATTTTCTTTTGAAAATTTCACTGTATTTATTTCCGGTTTAATGTTTAAAGTGATATTTAGGTAAATATTAAAATTTATATGTTAGATATGTTAATGCATTATTTTATTTTTAACCCTTATCTTTTAGTTTTTTTAATGATACAGTTCACTTTATGTAATGAATTGGTGAAAATAGACCCTTCATCATATACATTTGTGAATCGAACCGATCAGTTTTTGTTTTTGGATGACTTTGGAAAGATCACCTAGCTTTTTTTTTGTTTTGCATTGCTCTCTGTCTTGTGTTGCATAGATCAGGGATAAAATGGTCATTTAGCCATAAACAACTATTTTCTTAACGCAAAAACCAAACAACCAGCCAGCTTATCAGGAGAAGCTGCTGATCATCAGATTATCCGAATAAACTGCTTATTTGAATAAGTTGGATAAGTTGCAGCTGCCCCAAACAGACCCATAAAAAGGCCGAGATCACTTATTTGTCGCAAATATTTGTGGGTTAAACCCAAGCCTTGTAATTAACATAAATAGCCTTGAAAAGTATAGGTTTGCATGCCATCAAAGCTATAAATTAAGAGAGAATTCGATGAATTCATTTCATCATATGAATAACAAGGGACTTGAGAAGTTTCCATTCATTCAACAAACATAGGAGTCTGAAGGAAAACGTGGGAGGAAATACTCAAATATAATTACCAATCTCAAACCATGAAAAGAAGGTCAATCCTACAAGATTTCCACTCTCCATCAAGCTGGGTTATAGATATTGTAGAGCTTAGTCTTAGTATTAAACTCCAAGAAGTTGCTTAAAGGAAGGACTTAGGTAAAGACATCAACAATATGTTGATATGTCAAGATATCGCTTAGCTGTATAATTCCACCATTAACTTTTACAGAACAAAGTTGTTATGTTAGCGCCTAGCCTCAGGACAAATTCTTTTGTATGTGTAAGGGCAATATAATCATTTACTATTATTGTCGTTAGGTATAAACAGACTTGTTATGTCTAAGAGTCAGAAGATGCATGAGATTATATTTTGAGTCTTGGGTCTAGGATTTGGGAGAGATTCCTACCTCTAGAATTGTGGAACTAGGAAAGATCATTTGCCTCTCGAATTGTAGGTGCTCATCTTTTGAATTCTTGTTGAGTAGATTGGAATATTGAAAAAAATAATTGTATTTGCCATAATTTCTATAAAAAAGTATGTCGATTTTGACATTGGATCATATCAAATTGATATCAGAGGAAGATTTATGGAAAATTGTTCTCAAGATCGTCGTACAATCTTAATCAAAGCTTGTGGGGACAACGATGACATCACAGTAGAGCAGGACAACTACGATTTTATCGGGAAAGGATCGCTACGTGGGGAAGAATCGTGGCATACAAACGATTTCTTGACTTCACCTCAAAAATTAGTCACAACTAGATCTAATTGGGAAGAATTACAGATTATCAAGACCCAAAACTCGCGTACAGTCGCATGCAAGGGGATGAAAAGGGTTGTCGCATAGATGTGAAGGATATGGAACGCTGCAAGAAGGATCAATGTACAAAGACCGAAAATTCCCATTTTTCTTTTCCTCTAGCACCCACATTCTCTACCTGATACAATCGCGATAAGAGCTAACTACGATAGCAGCGACTAAGAAGCAACAAACAAAGACCAAAAACTCCCATTTTTCTCTTTCTCTCGCGCCGACTTCTCTTCCTCATGCATGGTCTGCTTGATACGGTTGCAATCAGAGCTACATGGGAAGGCAATGATTGAGAAGCGGCGTACAGAAACCCGAAACTCCCATTTTGTTCTACCTACCACGCCTTCTACCTAATAGAGTCGCGATCAGGGCTTCTGGGAAGGCAGTGACTGAGAAGCGGCTTACAAAGACGTGAAACTCCCAAAATTCTCATGTTCCCGTTTCGTAACTCCCATCTTTCTCCTGTTCCTGCTCTTCCCTCACGCTATAGTCACGATTCCAAGCTAGTAGGGAAGATGGGACCGTAGCACTAGACAGTCATGGTTGGGGATACTTGGGAAGCCATGACCAGATTGATCCTGGATCATTGACATGCGAAACATTCGCTCAATTGGTCTCAACTTGAAGCAGACAGTGGATTTCTGCATATAAAAATTGTTTTTTGTGATAAAAAAAAATTATGATAAGAATGATAGCCAAGAAAGTAGATGATTCGGAGAAGAAATTAGATGAAATCAGCCAAATCAGATCTACGATGGAAGAAAGGTCACCACTATAGAAAATAGGTTTTCTTCCATGGAGAGCAGAATAGAGAGCCGATTTGAGAAAATGGAGGAAATTCGAGAGGTGATAAAGAAGCTCATTAAGATGCAATCCAAGACCCCGTTGGATGCTCAATTTATAAAACCTAAAGGAAAAGAGATCGAATGTGAGAAATATAATGAGGAAGAATTGAGAGAATAGGGGATATTTGAGAGTGATAAAAAGACTCGTTGAGATGCAATCCAAGGCCCTGTCGGATGTTCAATTTGCAAAACCTAAAAGAAAAGAGAACAAGCATGAGAAACATGATGAGGAAAACATCCACCACGAACCCCCTCCCATGGCTCCAATTGAGGCTGGCAGATTTTTTATGGAGGGGGTTGGG
The DNA here is from genome assembly GCA_022702705.1 of Papilionanthe hookeriana x Papilionanthe teres. NCBI lineage: Eukaryota > Viridiplantae > Streptophyta > Magnoliopsida > Asparagales > Orchidaceae > Papilionanthe > Papilionanthe hookeriana x Papilionanthe teres. The sequence goes on along the minus strand of CM040425.1, from coordinate 69,608,096 downwards.
CCGAAACATAGAGAAGAGCTTATGCAAGTGCTATGGGGGAGCACGAAGAAGAAATGAGAGAAATAGTGAGGGGATATGGCTATGATTGAAGGAGAGAGTTTTACCTTCGATATATTGGGGGGAAACAACAGAGGAAGAGGGAGAGGGAGTTGGGGTGAAGATGTTAGAGTTAGGAAGTTGAAGATGTCGATCTTCGAGATGGAAGACACATATGGGTGGGTGTATCGGGCAGAGCGATACTTCGAGGTGAATGGCTCAATGGGAAGGAGAAACTCATGGCTGTAGAGTTATGTTTAGAAGGGAAAGCTCCGGCCTGGTTTCAAATCCATTCGTGGAAGAAATTCAAGGATTATTTGTTGGAACGCTTCCGAACAATTCAGGAATGAGACCTACACGAGCAATTCTATGTTTTGACTCAGGAGGACTCATGAAAACAGGGAGAGATTTGAGTTATTGTTTGGACGACTGTGGGAGATTTCTGAAGCAGAATTGGAAGGAAATTTCATGAAAGGCATAAATCCCAACATACGGGCATCACTTCGATAGATGGAACGTCGTACCAAACTTGAAATGTATAATGAAAAGTATATACATGAATGCTTGTATAAGCATTTTAAGTTAAGAAGCTTACACTTTATGTTACTGGCTGGGAATGATAAGGCAACCGCACGAATAGATGTTTTTCTATTACCTCTGACAATCGTGAAACTTAAATCACTAACCGCTATGTTGATGGGACAATATCCGCTAGAGATGAGCAGACAACTTCCACCTCAGACAATCATGTAATTTAGATCACAAATCATTGTGCTAATGGAATAATATTGGTCATGAGTAAGTATACACAATTTCATCTCAGATAATCGTGTAATATACATCACCACCGATGTGTCGAAGAGATAATATCAATCATTGGTGTTTTAGATATATTTGACAGTGCTCCTGAGACAGATGTGAAAGTTTAGAGTATAAAATGTATTAAGAATTAAAAATTGTCTCTTGAAAAGTAAAGCAAAAATTAATGCATGTAGTATTCTAGAATATTCTTATTGAGCAAATATCATGAATACAAACATTAGATGATGATATGATTTTCTATAATGAAATATGAAAAATCAATATATATATTGTCTTCTTTTCCTTGGGTTGTTATATTTTAAATGTGTAATTGCTTCATTGGGTTATCCTAAATAACTCACTATGTTGTTTTAATATTTTTTCTACATTTACTAGAAGGGATAATGTGTACAGAGACGAGGTCAGCAACCTAAAAGATAAATTTTTATTTGGTCAATTAAATTACTTTCTTTAGTGACTCTTTCAATTTATTTGGAATATAAACTATTAATGATAAAAAATGAATAATAGAAAATTTTATTTCACCGTTCGACTTTCCGTTTCTGTCTTGTTTAATTCTAAGTCCCGGTCGGATCAAGACAAATAGCTTGATCTCATGCGGAAACGGAATCATGTGGGTTTCACAAAACAACCAGAACTATGAGTGTTATGTTCACCATCTTTATTATTTCTACACTTTTGTCTTCAATTGATTTCTTGCTTAAATTTTAATTACTATCAAAATAATTGATTTTAAAGATTTTGTTTAGCATTGAAGATAATACATCACCAATTCAATAGATAGAATTTTGGATTATAGAAGATGCAAATAGAGAACTAAATTTATTGAAGAAAGCTTTGTCAAACTTTGAAATGAGTAAAGATGTGGTTTGCAGATTAGGAAGAGTGGGAGTTGATGAATTGAAAATATCTGAGAAATTCTCCACAACTGGTCTCATGAAGGCTCTCTTTGACATATTGAAAAGCCAATTTAGTCAATAAAAAACATATGATGAAAAAGCTTTAAAATCACAGATGCCAAAGAAGTTTCAGTCATAGATTACATCAACAAGTTCAAGTCAATTCTGAGGCGAATGAGCTATATGAACAATGCATGTCATTGGAGAGAATATTTAGGGGTACTAGTCACATGTATCATTTCATGCTTTTTCCTATGCAAATCTAAGTTACAAAAAAAAATTAATTATAGCAAAAATTACATTATCGGTAACGACCGTTTGAATATTATAGACATTAGAGGAGTGAAAATGAAAATAATATAAGACAATACATGGAAGCTGAACAAAAACAAAAACATATCCTTGGCTTGAGAAGGAACTTGATCATTGTCACAGAACTAATACAAGTCATGCAACTTTTGATACTACTGATAGATGAAAAGTGACGTAATAAATCTTGGTGATTTATTAAGTCATTCACTCTTTATACCACCATCAATATAGAAATAATGAGAGTCCCTGTCAATACATAGATAGATTCAAATAAGTGACACTATAGATAAGACTGTGTGAGTGAGACAGGAACAAAAAAATCCCCCCTCTAAAGAAACTTTCAAGTTTAAAGTCTATTGAATCAAACTTATATGAAGATACATTCTGGGATGGGTTAGTTTTCTCCAAGGCTGGGAAATAACAAAAAACTAAATGTTAAAGCTTGTACACAAGGGTCATCCGCCATCATCTTTCTGACAGTAATATTATACTAAATCACTTTCTTTGATGTAACATAGAGAAGACAAGTTTTATTTTAATCAAAAATAAATTTGAAGATGAACTCAACTGCCTACCATCAAACAATGATAGGATGCAGGACACCATATAATTCAAAAACTATTATTTTAAAATTCTAACAAACAGCCTGTTCGCATCATTGTTAGTTATAAGAGCAAGTTAGCAGAAAATTCTAAGTAAAAACTCGAACAATTTCTAATTACTAAAAATCTTATTGTATGAATGGTTGGACTTCTTCGCTGTTAAGAAGAAAATACAAAATCATTGTTCAAAGATCCTTATCAATGAGGTAACGTGTAATATGATGTTTCTCCTAATATTTGAAATACAGATATCTCACTAGTATTTTGATGTATTGGTTGATGTTGCTCTAAATAATAAGAACATAATGTAATTGTCTCCCACAACAAGTACGTTTCACATATCGACCCTTTGGACATGCTTTATTCTTTACAGTTCTCTTGATTTTATTCAAAAATCTAAAATATGAACATATTTTTAATAAATTATAGTAATAAAGCCTTCTAAAATAAAAAGTTAAGTTTTGAGATGACATACCTATCAAAAAAATACATCTACATATACTATACTGGACCCCAAAGTATAACTTTGTAGTATATATGGACGAGTAAATGCTCCATAGAGTCAAAAAAATCAAGAGTAAATATTTGCTCAAACTTGCAAAAATATTAATGAAATACTCAAATTTTTCAATGCCTCTGCAATCAAAATCTTTACACATGTCCTTGAATAATCCACTAATTTTGATTAATGGACTAAATATCTGATTTGACAAATCACTCAATGCATTTTATAGTAAACACTACAAAACAAAAACACAATCATAACTTTTAATGCTAAATATATTCCATGCTCTCACGTCAATGTAGCGGCTCAAGTTGGACACGTATGCACTATAAAACTTCAGAGAATGTATCCATTTACATAATATTCTTCCTTAATCTAATGTTAGACAACACTTGGTTTTAGGCTTCATTAGTTTACATGTATATCTCTTGAAGTTCTAACTCTCTTATTATAATACTCCTTCAATTACAATTTTGCTTTAATATTATCTTTAGTTTATTGACGAAGATATTATCAGAAAAAATTTCTCAATATGCATGACATCAAGATTATGTCTAATTAAATTGGTCATCTAGTAAAATTCTCTACTTTGTCCAATTATGTGTAACATCAAAACCAGAAAAATGATTTAAAGCTATTTATGAATTCTCAATAATCTTCAATATTTCATTAATCATCCATCATAAATCTTCCTCAGTTATTCTTAGGAGAGAAATTTGATTTTTCAACCCTATCTTTTAAGACAACATCTCTATGCATTCTACATTGATGATTTTGTGTTAGTAATCTACGGTGACAGTCAAACCAAAAATTTTTTGCTTTCATATTTTAAGATGAATATCTTGGACAGAGTCATGCAGTAAGGACAAGCTAATTTTTCTGTCGTGCCCCAATCATAAAGCATCACATAAACCAAAAAATTACTAATCATCCACATCATGGCAACTTTAAGCTGAAAATTCTGTTTTGTAGCACTATCATAAATAAACAAACTTGTTTCTCATAAAATTTGAAGCTCATCTATTAGAAGTTGTAAGTAGATATCAATTTTTTCCTCTGGGCTACCTGCACATGGTATGATCATGTCAAAAATAAAAAAGAGGTGGTCATGAGCATATCAAGAGGCAAGTTATATGTATAATAATCACTGGCTAACATGAATAAGAAGTTGCAACTTAATTGTATGGCGTGAACTCATTTGCACATAAGTCAAGCCTAACATATGTGGTTCAACAACAAAGTTAAAATAATACGATCAAAATATCTACAGGATTCCCCATTTGAAGAATGACTCGAAGAGTTGGTATCAACACGTGTTCTTATGTCATATCATGTGAGGAGTCATAGGCATAAAAACGAATAATCTTTGAAGTCGAGGAATGAGGCAGAAGTAGAAGAGATGCATGTATGAAATATTGCTCTAATTTTTACTTTTTCGACCCCTAAGTTTGAATTGCACTGCGTCTCAATTGTATTTATCTTATAATACAACAAGCAAACATTAACACCACAGTCTATCTTATGTGATAGTAACCCTAATTTTGAAACTATTTTTTTCTGTAGAGTTCCTCTAGAACTATATTTTCCTTAGGGTTTATCTCCTTCAGTAATACTGCAACATGATTAAAACATTCTCTAAGCACATTATAATCTAATTTAATGCTCAATATTCTCAGCATTACTGATAACTCTGAATGTGTGGTGCATCATTCCCATAAAAATTGTTGTGCAACATTCACTAAATTGTTAAATTTTTGCTCTTCACACTACAGCTCTTAATAATCCTTAATAAAACTTAAAATGAAATGAGTTTTGCTTTCATCAAAAATCATTTCTTTCATATATGTTAGGATCATATTTTGTTAAGGGAAAGAACATGATGAAGCACACATGATCATACTAAACATCTAGCTCATACTCAACATGTGCAGTCCAGTACCAATAATTAAGCTTGACTTCATTGCATATTATATACGCTGATTTTTGTGTTTTTGCGCATGAAACTTACATTGTGAAAGGTAAATGGTCAGCTATAATACCACTTGGACAAATTCTTGAACATCATTCAAAAAATCATCCGTGATTCCTTTTCTACTTGATTACAATATATTCTACATCCTTGATCTCAAATATCCTTCAACAGCTTGTGTAGATTTAAATTAAGACATTTAAAAATCACTCATATACTGATCATTTCATACATTATTATGTACATATACCTAAACCTAAAATTCTAACATATGCACATATGCATGCAAATATATACACAAATTATATACATGCATACACATGCATAAATATATACAAAAACACACAACACACACATATATAGACACAAATACATAAATATAGACACACACACATAAATATATATACATACACACAAATATTAATATAGATAGACATGCGCCATGCATACATGCGCGCGCGCGCACACACACACACAAGTATATTTAAAAAATTCAACTTAATTTTAGGATTTAAGAGCCGAAATTTTGCTTTTGATTTAACTTAAATCAGGCTTAACTAAATCAACAGGGAGAGTGGATCGACTTTAATGGATTTATCATTTTCAGATTTACTAAATCCTACCAATCCTAAATTCTACTTGCAGCCACACATCCCCTAATGCATAGCTAAACCCTAATACATAAACGTAATGCAGAATAGAATAATTCAGCAAAGAAAAAAACAAAAGATTTGAAAAATTGCAGGAAAAAAATTTACATAGAAGCATATGATGATTTGTCAAAGATATGAGGTCGTCGACGGTCACTGAACGATCACTCAAGAGGCGCTGTCACGGAGTCACCAGTTAGTCACTGTAAGGCTAGAGTTTCTGGAGCAAAAATAGAACAGTGGAGAGCATTAATGAGCCTGGCAGGTACAGGATTAGATTTTAAGAGCAAGGAGTCAAATTTGCGTTTGCGCTTTCCGGCGCTCCGTAATTTGTCTCGATTGTAGCGTCCGTAAATTCATTCACTATAAGTTGCAAAGATAAAGATGAATACTTTATTGTGTCGGCATACGACAGCACAAACTTCATCATTAATAATGCTCGACGCAAATCAAACACAGAAGCTAAACAAATAATTTCGCCAAATAAGTTCCGACACAAGTATAGACGGTATTTAGTTATTTTCCCATAGTGTTGCCTATATGAAGGAGGCGACCTCCTTCTTAATTGATTTCCTCCTCCGTTGCTCTAATATGCCTATCTACAACAGGAAGTTGTGTTATCTCATTGTTTCATGTCAACTACTACAACAGATGTATGCTATCCCTCTTATTAAGTACAGCAAATGGATGTATTTATGCAAAGTGGTAACAGCATATTGGTAACCCTAAATCATTTTTATAGATGAAGAAAAATTTTTGATGTACCTTTTTCAATGCTTAGTGGAATAATTAGATCTCAGAGCAATTTTATATGCAGGTGGATCTGTTAAATTGATGCGCCTAGTGCTCGTGATCTTTATTGTGTTTATTTTCCAGTATTTATTGAAGTTTTGTTATTATCAAAATACTATTGACTTTGATATCACTTATTAAGGAGTAGAATTAAAACAGGGCCAACTTAAGGTAATAAACTAGTAGATAAAGTTATTATTCTATTAGTTGAAATCTTGTACTCGAATTTTGATCTTGACTATACAATTAGGTGTTAACTTTGTCTATGTTTTTATTTAACATTGTTTATTAACCAAAAGCAGAGTTGAGAAGCTGAACATATATCAGAGACATGGCAAAGCTAAGGTCACCGGAATTCTATTAGCCTTGGCTGGTTCACTCCTCATGGTTCTATACAAAGGACCGGTGGCTGAGTTTCCATGGTACAAAGGGCGAGAACATCACTCCGCAGCTGAGTCCAATGACAATAATAAAGAAAAGATGGATTGGATTATGGGAACATTCATGATAATAACGAGCAGCACCAGTTGGTGCATCTTCTTAATACTGCAGGTAATAACAAGAGTTCATAATTTTGAGTTTTTGTTTATCACACGTTATGTAACAATATTACATACCTTTATGATAGTCGAATACATTAAAATCATATGAGGCTAAATTTAGTCTCACCACCTTGATTTGTTCCATGGGTGCTGTAATGAACACGGTACTTGCCCTAATTTTGGAGCATGGATCCCAGTCATGGATTATAAGATGGGATATGAGGCTCTTTGCCATAATATATTCAGTAAGTTTTTCCTCAGTAAAAAAATAAAATACATTAATCAGAAATATTAAGGAGAAAGTTGAAAATTAAGAAAAAAACGTAATATCTTTTACAGGGCGTGGTATGTACTGGGATTACTAATTATTTGTTGGAGCTGGTTTTGAAGGACAAAGGACCAGTTTTTGCCGGAGCCTTCAGTCCTCTTGGTATGATTATTACTGCTATCATGGGCTCTATCATTCTTGCAGAGGAAATAAATCTTGGAATGTGAGAATTTTTTTTCATTTATTGTTAATAATTAAGTGTTAAAATACATGAAAGGTTTGATTAAATAATTAAATTTAAACTTCTAATAAAGGTTTTACTTTGTTATATTGAACGTTGTAGGATTATTGGGGCAATTATTATAACAGCTGGCCTCTATTCCCTTCTTTGGGGCAAGAGCCAGGATTATACCACTCAATCAGATGATAAGCAAAGCAGGAACCGTCTCAAGAATACAGATTTACCTATAGTTGGACCAAGTATTACAAAACAAAATTCTATACCCATTGATCATGACAGGACAGAAGAAAAGTCATTCACCATGCCTTGATCATTTCTTTTGCACAAAACATAAACAGTCGACAACCACATAAGGGGCAGATATCGATGGACAAGATGGCCTATGATGTTTGATGGGGTATGGAGAAAGTGAAGAGAATAATGAGGGATATTCTCAGTGAATAATAATGATTTTTTCACTATATTCTACACTTTTTTTTAGTTTGCATCTATTTTGTTGTGTTTATTTTCTGTTTTCAATATTTTTTCGTGGTACAAAAACTAGCAAGCAATAAATATGATTTAAAAAAAATTTTCTTTTTTTTTAAAGAATTTTCTAGGAAAATTTTGTTTTAAAAATGAAATAGAAATTACGATTGAAAAGTTCAGTTTTTGAACTCTCAATGATAAAAATAGTGAGGGACATTTACATGCATACCACCCAATTCCTATGAATTTACATATCTAACAACTAAATTTTACTTTTAGCACTTGTAACTGAAAAAATGACATGGAATATAACAAAGACATGGAATATAAGACGATAGATTCATATACTATGACACCAATTATATGACCAAGACATGGAATATAAGAGGATAGATTCATATACTATGACATGGAAGCTTAATCCAGAAGTATTCCCTATCATCTCCTCAAACAATCTATTTACACAATTCATGAGTGCTGAGACGATCCACACGAATACCCTCTCCATGAGAGCTCTAGCTTTGTACATCTCTTAATAATATAAACTCGTCCTATAAAAAATTAGTATTCATAAAGGTTAGGTGTGGAAGGGAGGCGGCGATGATAGCATATGGATGGTCCTATGTAGGCTGCAAGTCGACCCAACAAAAGGAACAGAGGATGCACAAAGAGCAAAAAAGAACCATAAGCCTGTTAGTTCTTTTCTAAGATAGTCGCCAAAAAGAGGGTAATAATACCAAGTATATACATGTTCAGAAAACTGAAAAAATGAGCTTACAATTCATTGCCAATTAAAAGAAGAACACTTATTGGATTTATGAGGTTTATGTAAGCATTTATCAAAACTTGAGACTCTAAGAATCAAAGTATATCATGCAGGGTCAATTTCTACAATTAGAGTAGATGGCCATCAAAAGAATTTCATCTTTCATCATCAAAGATCCAAAAAGCCCAACAACTGGCATTACATCCTATTTAGGCAGAAATTCCAACAGGCCACCTAAGTGCAATTTAGAAAATAATATTGTCAAGTCAACATGATTGATACAAGCCTAATCCATATGAAAAAGATGCTTTTAAGGATGTGAATGTAGTGATTTTCATTTTGGTACTTACCATAATGTTAAACTTAACACGGAGAAAGGTTTGGAAAGCTATAATATAGTAAAACATGCCTAAACCTCACTAATAAACCATACATCAAAGCCCAAGATAGCATGCTGAATAATAATATTAACTAAGATATTAATAAGGCAAGTTCATTTGATTTAAAAAAAACATTAAAAGAGTGAGCATATGATTTTGTTTCAAAAATCTGATTGATTTTATTTCATTATATTTTATAATAAAACTTTTAACCCTAGCATTACGTTCTCCATTATGAAATGCTCAAATCGTCATTGGTAAATCTGTCTTAAAGCGCTAAAAGAAGAAAATTAAGGGCCTGCACTAGAATGGAGCATATAAGCCATGAGCAATTAAATTCCCCACTCACTAAACATATATACTAGAAATATTAAGGACTTCACCCGCAACACATAATAGGATAAGATTGGTTGCATGGCACAAAATATCACTAAACATTGTTATATAGATAATGGTCATTTCATTAACCCCCTTCAATTAAATGTTGAGTGCAAAGCTCTCCAATATATCCTTAGTTGCATTTACGTCAAAATTTGATAATGCAGTATATATCCTTAGGACAATTTGTAATTAAAAAGAACACAGAGCAAAGACTTGTCAGTTTAATAGGCCCACAATGCTAATGCTAAGATGAGCAAATGTCACAAAATGCTAATGCTAAATTTGGGGGTGCCACAAGAGAGAAGCTCTCTAAAGAAGGCGTCAACATTGAACCGAGAGATTGAGTTTAGGAAAATTTAAAGAGTACTATAACTTCTTGGTAATATTCATCTAATGCAGAGAAGAATAAGTTCTTTGTGAAACATTGTAAGTATGGGTCTTGAGAAATGATATATAGTGAGTTGAGAGAGAATATGTGATTGATAGATGTTACATAGAAGGTAGGGGCTACAATTACAAAATCAAGTAGAAGCAATTCATCGTGCCAAAACAGAGGTTAAGACAAACTTATGTAAGGGTGTATAACACTGCATGTAGGACTACATACTACAAATCACACCACAAATACTTAATTGAAATTTCATAAAACATTAGGAAAAATTAAAAGAAAACACACTAGATTTAACATCTAACAACAACAACAACAAAACCACCAAAGACAACTATCTAACAACAACAACAACAAAACCACCAAAGACAACTCTCTCTAATATTGTCTGTCACTAGATCTACACTCATCATATCACATATATATTCATTTCGCATTTCATCTCTAAGTGTCACATCACTCATCCACAAAAGCATTCTCATCTCAACAACACTTAAAGTTTTTTTATGCTTCTCTTTTAAAGGACAACATTTTTCGTCATAGAGCATTGCACATCTCACCACCATCTTATAAAATTTTCCTTTCAGTCTAGTCGTTGCTTTTCTATCACACAATAGGTCTGATGCATTCCTCTACTTCATCCAACCGACTTGAACTCTACTAATAACATCCCCATCTATATCTCCATAACATTTGAAAAATAAACCCGAGATATCAAAAACGATAACGCTTTTTAATGACCTGATCACTCATAGATACAACTCTGCCGCTAGAACTACTACTACTAAAATTACATTCCATATATTTTGTTTTAGATTTACTCAAACAAAGGTCTTTAAACTCCAATGTAGACCTCCAAAATTCAAGTTTTTTTCTTTAACTCTTCCTCTAGTCTTATCCATAAGAAGAATATCATCAACAAAAAATATGTACCAGGGTACATCCTCCTATAAATGTCTCATTAAAGCATCCATAACTAAAGTAAAAAGATATGGGCTTAAAGTCGGTCTCTGAGGTAATCCAACTGAAATAGGAAAATACTTGGTCAATCCTCCTGTTCAAACACAAGTAACGGCTCTACGATACATATCTTTAATGACTTGAATATAACTCATATCAACACATTTCTTGTCCAAAACTCTCCAAAGAACTTCTTTTGGAACCTTATTGTGAGCTTTTTCTAAAACAACAAAAATCATAAGTAGATCCTCCTTATTCTTCCCGTGCTTCTCCATCAAACCTCTCAGTAAATGTATAGCTTCCACAATAGATATGTCCGGCATAAATCCAAACTGATTATGGAAAATCTTTGTATTATATCTTAACATGTGTTCAACTACCATCTTCCATAATTTTAAAGTATGGCACATCAACTTAACTCCTCTATAATTTGCACACTCTTGTGCATTCCCCTTTATTTTAAAAATAAAGACAAAAATAATCTTCCTCTATTCCTTAGGTATCTTTTTAGTTTTAAAAATAATATTAAAGAGCTTAGTAAGCTAAGAAACTCCCAAATAACCTAAACATTTTAACACTTCAATTGAGATATCATCAGGAACTACTAATTTTTCACACTTATTTTTCTTTAAAGTCTCATCAACTTCTTTTAACTAATACAACGATAGAAATATCATGTTTTATTATTATTAACGATATTAAAAAAGTCTAAGGTCAATCATATTTTTAAAAAATTATTGAAAAATTTATCAAAATAGCTCACTCGCCAATGTTGAATCTTCCTTTAAGAAAACCACTTTTTGATTTTCATCTTTAATATATTTCACTTGAATTAAAACTTATCTTTTCTTTTTGTTTGGTTAGTTTATACATACATTTTTCACTTTTTTTAGTATCTAATCTATTATGAATATCAGTAAAGACAGAATTTTAACATCAAAATTGTTCTCTTAGACTCCCTGCGGGTCACCTTATATTTTTTCCAATTCTCTAAGCTTTTACAATTAAACAATTTTTTATAACACAACTGCTTTTATTTTATCTTTTCTTACACATTATTATTCCAGCACCAACTATTTTTATTTTTTTTTCTTTTAATTCTCTAAGTACATATTTAATCACTTCTTTAATATTGTTTGTTATTTTATCCCATATAGAATTCGCTTCTTCATGAACATCAAAATCTTGAAATCTTGAAATTTACTTATAAAAATAATTTGTTTTATCTTTTAGATGCCCCCATCTAATTTTATGATAATATTTTTTTATATTTCTTATCTTATATCTCTTAATCTTAAAATCCAAAATTAATAATCGATATTGAGTTTGAAATCTTGAAATTTACTTATAAAAATAATTTGTTTTATCTTTTAGATGCCCCCATCTAATTTTATGATAATATTTTTTTATATTTCTTATCTTATATCTCTTAATCTTAAAATCCAAAATTAATAATCGATATTGAGTACCTAAATTTTCACTTGAAATAACCTTCCAATCTTTACACTCTCGACGATCTCTTTTTCTCATAAAAAATAATCAATTAGTTTTTTATTAGATCCATTTTTATAAATAATAATATGTGCATTTTTTTCTTAAATAAAGTATTAGCAATAATAAAATCATACACTAGATTAAAATCTAATATGGTTCAATTTGCTTCATCAATCACTCCAAAATTGTAGCCACCACGAATATTTTTAAGATCTTCCACCACTCTACCAACATGTCAATTTAAATCTCCTATAATAAAAATCTTTTCTTCAAGAGGTATCATTTGTATTAATTCTTCTAATCGTTCCATAATTTTTCTTTTGAACCTATATTTAATCCTACTTGTAGAGCATAAGCATTTATAACCTTAAAAGTCTTGGTATAAACAATAATCTTTAGGGCTATAATTCTATCTCCAGTTCTATTAATTTTTACAACATTATCTTTCAAACTCTAACTATAGTTAGACCTATACCATTTCTAATGTGACTCCTACCTGAATAACAAAGTTTAAAAGCTAAGTATCAATTTCTTTAGTTTTTTCTCCAACTCATTTAGTTTCTTGAATACATAAGATATTTATTTTCATATGAACCATAATATCAACTAATTCCATGAATTTACCTGTGAGAGTTCTTATATTCCAAGATCCAGGTATAAACAATAATCTTTAGGGCTATAATTCTATCTCCAGTTCTATTAATTTTACAACATTATCTTTCAAACTCTAACTATAGTTAGACTTACACCATTTCTAATGTGACTCATACCTGAATAGCAAAGTTTAAAAGCTAAGTATCAATTTCTTTTGTTTTTTCTCCAACTCATTTAGTTTCTTGAATACATAAGATATTTATTTTCATATGAACCATAATATCAACTAATTCCATGAATTTACCTATGAGAGTTCCTATATTCCAAGATCCTATCATAAGAATAGTTTCAAGGGCTAACTTTTTTACCAACATCCGTCCGTAATGTGAAACCACTTGCTTATTCGACACTAGAAGATATAGCGACCCTTGCACACTTTTCACCGTATTTGGGTCATACCGCATGTCGTTTCCAGGGGCGTCTTAACATTTACATAAGAATCTAAAGAATTCATAACAATATTTTTTGACAAGTTTTGACAAAATTTTACACCGATTGTCAACTACCTAATGCAACCCTTCATCTTTTGCACTCAGAGCTTAGGACCAAGCAAAGACGGTGTTATATAACATCTAAGTTAGGAGAACAATATTTTAGCTTAAGTAAATTGATTTCTTCACCAAACCTGACACGTGAATCTAACCTTAAGCTTCCGAAGGTGAGCTTCCTCCCCTAATTTCACTCCCTCTCTTACTCCTTTTATTCTCATAATCGGCAGAAGAGACATGAGAAAGAAATTGATTTAACAAAGGGCTAGAGGTCATTAGTTCAATGCAAGGTGAAATCGATACCTAAGGCTCTTTTTTTTATGGGCGAGGCGTAAGCCTCAATACTAAAAAATAAAAACTCATAAAATTAAACATAATCATAAACATGACATTTGACAAATCACAAATCTTGATAATTGAACTTAGAATTTAAATATGTCAATAGACTTCAACACTTCACTTAATAACATATGCATAAAATATTTCAAATCCCAAATATAAAGTAAAAAATTTGAAATAAGATTTGGACATTAAACTAAAGATTTAAATATGTCACAAGAATCGGGATCCATAGTGGTATCATCATCATCATTTTCATCATCTTCAAAAGAATTATCATATGAAATAATTCTATCATCTTTGAATTATGTGTTATCATTATCTTCAAATTCTTCTTCAATTCTCACATATTTTATTTTACTTCATAAATTAATTAACAATGAATTTAATAGAATTTAAATAAAATAATAAATTAGTAACACAATTAAGTAATTAATTATATTTTAATTACAAATTTACCTTTAGATTTTTTATGAAGTTTCAACCCAACTTTGCTACTTTCTTTTAAATGATTGTGAAGTAGAAGTCACTGTAAATTCAATATCTCTTTGACTTGGTTCAATATTAACATTAATATCTTCATCATCATCATTAAAAGTCATTAATTCATCTTCAAACTAAAATCCTTCATTTTTCTTAGGCATTATTCGTTCATCATCACACATAATATCATCAGGAGTCAAAGGATCTATTCCATTACCATAATTTATGTGTTTTCGTAGCATCGGGTGTCTATCTTTCAATTTTTTATTGAAAATAACAAATACTGACTTACTAATTCGACATATAGCCAATCAATTTCTTCACATTGTATGAAATTGGTTAAATAAGCTTCAATTATGCTCACATGCGGAAGCTGAACAAGTTGGGTAGAACTTTCATAGAAAATGTTTCGAATTCAACCACGTGATCTAGGAATTATGCCCACAAATGTTCTAGCAAAAGATTAAATAAAAATAGCAATATATATAAATGATAAAGTCATACATTTAAAATTATAGATAAATAAAATTTACCACATGAGTATGTCATAAAGCATGCTTGAGTTCCTCTAAATCCAAACATTCTCTTCTGTAATTGAAAATCTTCAATTTTATCATGGACTTTAAGATAGTCAAATTCAAGGATAATTCTATACACGCATGCATATAAACCGATCTTAACCACTTTATGCACATGAAAATCTATCATAATGAAATTGTAGATTCAAATAATATGCAGCGACATGTAAATGTTGATGAAGCTGAAAATCCCATTTTTCATCAATGTTTTCCCATATTTATATTTTTTTGTAAATCTTTTGTTATTTTCTCATTTGTTGTGTTTATAGCTTTATAAGTAAATCTCATAAAATTAACTCTCTCACCATTAATCATTCATAATACTTTCACTAAAGACCCTGTAGTATTCAGAGCATAACTAACACTGCACCCAAATAAAACATCTGTCATACTTATCTTCTCCACTGGCTTTCCTTCTGATTTTTTTGCCCAATAATTTTTATTCCATTCTTCAGAAGCAAACATATCTTCTGAAGTTTGCAGCTCTTTAATTCTTCACAAAGTCAAATATGTCATGGCAAATATTGTAATTGCTGATCAGATAAGTTCTTTATCGATGAATTTTAACATCAAGCTTAATACCAAAAAAATTGATTGAACTAAATTTACTCATCGTTTTTGCTTAAGCAAGAAATCAAGATAATGAAAAGCAGAGTCTAATAAAGATGCTTCTTTTCTCCATTACCGTCTTTCTGGTAGCTTTATATACACTTGCATTATCTTAACTTGAACAGCTATGCTCTCCCCAACTTCTTCAAAAACATCATCAAGCCTTTAAAATAGCAATTGTGCATCTTTTATAATGTTCCATGCATCAACATATTTAAAAAATACCATCCGATGAGGGTTGTCAATAAGAAAATTTATAATATTTTTTATCTGATATCAATCCAACCATTTCATGTTATAGTAACTCTTATCTTAACTCATGTCTTTCTCACTTCATCAATTATTCATGTCATAATTTTGATCTCCCCATCCAACATTGAAGTTCACAGCCCATACAAGCTAAGAAGATGTAGCCCTTGCCCATAATTTCCAAAAGAACAAATCACATTGATCTAGAACTCCATTATCATGAAAACATCTTGTCAAATCAAAGGATACTCTATTTCTATGTTCTTTTGTAAAAGCCGGAGAAATAGTTCGAGAGTTGATATTCTCATCATCCACATTCAGAACAAATTTATTCATTAACCCAAAGCAGATTACTTCGACTGTTAGAACCATCATATTCAGAGACAAAAAATGAAATATTCTCAATTGCATTGCTTCTTTCGAAGTGACATTTTTTTTTAATTCAAGGAATTCTTTTTTTACCTCACTGACACATTCTCACATGCTCCAACATTTAGATTGGTACAAGCCAAGTGATCTTTAAATCTCTTAACACCACCAATAATTCAGCTATCATAAAACTTTACATTTCAAGTAATCATATCACTTCTTTGCACCTTCTCCTAACACATCAACTTGAGTCCCATATTGCCAAGTTGGATCTTTTCCTTTTGCACCACCACCCATTCTGCTTTAAAAAAAAAAGTTATACTTATTCAAATGAATCAATTAATACATAATGACATTCACAAAACCAATCCCAATGAGTTTGAAAATTTGAGGAATTGCATAATTGCAACTAAAATTAATTTAAACTATTTTATAAATCTAATAATTAAATAGCAAATAAACACATATATTTGTAAATTCTAAAATTAAATCATTAAAAAAATTACAATCAAACCATAAGATGCTCGAGATGAATGATACGTCATAGTAAAAGCAAAATATAAGATGCTTTGGGTAAGTTGAATGCATGGGAGAATATCAAAAGAGCTGCGTGATTTTAGGAAGAGCGAAAGAGAAACATGCTTGACTTCACTGTTGGATGTCGACACAGAAGGGCTCGGGATAGTCTTTTGACAATGCACTTTGATGCTGACAATTAAAATGACGCTCGAAGGCTCGGACGAAGCTCATATGGGATTGAAACGACGCGTGATGCAAAATGGAAGAAGCTATGAAGCTCTTGGAACAGCGCTCCAGCCCTAAATTTTAATTTGTGTGATGTGGTTATTGCATGAGCGTGTACAGATATTAATACCTAATTTAAATTAGGTAATTTGAGGTGATGCCTCAAACACCTGGAGGCGTGCGCCTAGGGCTGTAAATGAACCAATGCACTTGATGAATAACTCGAACTCGGCTAGATTAAGACTCGATCATGTTCATTCAAATTAGTAAATAAATAAGCTTGAACAATTTTTAAAAGTTCGAAGCTTAAATGAACTAAACACGAATATAGTCGAACTTGTCTATTTATGTTCACGAAAAAACTCGTTTGTTGTTCAATAACTAACTAGTTAAATACTCAATATTAAGCTCAATGATAACTCAATTTATATATGATAAATTATTTTAAAAAAATTTAATTAACTAGAACTAGTTTAATTATAGATTTAATAGTAATATATTATTATATCAATAATATTTTTTTATTAATTATTAATTATATATTTATTTTATTAAATTTATGTGATATATGTAAAAATATATAAGATTTGTGTGATATATACGAAATGCCCTTTAAAATTAACTTTAAAGTCCCACAAACCTCACTTTCTTTCTGGTCTCTCGCTGTTTTGTGTTTCCCAGTTTTGTCAGAAACATATAAAACCCTAAGTTGTTAAGGCATGCAAACATAGAAGACAATGAAGAGATAGCGGTGGGCATAAATTTGAAACTCTAGTCTCTTGTATATCTCTTTTTTCCACTCTGCTCATAAATTTTATCCGACTTAAAGTAGTGTTAAGAAAGTGCAGTGCAATTACTTTAAGATATATAATTAAGAAGAAGAATAATGCAATAACTCAATATGAAAAACATATACAAAATTGTCTAAAAATCTAGAAAAATGACAAATGCATATTAATTTGGAAAATCTAACACCAACATTTGAATGTGGGAGTTGGGTGCAAACTTGGAAGTATGAGTATGATCATGTTAAAAATATGAGAAATTGTATCTCATATGATTATGGTTCATGAATTACCTTTCAAATTTATAGAGTTTACAATCAATAAATTAGTAGGTGCGATCAGATTTGTAAAATTATTTATTGATATTTTATATGAAAATCTAAGTATTTTTTGAATTTTTAGCATGTTTATTAGCTCGTTTAAATATTCATTCACTTGTCATAAACAAATCCAGCACGAATCAAGTTCAAACATTAAAAAATTTAAACAATTCAAGCTTGTACAATATATGAAAGCTCGACACAAGCTCAAGTCAAACATGAACAACTTATAATTTAATCAAGCCAGGTCTGAATAATGAGATACTCCGCTCAGCTCGATTATAGCCCTATGTACACCACACTATAAAAGGCGTAAATCGCGTCTGCACCGACGAGGCTGCACCGACGAGGCTTATGCTTTGAGTTGATACTCGGCTCGGCTCGATTATAGCCTTATGCTTATGCCTCGAGAACTTTGTTAAACATTGGTTTAATGTTCATTATTTCAATTTTCAATTGTAAATTAAGTAATGTTAGTGACTAACACCCATATCAATATAATGCTTATAAAATTGTTTTAAAATATGCATAAAATACAATATTAAGTTAGAAACACGCTAGCAAAAAGGATTTATAAAATGGACGTCTGAGGACTCCATAAAGTAAAATCAAACATACATCATTAGATCTCAATAAAGTCCATAAAGTGCATTGCAAGCTGTCAATTTGTTTGTGTGAGGATTGGGCGAATCATAAGTACAATTTTAAATCATATAAATGATCATCCAAAGGGTAATTTTATTATAATAATACCATGGCATGCTTACAAGAGATTCGTGCTGATTTGACAAAAATAGATGCAAATTTTATTTTATTAAAAAAAACATGCAGGTATACAAACAC
Source organism: Papilionanthe hookeriana x Papilionanthe teres (assembly GCA_022702705.1). Classification (NCBI taxonomy): domain Eukaryota; kingdom Viridiplantae; phylum Streptophyta; class Magnoliopsida; order Asparagales; family Orchidaceae; genus Papilionanthe; species Papilionanthe hookeriana x Papilionanthe teres. The sequence continues at coordinate 69,589,160 of CM040425.1, read as the reverse complement.
ACCATTCACATCTGAAATCAGTTGGAGGTTGGAACATTATGAAGTTGTCACAAGTTTCTAAGGAAATATGTATTATAATACCCCCATCTTAAAATAAATATCATCCTCCATACTACCTTATCAACCTACGTTCAGAACTAATATTCTATGCCAAGTATGCTTTTTAAAATATGAACTAATAACTAACAATCCAATCTACTCTAGCTTTACTACACTTTTTCCTGACATATTTTAAATTAGAAATTCAGCATTCACCTAATGATCTCATTAAGATTTCTCATCCAAAATCTAATTTATAAGATTAAGGCTGTATATAATCTCAAGGTATCACAAAATGCTAGTCATTAAAGTATCTGACTCTCAAGCTACTAGATAAAAGACATCTTATATATCTATTTCACCATAACTATCATAGCACTTTGCAAGTTAGAATTAAGTTAGTAAGATAGAAACAAGTTCTATAATTGTATATAACTCTAAAGGGCTCTCTCAGCTAGTAGGTTGATGGGGCTAGCAACAAATTCTTTCAATATGCCAATCTTTAAAGTGGTACTATTCATATACCTCAATGATATCCTAATCACATTACTAATATCAATATACATTCCATATCACATTTAAATATATAATTTTAATCTATGAAACTATGCATTATCAATAAAATCCATAATCTACATGATACAATGATTATAACAATACTAGATCCTACATATTAATATCATCCTCAACATATAATTTCAACATGGTATATCTATAATCTTATTTGAAATAAAATAAAAATCCATTATATACACTAGTATCATTAATTATTCAATCAACATGGCATTAAAAGCTCCTAAATCCAAGCATCCTCAAATAAGTTGCATTTTCAAATGCATAGATTAAAGCATTCTTTGTGAAGGTGCAAATGGGTTCGATTTTGAGAGCAAGATCAAAGAATTTTACCGAATTTAACTTTTTGAAGGTAGTATTCTTCTCAAAACCTTCCAAACTTCCTTCTCAAAATCAGCAGATATGTCAAACGCGACAAAAACTCAGGTAATCGATAGTATAGATGACGAAAAAGAGGCCAAGTTTTCAGGGTACGCTCAACCGTATGTACGGCTAGAGCTCGTGAAATGAATATACACATATGAGTGAAAGAAACCCAAACAGGAAGGAGTGCAGGACACAACAAGTGAATCTAATGAGGGGTGGCGTTTTAGAATACTCATGAGAAATCCATTAACGTGATAGATATTAATGAGCATTTGGTGCTTGCCAGGCAAGTCAATTTTATAGGTTAATAATCTGAATTTCTAAATTACGGCGACTAACAACTAAGGAGGATAAACCATACATCATATTTTCCTTATGTACAGTTTAAATGGGGAAGCCAGATCAACAATATCCTCGTCTAAGTATAATATAGCGAGCTCATCTTTGAAAATGGATGAATATTTGAGAGCATTAGTAAAAGAAGTAACCGATTCGCCACAGGGAAGTTCTCTGAAAGACAAGGCCAAAGAAGCAGTGGATCGACGAGTGACGACCTTGGGCTGAAAACTCAGGACGATATCCACAAGGAACCAAGGAATCAGACGCCTACAAGAAAAGCCGGAGGAAGGAACGAGAACCGTCAATAGGCTTCGACATTGGGAACACGCGATCAGAGATTGACGTGGAGATAAAAAGAGGAAGTCAGCGGCGATAAAAACGTCGATGAGATGGGACGACGGAGGTCACCGACTGCCCTGCACAGCGGCGGCTGGGCCGGCTGCACGAACCTCACGGGACCGGAGGCCTAGAAAGGCTGTCGGGGAACTAGCGAAGAAAATAAACAAGGGGCGATTTGCATACATAGGGCTGGCTGAGAAATTACCTAAGGTCATGTAGGCTGTCAAAAAAACTCGTTGTTCGTGAATACTTCGTGTTCGGTTCGTCAAACACAAACAATTTTTTTCGTTTGGTTTGTTAAACGAACCAAACATGAACAGTGATGTGTTCGTTCGCATTTGATTTATTATTGTTCGAAATATAAAATAATTTAAAATAATTATATATAAAAATTATGATATTTTAAAATAATTATATATTATAAAAATTTATCATATTTTAAATAATTAAACTTCTATATATTATAATATATGATAAATTATTAATAACAATAATAATATTATTGTATTAATTATATTAATATAAATAATATAATATTTAAATTAATATACTATACTATATATTAAAATAAAACCCTAAACAAAACCCCAACCGCTGTATTCGGTTTGCTTCGTTTTAAGGAAGTATGGATTACCTGGTGTGTACGGAATACCTAATCAATTTGCTTCATGTTGAGGAAGTTTGCTATCAAAGCTAGAGCTATCAAAGAAACTCGTTGTTCTCGAACAGTTCATGTTCGGTTCGCCAGGAAGTTCGTGTTCGATTCGTTTGATAAGCAAACGAGATGAATACGAATAATTTTTCTTCGTTCAGTTTGTTAAACAAACCAAACATGAACAGTGATGTGTTCGAACATTTCGAACACAAACACTAGCTTTGTTCGTTAGTGTTCGGTTCGTTTACACCCCTAGTCATAAGTAGTTTGAAAATGGATTCTACCTGAACTTTGAATATTGGTTGAGTCGAGCGATGAGTCAAATTTTAGATTTTATTTTTCAATCTTATTTCGAGTTATTGTTAGATCGGATTGATGGGCTCTTTTTCGGATCAAAATTATACCTGTATGAGAGCGAACGGTGGAGATCGACCTTGGTGTCGTATTGACGACCATGGATATAGGAATTAGTGGTTGGGCAATTGGCTAAACCCTAAATGTATTTCATTTGATAACATCTTCCCATTTTGTTCTATTTGTCATGTTATGTTCCTCTATTGTCTCTCATTTTGCCTTTTTTCAAAATCCCTAACCGTAGGTGAGGAGTCATTACTCCGACGTTCCGACGGGCTACAAGTATTCGGTGGGATATTTTACTTATTGCCTTATCTTTATCTCTCTAAGCTCACCTTCTCTTTTTGGTGTATTCGGTAACTTCACTCTCACAATCTTACATTTTTCATCTAAGATAGTTGTCATGTGTGACATCTTTACTTTATTATGATAAATGTTTATATGTTTTCTCGATTTGGCAATGACGATAAAAAATAAAAAAAATCCCTAATATGGGGGTGTTCAATGCCACATTTTTAATAAGATTTAGGACATTATTTTAACTGATTCTCTCTTATGTGAAATCAGACAAATTTATAACAATATTATATTGTAAAAAGTAAAGTTGCTGGGTCGCCAGGGTTCACAACTTGAGTTCTTATTATTATTATTTTTTTTTAATTTTGTTGGAGCTGATGGATGTTATGTAGATGGTGTTCTATGTTCCTCCAAATTTATAATAATGTTATATTAGTTATTGCAATGGTACTGACAACCTAAGTTTTTATTAACACTTCCTCTGTTTTTCTTATTTTTTCGTGATTGGTGGATGTTCTTTAAGGCTATCATGGACTTATGGTTGTGTTTTCAACATGAGTTTTATATTCTATAGGATTGTCATGTATGTTCTTATTAACTTTTCCTCTTTAGGGTTGATTAAAGGATTGTTGGAATTTCTTTAGGGTTGTCACGGACTCATGGTTGTGGATGTTGGATTAACTCAATATAAGAATCATCTTTTTTTCGAACTTAAAATGAGAAGCTTCTTAATATTTTTATTCAACAAAGGAAAGAGAGATTAGTTTGGCATGAAGAATGAACCTCTTCTTTTGTTTTGAAGCAAAAGGTGATAGCATAAAGTTATTGTTCATATGGATATGTTAAACTAAAAAAGAATGAGGCAATCTAATAAAGAATGTGATAACCTCTTCTTTTTTTTTTTGTCATCTTTATGCTTATTTCTTTCACGCACATTCGGAATTGAGGCAATCTAAAAATTTTCCTATAGGTCGTATGAAAAATCAAATTGATCCTAAATCTAATACCCAGGATCATTTAAAAATTGTTAATGATAGTGAAAAATTGTCTCAGTTGTTACTGGTTAACAGGAGTATTAATCATGTTATTGATTTGAATAATGATAACATGGTTGTCGATAATACTTTCATCTTAGCTGATGAGAATATTGGCAACAAAGATAAACCCATTGTTATATGTGTTATCTGTGCTTCTGATAATTCGGATGTAATGATTATGGATAAAGATACATTAGTTACTAATTTGAGTATGGTTAATAGACATTTTCTTGTTAATTCTTTTATTTCTTTAACTGCTAATTCTTGCCAGTATTTAATTTCTAAAGGTTGTCATTCTAAGGATGACCTGAATTTAGACAAACAATTGGTCATTCATTCAGGACCTATAATTGAGGAATTTACTGCCCATACTCGCCTTAAATTAGAAGAAGGATGGTTGTTTCAAAAGTCATCAAAGAAAAGAAAATTTAGAAGAAGTAGAGAGCTCAGTTCTTTGAATCCTAAAGCTAATCATTATTCATTAACGAGGAAGGGTTTAGTAAAACCTCCTCAAAATATCCTTTCTAATTCTTCTCTTGATAATCTTATTAATGATGCAATTTAATACTTTGTTTTGGAATATTAAAGGTGTTGCTAAGACAAATGCCTCTAATCGTCTGAGGAATTTAATTCAGATCTATCACCTTTATTTTTTTTGGATTCTTTAGCCTCTTGTTAATTCTTGCAATAATGACACTTATGTTAGAAGGATTGATAATTTTCATTATTATGCCAATTCTAATAACAAGATTTGGTTTCTTTGAAAAAATTTTGTGAAAGTGGATATCATTATTAACCATGATCAATTGTTACATGTTCATATTAGTTTACATGATATTTCTTTTCATTTTTCTTTGATTTATGCGGGTTGTACCAAACAGGACATGAGGGTTTTATGGAACATGTTCAATTCCATTAGACCCTTGAATGATCCTTGGTTGGCTGGAGGGGACTTTAATATGATCTCTTATGCCAGTGAGAAGAGAGGTGGTTTGCAGCCTATTCTTCATCAGATTAAAGATTTTAATAATTTCCTTTTGGAGGTTGGTATTTTTGATTTGGGTTTTATTGGTAGACCTTTTACTTGGCATCGTGGGCATGTTTTTAAGCGACTTGATAGATTTGTTGCTAATTCTGTTTGGAGTAATTCTTTCAGTTTTCATGAGGTTCATCATCTGACTTTTAATGCTTCTGATCATACCCCTGTTTTACTTAAGGTTAAAGAGAATTCTGGTAAGAGAATTTATCATTTTTGTTTTCTTAATGTGTGGCTTCTCCATCATAATTTTCTTCAGAGTGTTAAAGATAATTGGAGGATTGATAAGCTCACTGATGTGACTTATAATCTGGACATCAAACTATGGTTGCTTCAAAAGAACTTAGCTAAGTTTCTTAGAAAATGGAATTGGCATGTCTTTGGTAATCATAGTAAAGTTGTGGCTGATGCTGAGGAGAAGGCTAAGGAGTTAGAATTGAATTACTATCATAATAATATTAATTTTGATTTGTTCATGCAAGGCCAAAAGGAGCTTACTAATGCTATTAGTATGGAGGAATCCTTTTATGCTCAAAAGGCAGCTAAGACTAATTTATTGGATGGTGATAGGAATTCTGACTTTTTCCATGCATGTATTAAGAATAAAAGAAGGATTAACATGATTAATAGTATTAAGGATAAGAATGGTAGAACCTTGGTAAACTTGAATGATATTATTAATGATAGGGTTAATTTTTACTCTAATCTATTCTTGAATGATGGTAGTCCTTTGGAAAAGATTAACTATGATCTTTATCAAAGGACTAATAATTTGAATTGTCTTGATTTCACTTATGTTCCTTCTACGGATGAGATTGAGATTGTTATTGATTGCACGGATGATGGTAAAGCTGCGGGCCCTGATGGCTTTAATGTGGAATTCTATAAAGCTAGTTTGGATGTTATTCATTTTGAACTTGTTGAGGCTATACAAGGTTTTTTTTGTGGCATCGAGTTACCTAAATATTTTAAAACTTCTAACATTGTTTTAATTCCTAAAGAAAATGGTGCTACTTCTTAGGATGCTTTCAGGCCTATTAGCATTAACACTGTCATTTCTAAGATTATTTCGAAGATGCTTGTTAAAAGAATTCAACCTTTTTTATGTGACATTATTTCTTTAAACCATTCTGCCTTCCTTAATGATAGGTACATTGAGGATAATGAACTCACTGTACAAGAGTCACTGTTGGATCTGGATAAGAGTAAACGTTGTGGTAATATTATTTTTAAAATAGATATTAAGAAGGCTTTTAATTCTGTGAGATGGGAATTTTTTATGGATGTTTTAAGTGCTGTTGGTTTTAATGTGGATTTCTGTAAGCTTCTTTTTAGGATTCTTGATAATAATTATTACTCTTTTGTTATTAATGGTAATGCTCATGGGTATTTTAAGGCTTCTAAATGTATTAAGCAGGGAGATCCGCTCTCCCCTTATCTTTTTATTCTAGATTTTAATTATTTATCGAAATGTCTAAATAAACTGTTTGAGCATTACCCCAGTTTTAACTATATTCATAAGGGGGTATTGGCATTTCTCACCTTTGTTTTGCTGATGATCTTATTATCTTTACGAATGCTGATAAGAGGTCTATTAAGAGAATTTGACAGGCTCTTTTACATATACAAAATACTTCTAGTTTGGTTTTTAACACTTCTAAATGTTCCTTTTATTGTTCCAAGCATGTTACTAATGCTAAGAAAAATTGGATTGTTGATTTTACTCTTTGTAATAAAGCTAGTCTGCGTATTAATATTTAGGTTTCATTTTAGATACGAAGTCTAGAAGGAATTGTCACTTTATGAGTTGTTTTATAAGATTAGAGTGGGGATTTTGTCTTGGGAGAATAAATTTCTTTCTTTTAGGGGGTGTTACTCTTCTAAAGAGTATCCTTACCTCCCTTCCTCTTTATATTCTCCAATTGATGAATATGCCTATTGGTATCATTAAGAAACTGGAGCTTTTATTTAATCATTATCTTTGGGATGGTTGTGGCAAGAAGAGTTTGCATTGGAAAAACTGGGATAAACTCTGTAAGCCTGTTAATAAGGGTGTTTTGGGCTTTCGTAAGCTTGATTATTCTATTAAATTTAATTATCTAAAACTTTGGTTTCATTTTAGCAAGAATTCTTCTATATGGGCTTCTTCACTTAATGCTAAGTACTGTTCTAATTCTCATCCCTTTTCTATTTCTTATTCAAAGTCTGATTCTTTTATTTGGAAGGAAATGATTAAAGTTTACTCCCATGTTGAGGATTTGTTTTGCTGGGAGGCGGGTAAAGGTGATATTACTTTCTGGTTTGATGATTGGCTTAGTAATGTTTCTCTTGGGGATTATTATGGTGGTCCCCAGAATATTAATGTTAAAGTTAGAGATTTTTGGGTAGATTCTAGTTGAAATTTACCTAAGCTTTTAAATTCTGTATATTATAAAGATGCTATCTTCATTTCTAATATTCATATTATGACTAAGAGGAAGGATGTGCCTAAGATTAAAGGTAAGATTGGTGAATCTGTTACTAAGACTTTTGCTTCTAGAGAGCAAATCAGTCAGGGCTTGGATCTTTCTTGGAATTAGAACAAATGGGTTAAGCCCTCTATCTCTTTTTTTATTTGGCATATTTTTCATAATTGTGATCCCACTGATAATATTCTTAAGCTTAAGGGTTTAAGAATGGCTTCCAAGTACTATCTGTGTCATAATGAGGAAGAATCTATTATGTATCTTTTTAGCTCTCGTCTTTTTACTTCTAAAATTTGGAGGAATATTTTTAATTTATGTGGTAGACAAGATTTGCTTTGTGGTTATACTTCTATTAATGCGATTTTTAATGATTGGAGGAATATGGGGGCAAGCTTTCTTAGCAATTTTTCCTTCTATGGTAACTTAGTTTATTTGGGTTTCTAGAAATGCTGGGAAATATAAGGGTGAGTTTGTTAATGTTCAACATATTTTTTGCAAAATTTGCCTTATATTTCTAAGAGTTTATCCTTCAATGCTATTAAGATTACTGACAATAGTTATATGCATTCTATTGCAACTAATCTTGGTATTACTTTTCATAGTTATCATAATTTATGTCATAAGATAAGGTGGATTAGACTGACTACTCTTTTCTTAAAGCTAAATTCGGATGGGTATTGGAAACAAAATTCAGCTGGGATTGGGGGTGTTTGTAGGGATTGAAATGGTAATTTTCTTTACTGGTTTGCTGCTCCGTCTTTGTCGAGTTCTCCTATTGTTGTTGAGGCTGATGCTGTCGTTTTTGCTTTGTTAATTTCTAGGAAGATGGGTTGGTTTAATATTATTACTGAAGTTGTTCCCTTATTCTTTGGGATGTTTGCAAGTTTAATAAGCTTTGTTATTGGAGTATTAATTTGCAGGTTAGAAGGATCCATTGCCTTGCTATTAGACTCAATATTCTTTGGTCTCATACTAGAAGAGAAGGGAATTGTGTTGCTGATTGGACTGCTAAGTTCGGGTCTCTTTTACATGCTCCTTTTGTTTTTTATTGCTTACCTGTTTGTCTTTGAAGTTTAGTTTTGTTGTGTCTTGTGCTTGTAGTGTTGTTTTTTTTTAATTTTTTTGGAAGGAGGACCCATTTTATTTTCTTTTCATGTAGGGTGTGTGCGTGGGACCTCTTTCCCGAGTTTGTATTTTTCTTTTGGTGGAATAAAATGAGAGTCGTTGTGCTATTTTACTAAAAAAAAAATTAAAAAAGAATGAGATGTGAGCTTTACTATATCATGAACAGACCTGGAGGTTGGAATTAACCTAGGTTTGGACAGACGAATGGACGATGATAATCATGTTTTTCTATTTTCATTTTCTATACAACATTTAATCAACCAAACATAAATGAAAGAGTCGCTACATAAAATACTTTAATTAAAAGAGTTAATATTTATCTTATTTTTGGCTTTTGCATCTTCTATAAATATATTTTTTCTCTATTATTCATCTTTACTTTGCAATTTTAACCTGAAAATATAATTTATGATAGAATAAGCTAATAAGTTAGTGAATATTAATACTCCAAAACTTTAGTAATATAAGGAAAAAAGAAAATAATATGCAAACTAATTAAAATTTTAATAAATAAGTATAAGAGCATTTGACAATTTATTTTTATGAATACGAGTGATCCAAATATTTCAAAGTCTTTATTACTTTCTTATATATATATATATATATATATATATATATATATATATATATATATATATATATATATATATATATATATTTAACAAATGGTCAGAGGCAATCATACAAGCCCCCAACCACCCCTAACGTGTCTAACCATTTAAGTACCACCCTCCATAAGGTGACCGTGGTCAAAGGGGGATTCAAACCCCCGATCTGAGAGGACTTACGACTAACTCACAAGTGTCAATCAACAAGTCATGGAACGTGACACAGGAACACTTCTAAAATTATATATATGTATGTATGTATGTATGTATGTGTGCGTGTGTGTGTGTCTATATATATATATATATGTATATATATATATATATATATGTATATATATATATATATATATATATATATATATATATATATATATATATATATATATATATATATATATATATATAAAAAGAATGATTGGAGAGTTATTATACGAGTCCGCAACCACCCTCATGTGCCGGAAAATTTTTACATCGAACTCCGCACGTAGAGCTACGTGCGGAGTCCAGTAACATCGCAACACGTTGCGCGTGTCGGAAAAAAAAAAAACAGAATAACACAGAGAATATTCCCCCGTGTTATTTATGTGTTATTGTGTGTTATTCATGTATTATTCATGTGTTATTGTGTTATTATAATACCAGGAATATTCTATAAGCAAAATAACACTTGAATAACATGCAATAACACCTGAATAACACACAATAACACACGAATAACACGGAGGGAATATTCCCTGTATTTTTCTGGCTCAATGCCATTTTTTTTTCCACGCGAGCCACGTGGCACGATTTTACAGGCCTTCACACGTAACTCTACGTGCGGAGTCCTGATGTAAAAATTTTCCCATGTGCCTAACTATTCAAGGACCGCCTTCTCTATCCGTGGCCATAAGGGAATACGAACCCGTGACCTAAGGGAACTTACGACCTTCAAAGAGGTTGTTATACCAACAGGTCACGACTGACGGCGCACACACACACACACACTCACACACACATATATATCACTTTACATACAACTTATACCATTTAAGATACTTTAATATTAATAACTTTTTCATTTACATGCATAAGTAGCTTAACAGCTATTACCATAAAGCGTTAAACTCCATCATGACCAAGCATCACATATAATCATTCTATCTAGTCTATAACATTCATACTTGCCTGTCATCCAATATGTAATATTTAATAAATAATGTATCAAACATTTCAGATCAAAAAATCTTGAGCATTCAGATCAATATGATTGATAAAATTGAATAATAGAGATCAACTTTTCCACTCCGCTGGAGGAGGATTGGAAAACAAAACACAAAATTTAGATTTAGAGAACACATCCACCATTTTCTTCCACATCCCTCACATAGGTCCTTAAGTCATGTAAACTCACGGACAACACGGGACCCAACATCCTAAAAAGATCAACACACACATATATATATATATGTATATATCACAAATAACTCTAGAATGCCTTCATCTGTTGGTAATCAAGAAAAATTCTTAACCATGATTTCAGCAGAAATTCGACAAATATGTCTATTTATTTTTCTAAGAAAATTTATCCAAAAGTTCTTTTTAACTAAAACACTTGAACTACTTTCTAATATCCACCCTGATCAAAATCACTTCAAATATTATTCAAATAAGTGCTGAATATGCTTTGATAAAAGTTGAGATAATAAATGAGAAAAATTTAATCAAAACTGAACGTTCTAACCATATTTGAACATAATTCAAATAACAGTTGATCAATATTTAATCTGAATGAGACTATAAATAAAAAAATTCAATCTATGATTGAACATTATTTGAATCCAATTACTACCATGCATTCTTATTTGAACAAACATCAAATAACACTTGAATATAGTTTGTACAATGTTCAAGTGTGGTATGATAAATGATAAAGTACAACATAATAGTGGAATCACAATACAAACAAATAGATATTAAAATAAACATAATAGAGTGCAAAATCAAAGTGAGAAGAATTGCATTAAATGAAAAAACTAATAATATTTTTTAGTAATAATTTAAGAATAATCATAATAGTTATATAGCACAATAGATAAAAGATTGCAAAAGTTCATTGTATTTATACTAGTATTAAATACATGTATTTGATCATTGTATTAAACATGATTTTGAAAATCATCAAGATAAAAACCATTTCACTCACGAAATTGTTGGTTTATTTTTAATTTGTAGTTGTGAATTTATATTGCACATTGCAATTTCGAGGAGTAATCAAAATTATTTTAAAAAATTACTAATAAACTTGTGTAATCTAAGAGCTATATCTTTACATTGATTTCAAAACATTTAACTATAGTAAAGACAAATGTTATATTATTGCTCTAAGGGTCAAAATAACAATATAATTGACCTCAGTTGGCAGAAATCGCCTAACAATTTTCTTTATCACACCCATAGCTTTATATATGATCTGAGTGATTCAATGTAATTTTATAAATAAGATAGAACTTAAAATCTGAAGGGATATGAAGTCAAAACAATAAATTTAAAAATTGAACTTCAATCTAAATGTAAAAAAGTAAAATTTAAGTATTTCATATGTAAATACATAAGAATCGGTGCTATGTATGTAAATGCTAAAAAAAATGGAATTCCACGGAGAAAGCTACCGTTAATGCTCGCAGAAAGTGAAACTGAAACTGAAAGAATTATTTCTCTTATATGTTTAGTCCCACATCAATGGGATGTCTTTTTCTTACAGATTGCTTTATTTGCTTTTGACATGTAAGTTAAGGTTGCATACTCAGCGAAATCCGCTCTTTGAAGAACTAATAGCGTTTCAGATGGAAATTTATTATTCAGAGTTTTTTATCCACACAACAGGCAAATACATCAGGTTTAAAGCTGCACGGCATGAAAGGATTTAAAGTGTTTTATTTCAGCTGCTTTCAAAAAGGTTTTAATTATTAGCTTTGCGTGGGTGCGGTCATGTTAGGATGGCAACCGAAGAAATTGAAATGTACGTTGGTTGTCTTTTTCGGAGTGTGGAGATTATCTTTTCAATTGTTTGTGAATTTTAGTTTGCCAGCAATTTTAAAACTTTGGTGTGAGAGAAAAAGGGATTAGGGTGTACATTATGGAGTTTTACATCATTTCTCCCACTTATAGTATGTGCAAATATGGTTATACAAGAAATTTTTTTTCTTATTTTACTGAATTGAGCCCATGCGCCGAAATGGATGTATTCGCTAATCTTGCAAGAACGGTCCAACCCGCTTGTGTGGGCGCAGCTGTTGGAGAAAGGTCATCATGACTGATAAACAGATGTAGACCCATGTAGGGTCCAGGGGCCATTGCCTACCCCCTAATTCAGATCTTTACTCTTATTGGAGGGCAATTTGGTTTTTTGACCCTTAAGAAATATCAGTTTTTACTTTTCTAAAGTATCACTTTATCATTCGTTGCCCTAACCTAACTGCACCCCTCAAATAAGAAGTTAGTTCTGCTCATGTTGATAAAGCATTATCTCAATCAACCGCTAAGAGCGCTGCCCAACATTCATATCTTAGTCTTTCCATCTAGATACGAAAAATGGGCGTCGTGTCGGCAGCGCTTGACATCTGCATCGCCGTATTTTTATCAAGACATGGAAGAAGGGCATTGTATAGTGCGTACTATCTCATTTATTATTTTGTTACTTTTCTCTCTTGTCTATAAAAGGGAAGTCAAGAAAAAAAACGATGGATCTCTCTTCGAGGGGAAGGAGAGGTTTTCTCTCGCTCTCTCTCTCTCTCTCTCGCTCTCTCTCTTTTTCTCTCTCTGAAGAACTTGTCACTCAGATAACCTCCAACGGGTTAAACTTTTCTGGGTCACCATAGATGAGAGCTCAATACATTCTCTGACATGTTCTCTCAAAACTCACATCACACACACACACACACACACTCTCTCTCTCTCTTTCTATCTCTCTCTCACACGCATTTTCTATTTGTGACACAACATCTTTATCGGATTGTATTCACTCATGAATAATACGAGACCCTACGTCTCAAAATGATTTATCATTCTGAAAGGTGCAGTGAGGGTGGAATGCAACACAAACTCTATAAGAGTATTTTTTCTTGCCTGAAGCAAGATCAAGGAGAATGATGGATAGTGCTAGGGAATTCGTGCTTTAACAGATCGATGAGTTGAAAGAGTAGATGATGAAGGTTATACAAAATGCAAGGGAAGCGCCTTGATCTCATGCTCGAGCTAAATTGAGAGCATGCACCCACCATTGCTGCTAGAACCAGCCGTGCAAAGTTTACCAAGAGCTAGACTAAAAAGAAATCTTAGTCTAATATTCGAACGAGAAAGAATATGTTTCGATGAGCTCGATCATTCAAGAGAAGAAGCTCTAATGGAGATGAAAGAAGGAGAATACCCTCTCCCAACTACTCAGAAGACGTAGCTAGAAGGGGGAGAAAGAAACAAAGGTTGGAGGAGAATCCATTCTCGAGAGAAATTGCAGAAGCTGAGGCACCAAGAAAGTTTAATATTCCTTCTATGGAATATTACATTGTAAAATCTAACTCTATTGATCACCTATCTTCATTCGAGTCAGTTGCATGTCTACTCTTGATAAAGATACTTCAAAACATCATTTATTATTTATGATGTTAAAGGAATCAACCCTATGTTGATTAAACAGCCTACCGATTGGATTTATCACCACCTTCAAAGCATTCAAACAAATGTTTATGGATCAGTTTGCTAGTGTGTAAAAGTCACCAAAGAACTCTCATGCCCTTCTGAGAATCCATTAGGAACATATCGAGAGTCTCAAAAGCTTTACACCAGCTTTGAACGAGAGATACTAGATGTCCAAGATCTTGAATCTATCTTTGTCATTTAGATTTGGCCTAAGTAAGTTCTTCAGAAAGGATCATTTTGGTATGACTTGGTTTACTGTAGCAACGACAAGACATTTGGAGCTCGTGAATAGCCACATCTCCACTGAAGATTGCAATTCTGGCACTGGAACATCTTGACCATTGAAACCTGAGAGGTTACAAAGCTAATTCTGATTGATCATTGGGATTCAAAGAGCTACTTAGAAAGAAATCTTGATGTGCATTAGACAAAAATACCTGCTAGGAGTGAAGAAACACCAACGAGAGACTTTTCAGAAGATGACCATAGAGGAATAATGAATTACTTCATCTCTCCCTTCCTCTTATTGAAGTCATGCCTTTAAAGATCATATAACAGAAGTTATGGAGGCAATTCACAATAAAGATTACTTCAAAAAGATTTTTCCATGAAGGTAGGCACACACATCCAACATATACCTCGTGAATCATTAAAATCATTGTCATGATCACAACACTGAGGAGTGTTGATGACACGCCTAAAAATTATCTATTTTTTTATACATATTTCACACTTATTTTTAATGATATGGCATGTTAATGGAATGTATTTTGTATGTTTTTTATTACAGGTATAAGAAAAGGAATTTTAGCAAACATGATGCAAAAATAGTGTAATTTGGAGTCAAATTGAGCAAGAAATAAAATTTTGATATGGCGCATTTTGATATGTCTTTTTATGATTAATCTCATTTTACATTTGACACCTGTTTTTGAATGAACTTACACTTTAAATAAAATTTATTTTCATGTTTATCTTGTAGGTATAACACCTGGAGCAGATTGAAGCTGAAACAAAGCAATATGGAGCGAAATAGAGCGAAAGTGGGGTGCTGCAAGCAGGGGTAGCGCTGTAGCTCCAAATTATGGTGCATAAGCTCTAGAAACAGTTTTTGGCCTGTGTTTGGGTGATTCTGTGCTATTTTGGGTTGTTCTAGAAGCTTCCAGGCACACCCCAAAGAGTTATAAATTGAATATAGACATTTAGAAGGTGAAGAGGTGTGTCTCATGGAGTGAAGGAGTGTGTCACTTGAAAAAAGGAGGTGCTTGGCTTCTCTTTAAAAAAAGAAAGGGGGGGGGGCTGGCGTCTCTCGTGAAAGAAGAATTAGGAGGAGTTTTTAATGAGAGTAGGAAGAGTTTGGCGAGTCGCTTCAAAGAGGCGTGTGTGTGTGTGAGTAGGAGACTTCAATTTCTACATTTTCTGAAGAGATTTGTGAGGTATTTTGAGAGATATTTGTAAGGATTGTATGAGCATTATGTAGATCAGCGGGGGACTTTGTTAGAGGAATTTTCATTTTTCTTTCAGAGGAAAAAACTAAGTATTATGTTCTTCATTATCTTATAATTATTTTAAACACTTTTCTAATGAATTTTCATTGATTTAAATGAATTTTTTGTGTGTGTTTTCTCCATGTTTTGTGAGTAATTTTCCTTACTATTTCTTCTCGTGATGAGAATTAATAATTTATGGGAATAGAATAGTTTGAAGATTTCTTTTATTCCAAAATTGTGATGGTATTTTCACCATTTCTTAATTTATTTTGCAAACTGATCACTTATGAGTTAAGATCCGTTACGAAACATAATGGCCCGGTAGGGCTATGATTTCACCCAACAAATGAGTATCACACTAACCTTACGAGAAGAGGAACCACAATCAAAGGAGAGTGCAAATACATATAGAGATAAGATTTGATGGGCGTAGAATTGGTATTTTTAAGGTGACAGACTAGATTCTTTACCAATTTGGTCTAAAGTTGGAACTAAGGGTCCCTGGTAGGTCATATAGAGATGACACAGTGGGTAATCTAGAAGTGGTAGTTTAGAAACTACTCAGTACTGCCACACAAGTTGAAACTTACTCTAGATTAGTTGATGTTATTTATGCTCAGAAGGAGTTAAGAAGCAGGCAAGCATCTATTTGTCACAAACTACATTTGAAACTTTCAACATTCGATTCCTACATAGATTATAATCTCATTTTACTAAAAAAGATATTTTAATTATATAAAAACTTTCCAAATTTTAACCAGTCTCCTTATATTAGGTTTTTAGTTAATTTAGTTAACTTTAATATTATAGTAAATCAGTAAATTTAGAAAAAGAAATTTTTTGAAAATTCTAAACTAAGACCTGATAGTAGTATACTAGAATAAGCCTATGGGAATTCTTACCTCACTTCTTTAGAATAAGCCTATGGGAATTCTTACCTCACTTCTTTATCTTATATTACTTGAAATGATATGTTTACTTGCATAGAACCCCTAGTGTGTGAAATATAAATCAATTTCTAAACTCTAGGTCATATCCATTTTGCACACCAGCCGTTAAGTATAAATCAGGACAAGTTTTTTTGCCATTTTTTGAGAACTTAAATAATTGCATAATTGCGGGCCAGGTCAGTTGACATCTTTGCAATATAATTAAAGAGATAATCAAGGCAAACACACTGAAATAATTACTGGCCCAAGAAGCCCATACACAACGATAGGCAAGAGCCCGTTGAGGGCGGCTACGATGAGCCTGCTTTGGCAAGGTTAGTCCACATTGTTGGAATCGTACTAGCCATCTTTGAAGGGGAAAGACCTAGAGCTTCACAAAGGTCAACCATGAAGAGATTAAGGACATGTGAAATCTGCTCAGCCACTCTATAAAAGTACACTACACATATCCACTATCATCTTTTTGAATATTAATCTAGCCATAAGTGGAAACCCCTTAAAACAATGGAATCATGGTTACAACTATCATCAAGGATTATCAAATTAAAAGCATTTTGGTAGACACAGGTAGCTCCATAAATATCATGTTTAAATGGGCATTTGAAAAGATGGGCATAGTCATTAATCAGTTCGTCCCCAACTTTGGATCGCTTTTTGAATTTTTTGATAACAGAAAATAGAAATATGGAGTAATCTCCCTTCTAGTCACTTGAGGAGATGGAGTGTATCAATATACAGTGATAGCTAACTTCGTCGTCATAGAGTCTTCCAACATGTACAATGTCATATTCGAAAAACTGGTGTTAAACACTTATAAGGTGGTCTCAACCTCTTACCACATCATTGTCAAGTCTCCAACTAACTGACAAATCATCACCGTTCGGCGAGAGCTAATGCAACCCTAACCTGTTACTTGAGAGTCGTGAACACTGTACAAGAAAATCTTATCTTTTTCAATGACAGTAAAGGTAATAATCTTAAGGCCGCTGAGACCTTATAATCGGTGCATGTTTCTAAGGAAGAAATAGGAATAACCTTCTCAGTGTTGATTTTAGCAAGTATCATTTGGATCTACTGATTATGGTTCAAAGGAGTCATCAAGGTGCCTTCGCCTAGACTACCAGTGAAATGCTTAGAACTAACGTCGATATTGCCTATCATCATCTGAATATTAAGCTAGGAGCTCAGTCTCTCAAGCAAAAGATGTACGTCATAGCTGATCCACTTAAAAAGTAACTATTTTTATGTCTTATTTATGATTCAATTTTTAAGGATATTATGCTTTAATGAAAGATATTTTTATGTTTTCGAATATAGGTGATGAAAAAAAGAGTTCGAAAGGAAAAAGGAGCAAAAAGGAGCAAAAATAGAGCTAAAAAGCAAAGTTGCCAAAATTATAGGTACGGTGCACAGGCACCGATTCGAAGACTGAAGCAGTTAAGATTTTTGACAACTTTGGGCAGTTGTTTTGATGGTCTTAAGAGGTTATCGGACACTACAGAAGATCTGGAAGTTACTCCTGATACATATGACATGTGATATAATGCATCTGGACCCAAGAAAACGATTTTAATCGCGAAGAGGTGCGATCCAAAGTGAAGGGGTGCAAAGATCTAGTCACGGAGTGCGACGCCTAGGCACCAAATCCCGGCGCCTAGTCGCCACAGTTACTTTCCAGAAGATTCATTGAATTTGGACGAATTTTAAAGAGGTGCCTTAAGCAACCCCTGGTCATTTTTGAAGCTCTATAAATAGGAGACATTTCTACAGAAAACGGAGCTCTCTTGCGCCCGAAAATAGTTCCAGAGAGCCACCAAATATTCTTCTTAAGTATTTAGTGAGTTTATTTTAGTTTATTTTAGTTGCTTTGAGTGTTACTACTCAATTCCATAAGTAGTAAGTGAGAGTTTGTAAGAGTTGGTGTTGTTGAAGTCTTGTACTTTGCATTGGAGTCAGTAGGAGTCAAAGAATCACTTGAAGAGACATTTCAGATAAGTATTTGTAACTTGGTTCAAAGTTTTATAAATATATTTTGTTGTATGAATTCAATGTATTCTGAGTAGTTACCTTTCTTTCTCATTTCAACCATGAAAAGATAATAAAGATAATTTGATTTCGTTGGAGAACTTAAACTTAGTATTAAAAATTATTGTGATGATATTCATACTTGATCTTAATTTACTTTCTAAACTAGCCAATTAAATTGTTAAAATCTGTTGAAGAATTCTGAGATCTATCCGGAGATGAGTTCTTAACTAGTAGATATCACATGAATCTTTGGTTAATTGAATGTCATGTGCGGGTTATTCAAGGTGAAGTGCAAATAAATAGGAAAATATTATTTATTGGGCGTAGAATTAATTGAGTGACAGACTAAATTCTATTAATTTGGTTTATAGAAAGGGAACAGGTCACTAGTAGGGCCGACCATAGCCACCCTTGGACATCTAAAAGTGTGAGTCTAGAATAACCCATTCTACTAATAATACATCGTGAACCAATCGTATAGATTAGCCTGATGTTCATATCTTATCGAGCGAAGGTAATGAATATGAATGCTTATTTGGCACCAATACTGTAATTTGAAGTTACATGAATGATAGTTTTTACGAAAAATCTTGGATTAGTTGAAAAGGAAAAAGTTGTTTTATTTAAACATGCATCGACCTTTACTTTATTCTTACTTTACTTACACTAGTAGAAATTTCATAAAACTTAAAATCTGATTTTTGAAAAGAAATAAAAATTCTAATTACTTTCAATTTGAAAATCTATTAATTTCTAAAATTAATCTTTCATGTGGGATCGATAACCAGGACTCCATTAGAGCCCTATATTACTGAATACAATACGTATACTTGCGTAGTACCTCTGGTGTGTAAAATATTTTTTAAAATTATATATTTATTTTTGCATAGTACCCTTTGAAATATAAATTAAAGGATAAATTGTAGGCATAGTTATGGGTCGAGATTATCAATGAGTTTTTGGCGCCGTTGTCGGGGAAGTGAAAGATAATTTTTAGATTTTTCAAATTAAAATTATTTTATATAAACTTTTATTTCTTTAAAAATACAAAAATATTTACGAAAACAAAATAAACCAAATAGATTTTATTTTATTTTATTTTCTTTTATTTTCAAATCTTTTTATTTAATTTTTATGCGTAGTTTTCGATACGAAGGATTATTACGCTTTTGATTCTGAATTAGAAAGAACTGTTAAAAGAATTAGAAAAGGAAAACAAATTCAAAAATATCAAGAAATGGCTAACTTACTGTCGGCATATTTTTAAGTTATGTGTTTTGAAAAGAAAGCCGCCTACAGAAATTGTCGGCGAATTTTTTTTAGATTTTAAATTTATTTTAAATATATATATAATTTAGAAAGTAGTATTTGATTTTGAAAATAATTTTGAGTTTCAAAATTTTAAGATATGAAATCAAGCTGATCTCACATCCAGAATAGTTTATATAAACGAGCACCGCACCACAAACTGTATATATATCCCAGAGAATAGACACATTGCTTGATGATGGGGCTCGATTAAATAAACTAGAAGATTTGTGACATCCGTTTGGTCTACGAACCAATTTTATAAGCCGACAAATTCCCACGCTTAATATAAAGGAATTAAGCGGGGTTTATATTCTACAGGTTCTTAAAGTTCACTATAAGAGGTGAGCCCTTATAGTTAATTACATCTTAAATGAAGTGAATCATTTAAGAAAACTCTCGATAGTGATCGATCGTTTTGCTCTCGAAATTTCAAAGTTTAAGGTTTCGAAAGGGTTGGATTTTGGAAATTGAAGGAATGACTCGAAATTTGGAACGATTTATTTTTGAGAATCGAAAGGAAGAGAAGTAGGAGAAGGTGAGGATCTAAGAACAATCTTAGCAACTTCCCAAACTATCCTATTGTTTGGCTTAGATTTGAGAAAATCCTAATATTATCCGATATTTCGATCTTGCCGATTTTAGTTAATTAGGACTTATATTCGTATGACATAATCATACAATCGACTTAGAAGATGTGAGGGTTTATGTCGTACCGAAACGACTACCTCGAGTCCTAAGATCGGTTAAGGCTTAATTTACATAACATGATCATGCAAATGCCTAAAGAAGAGTTGATGGTTTATGTTGCACTAAGCAAACTACCTCGAAATCCTATGGCTTTGTTGTTTAAATTCTAGGAAAGTTTAGTTGATGTAGATCCGATTTTTGCTGATGACGATGGCCGTCTTTGCCATCATGCTCCGAGCTCCTTGTTGTTGCGGAGGTTTAGTTTTAGAAGTCATAAATCGGGGAGATGAGAGAAGTGTTTTGGTTTAGAGAAAATCTTAAAATCCGAGTGTTTTTAATATTTTAATTAAAACAAATCTTAAAGTTGTTTAAACGAAGCCGATTAAGAGCTACGGTTCCGTCGTCCCGGCACTGATTATTTTCATTGAATTCACTTAGTTCGGATGAATTTGCTAAACTCAGCTGAATGAGTTCCACACTTTCATTTAGGCCGTGGGAAATCCAGTTAGCAACACGTGGGTTACATCATCCAAGGTATTCCGATCATTTAACGAGACGTTTTAATTTAGTTGCAATTGTAGTTTTGTTGTTCTGTTTGTGATTAAATTTTGAGTTGTTTTATATTTTGAAATGTTGTGGAGGTAATTTTTATCTTGTAATGACTTCTAATTTAATTTTGGTTTCAGTTTAGGGACTAGCCTAAAGGTTTTGGTTTTCATGCAACAGTTGTTTATCATGCAAGAAAAGTAAAGTGCATTTGCAATAAAGTAAATTGCGGTAAAATAAAAGCGTACACGGAGAGTCTTCCAGTCATCCCAATTGCACTTAAAACACATGTTAAGGCATTTAAATATTTCAACAAGTACATAGGTAAAGCTAAGGGAAAGGTTGTGGTTGTCTACGCAAGTCCTAATCTTATAGGTTAGTCATCTCCTATGACATCTAGGTTCTTGTATTTTGGTTTAAGGATGACTTTCTTCACCTAAGAACAATTAAATTCGGTTGTTCTTATAAACATCCTATCATATTGAGGAAGTGCTTAGAGACGAGTCTTAAACATCTTTTCAATACCTCTAGGATTGTTTTAAGTGCAAGAGAATTTAATTATACGAGTGAATTAATCATCAGGGAGTTTAAGTTTTGTTCTTTTGCTCAGTGAACTAGGACATTTGAATATCCTATAAGTGAGATAACACTTCACTTGATACTTCATTTAAAAGTTATAATAACAAGAGCTTTAAAAGGGCAAATCAACTCATTAAGTATTTTAATAATTTAAACTTAATGATTTAATTTTAATTTTGATTTAATTATAGAAAATTAGTTTAAGTTTGGAATAGTGTTCAAGTTATTTTAGATTTAATTCTTAATGATTTCATTTAGGTTTGTTATTAAATGAATTTAATTTAATTTAATTCAACTTAATTTAATTTTGATTTAATTTAATTTAATTTAATTTAATTTAATTTAATTTAATTTAAATTTAATTTAAATTTAATTTAAATTTGATTTAATTTTAATTTAGTTTAATTTTAATTTAATTTTAATTTAATTTAATTTAATTTAATTTAGTTTAATTTAACTTAATTTGATCTCAAGTTATTTTTCTTTTAATTTAATTTAATTTGATTTTAAATTAATTTCAATTTTAATTTAGTTGAGATTATTCTTCTATTTTTTTTTTAATTAAGACTTAAGTATTATTGAAGTGATTTATTTAGGGATTTTTAAATTAAAGAATAAATATCCTCTTAAATAATATCCATACTTTAATAATTCCAATTTCTATTATTCTCATAAAATTTCGATTAATTAATTAATTAAAGTTTTATTTTAATTATATTTGAAATAGTTAATAGGTTTCTACCCTTAATCATTTAAGTTTCAATCATCCAAAATCAGTTTAAAATCAAATATTTTACCCTCCTTTTTTTGATTAATCCTAAAATTTTAATTAAAGGTTGAAAATTTTAATTACCATTTTGCCCTTCAAGCTTAATAATTCTATAACTCACTAAATTAAGCTCAAATGAACTTGAAATTTTTATGTGACCTCACTTACATGTCAATTAAGGCTTTAGAGGAGAAAATGTGATTTTTCTATATTTAATTTATTTATGTAATTATTTTTAATAAAAAATAGAGGTTTTCAAGGAAAATTCAATAACATTACCAAGGAACTGTGTTTGTCCTTAAGAAAGTTATGGGATATTACTAATAAACAGAGGACCATTTGGACCAATTTTGGTTTTTTTGTGAATTATATTTTATTTATTAGAATTATTTTGAATTTTGGAGTATTAATTAATTTTAAAATAAAATTAAAGTTGAAAAATGGATTTTATATTTTTCTCAAATCTCTCCAACCTCAGGGAGTTCAGAGAAACAAATTTTGTATTTTTCTGATTTTTCTTTGATTTATTAAAATTATTTTAGTGAAAAGGTTGGAAAATACATTTTTTAATATTAAAAAATTACATTAAGCCTTTAAAATTCAATATCTTACCCTAGGGACTTAAGAAAAATATTTGGTTTGTTCCTAAATGATTAGAATTCAAAATGTAACATTTTGGTGATTTTTAATATTTTTATGATTTTTATTATTTTTTAATTATTAAAAATATTAAAATAATGATAAAAATCAACTTTTTAGAAAATTATAATTTTAATTTTCCTAAGTTCTTCTGATATCGGAGAAGCTCCAAAACCATTTTTGTGAATTTTTGAAAAGTATTTTGTGAGTTATGAATTTTTAAAGTTTAATTTTACCCATTTTTGCTTAAGAGGCTTAATCAACCCATTTTGTCGGATTAATCAAGTCCAATTGGTTTAAAATTTTTATGTGGTGTTCTCCTATCCCTAGAGGACAGTGGAGAATTATTTTTAAGTTAATTTGATGTGTGGTTAACCCTAATTTATTAAAGTTCAATTTTGGGTATTTAGGCCAATTAGGGTTATTCCAAGTGAATTAACTCAAGACTTACTTTTCCTAGGTTCCTCTGGTCACAAGAAATATCACCAAATTTTCCTAGAATTTATTTCTCAACATGCTAATTATTGGAATTAAAATACTCGAAAACGGTAACATGAACTTGGAAAATCGATAACTTCTCATAGGGATGGCCTCGACCTTGTAAAATTCAAGGAATGTTCCCAAGTTCAGAGGCTTCAAAAGCCCTATGGTCTCATGCCATGATGAATTGCCTATGCAAATGGAGAATTAAAACAATGCAGAGAGTAAATAAATCATTAAAAATAAAATACTTAATGAAATTACTTGATTTTTTTTCCACATTATTCTCCTCTGTTCACTGAGCAAGAGGGTATTTTTATTTTATTTTTAGGATTTTTCTACACAAAGTTATGAATTTTTGAAGTTACGTGTAATTAAATAAATAGAAAAATAGCCTATTTTCCTACTTATCCACGCGGCAGCGACTCGACCTCGGCGCCTGCGAAGCTCCACACGTCGCCTGCGATTCGGCGCCGCCATCTGACTGGGATGCCACGCGGCCCGTAGTTCATGTCCCGTTGCGCTGTCCGGCTCGATCACGACCGTCCGCTCGATACACGCTCGATCCGACGGCTCCCAGTCATCGTCTACGACTGGTGTGAACCCGTGACCGTCGACCTTCTAACCCTAATTTCTCACTCGATTCTCAACGGATTATTGTGTTCTTATGCTCTATGGATTCGTCTTGAAGAGACGAACACATCCATACGGTAAACATGCATTGAAATTGACTCAAACTAAATGGAGAATCTCTGGAAGCTCGGGAGGAAGAGTGAGTACATACCTTTGCTTAGAGAAGTGAAGCTTCGATCTGAGAGTTGTGTCACGTTCGATTGGGTCCAAGCAAGCTCCAGATGAAGTCCCTTGGCACCGGTGAATTGCTACAGGTACAAAAGTGACCACGGCCGATCACAAAGCTTGGAGGTCGGAAGCAATGGTTAGCTCAGTGAGGGGGCTTTTCTTTGGGAAACTTCTCCTCTTGGTCTGGTGAAGGTGTAGAGTCAATCAATTTGAGGATTGACTCACTGTGGTGAAGTGTCTTGGTTTTGGGCTTGGATTTCAACTCTGAAATTGAGCTCACAGAGAGGAAATGACGGGGATTTCAGTGGGGATCAAGTTTTCTATGTGTAGAGAGTGGTCTGGGATGATTTTGGCACGGTTTCAGTAAGGTTTGGTTCAGCACCTCTCTTGGCCGAGAGGAGGGGTGTTTAAATAGGAGAGGCTGGAGGGCTCCCGAGGGGGTTTAAGGGTTGGGATCGGTTGCTCGGTGAGGAGAAGAACGAGCTGCAGATGGTCATTTGGAGTGAGGCGACTCGACGAAGGTGGAATTCCAAAATTTGGCTCCCCACAGGTCTCGGCCATGGTGTTTTCCGGCGATCCGAGGCGGTGGCCGGCAGGCATGGGTCACCCTCGAGTTCGGGTGAGTCAGGAGCTGGAGGTTTGTGCGAGCGATTGACGATGCCATGTGTAAAGAGCTTGGATTAAAATGGCATGGGGGAGAGGCCATTTTGGCTTGATTTGGTCCAAGCCATTGTTTTGGGTTAGGTTCACCTCCCCATGGCTGATTTGGGCTGACGGAGGATCATTTGCATCAGCTAGAAAGGGGTGGTGAAGTCCCCATCCAAGGTGATGTGGCTAATCTTGGTTTAGTGTGTAGCATGGAAGGGGTTAAAAATGCTTAATGAAGGATTAAGAAAGGGGGCCCTCCTTTTGCTACTTTGGGTATGGTCACGTGTCAAACATCCCATGGCTTCATATGGCTTGTACATGGCTTGTCTTTGGCTCACATATGGCTTGGCGAGAGTTTGGTCGACTTTCATGGAAAAGGGCTTTAAGAATTTTTGGAAATTTTGGGGTTATTTGATGGGATTTGGCATAATACCATTTTGGTTTGATTTTCATGATGGGTTTAGCACTTAGGGAATGATATCAATTAAGTGAGGATGAGATGTGATTGTAATGTGGGCTTTAGGATGGGTTTGGGCTTATGAATTTGGTAGAAGTGGGCTTTTAGGAAGGTTTAATGGAGTGGGCCTTTATGTTTAGCAATGGGCTTTTAGATGAAAAATTTTTCAAAGGGCCATGACAAATAAATGTTGAGTTTAGTTTAAGGATGTGTCTTGAATGATTTGAAGCAAATTTGAGGTAGTTTGGAATTGAATTGGGTTGAATTTGGGTTTATTTGGTAAATGGGCCAATGTAGGTCAAATTGGGCTAGGGTTGAAATTGATGTAAAATTAATGTTGGGAAATGTTTATGGGAGTGTTTCAAAGAGATTTCAACTTTGGTTGGGTTTTGGTTTTGGGACTTGGGCTTATTTGGGTTAGGTTTGGGTTTAGGTCGAAATTGGGCTTTTTGGTTTTGGGTTGAATTTGAGTGGGGTTTGGGTCCAAATTTTGGGTAAATTATGTTAGTGTTTTGTTTGTGGGGATGTTAGGGAAGGTTTAGAAAAGGTTTGGGGTCAATTGGAGTTGAATCAGTTTGGTTTGGGCTAAGTTTGGGTCATGAGTCCAAATTGGGCTTTAAGGTCAAAAGTGAAATTGGATTCAAATGTCAACCAAATTGGACTTGGATTTGGTCTAGATTGATATTTTGGATATTAATTTGAAGTTTAGAATTGAATTGAACCAAAATTGGGGTCAATTGGGTAGATTTGGTTTGACATTGGGTTCACTTGGGTTAAGAATGGGCTAAATTGGGGGTTTTGGCAAAAGTGGGGTAAATTGACAAAATTGGCCAATGGTGTAGTTGGACAAATTGAAATTGGGAATATTTGGGATTTTTTGGAATTTTCTGGGAATTTTCTGAATTTTTGGATTTTTGGAGTCGAAGGCGTTTTGGTAATTTGGAGGGTATTGGGGGATACTTTTGGAATTTTTGGTATTTTTGGCTATGGATGATCAATTTGATTGGTGAGGAAATGTTCGAGGTTAATTTTGGGGAATTTTGGGTGATTTGGAAATTTTGGAGGATTTGGGCGATTTTAAGGGCTTTTGGTAGGTTTGATAGGTGTAGGGTCCAGAGGTCGAAAATTGAAATTTTGGAAGAATGAAGATTGATCGAAATATGAGTGAAATGGAATCACTTTGGTTGAGCCATGACGTCATATTAAGCCTATATGAGCCATGAGATGACTCAGTTGAGGCATTCATCTATGTTGTTCTAACCCTCTTAACCGGGGGTTTATGGGTTAAGGTCCATCCATATGAATTACCTACATGAGTCGGGGAGTCAAGTTGGGTATGGGTGTGGTTTTAAGATTTGGATTGTGTGTGTGAGAGTGTAGAGTATGAGTGTAGTGAGTGTGTAAGTCGACCCTCACTGGACCAGGCCACCTGGGGTGGTCCTGAGGCCCAAAGAGTCCCATAGGGAACTCATCCTTTAAACCTTCACTTTTGATCTCGACTCTCTAGGTGATTAGGGGTCTACGATCAAGCTTGTGGGGTTTGCGGGGAGGCGAAGTGGTTCGAATTTCTAAGGGATGGGTCCCAATTCTAGTCCTCTAAGATAGTCAAAGGAAAAGCCTAAGGCTAGATCCTAAACACTAAAGAGGGAAGAGAAGACCTCATCAAAAATGAGGTCAACACTTACATAACAATAATGAAAATCCAATCGAAATTAATGAACAAAATGTTTATAAACCATTAAGGGATTATGCAAACCCTACAACTGATAAACTTCATATTAGTATTCGAATGTACGTTTGTAGATGCTTTAATTCTTTTGAGCTTAAACCTTCATTATTCGAATGGTTCAAAATAATCAATTTGAAGAAACATCGAATGAGGATCCAAACTTACATCTTGCTAGTTTCTTAGAACTTTGTGCTACCTTTAAATATAATAATGTTTCTAATGATGTTATTAGGATTAGAACCTTTCCTTTTTCCTTAAAAGATAAAGCAAAGATGTGACTGAACTCATTAGCATCTGGTTCTATTAAAACTTGGGCAGATATGACACAAAAATTTCTTGCTAAATATTTTCCTCCTTCTAAAACTGCTAAATTCAAAGCACATGACAATCTCCCAAAAATTCATCAAAAATGCCTAAAACCCTTTTTCATGAAACAAGCCAACCTTTTCCAAGCCAAATGTGAGCCAAATGTGAGTCATTTACAAGCCATATGAAGCCATGAGAGTTTTGACACCTCGCCTAGTCATTTATGGCAAGAAGAGGGGAGCCTTTCCTAAGCCTTCATTAAGCCTTTTTAACCTTATTTATGATACACCCTAACCCAAAATTAGCTTAAACAATTTTGATGGAGACCTCAACACCTTCTCTTGGTCGTCCCAAAGGACTCTTTTCGGCCAAAACCGGAGCCTTGGGTGGTGCACCAAGCCTAAAACTATGGGTTTACCAAATAGGACCCAAAATAAGCCTTTCTCCATTCCACTTCAATTCAACCCCTTTACACATGACATTGGACGATTGAGCTCGCAAGTCTCGAGCCCGACCTCCACGATCGAACGGTGACTTGACCTACGGCCGGTCAGCCACCAGGCCGTCGGAAAACGCCATGGCCGAGAGGTCTAAATGGATTCAAAAATCCAAATTTCACCTGCTGATCTGCCCCATCCTAATTAGCCACCACAGCTCTTCCTCTGCTCCACTAAGCGACGAATCCCGGCCCTCGGTGCCCCAGGAAGCCCCTAACCATGTCCATTTAAACCGGCCGTTCCTCTCGACCAAAAGGTTGGCTGAAATCGACCTTCACGGAACTTCACCAAACTCCTCGCGGAGCTTCCCCAGCTTAGAGCAACTCATCCCCCGCTGTCTTCCTGCCCTAATTTCCCTTAATTGAGCTCAATTTTGGAGCTCAATTCTCAGGCCAGAACAGGACAACCCTTAAAACTTCACCAAATCCAAATTAACTTCTCTCACACCTTCACGAGAGGTAGAGAAGAAGTTCCCCAGCAAAAGCCCCCTCACCAGGACAGCCATTTCTTCCAGAGTCCAAGGTTTGAAATCGGCCTTGGTCATTTTTGCACTGAGCGATTCCCGAGCCGGAGACTTCATGCGGAGCTTCCACAGGTGCAATCGAAGGTGCCACGACTCTCGATTGAAGCTTCACTTCTCGGAGCCAAGGTATGGATCACTTCTCCCTCCAGAGCTTACGTGAATTCTCCATTTCATTTTAATCAATTTCATAGCATGTAAACCATATGGATGTGTTCGTCTCCTCAAGACGAATCCATAGAGCATAAGAACACAAAAATCCGTTGAGAAATAAGAGAGATCTTAGAGTTTGAGTGTGGACGGCTCTCGAGACACACCAGTCGGAGACGATGACCAGCCGTCGTTGGATCGAGCGTGTATCGAATGGCGGTGCAGATCGCGTCAGATCAGAAGACGGAGCGGGACTGCGGGACGAGTGGCTGCTGACTCAGGTGACGACGTCGAATGGGAGCGCGACACGTAGGGCTTCGGAGCTGCCAACGTTGACGCGACGCCGTGTGGATAAGTAGAAAAATCCCTATTTTTTGAATTAATTAAATACCCAGAACTTAGAAAATTCATAACTTTGTGTAGAAAAATCACAAAAATAAAATAAAAATACTCTCTTGAGGAGAATAATGTGAAAAAAGAATTAAGTTATTTTGATGAATATTTTATTTTTAATTAATTATTTACTGTTTTCAGTATTTTAATTCTCCATACATGCATACAATTCACTATGGCATGAGACCATAGGGCTTTTGTAGCCTACGTTTTTGGAACATTCCTCGAATTTTCCAAGGTCGAGAGCTTATCTACATGAAAAGTTATGTATTTTTCAAGTTTATGTCTCTATTTTGGAATTTTAATTCCCATAATTAGCATGTTGTTCATTAAATTCTAGGAAAATTTGGGGAGGTATCTTAGAACCAGAGGACTCTAGGAAAAAAGTATTTTGAGTTAATTCATTAAGAATAACCCTAATTGTCTTAAATAATCAAAACTGAATTTTAATTCATTTGAGTTAACCATACATCAAAATCACTTGAAAAAAATTCTCCACTGGTCTTTAGGATCAGAGGGACCTCACATAAAAATTTGAGATCAATTGAAGGTGATTAGCCCCACTAAATGGACAAATTAAGTCACATGACCAAAATTAAATTTTAAAAACTCATAACTCCAAAAATATTTTTTAAAAATTCACCGAATTGGTTTTGGGACTTCTCTGATATTAGAAGAGTCTAAGAAGATTAAAATTTGAATTTTTCAAAAAATTTCATTTTTCACCATATTTTTAATATTTTAATAATTAAAAATATAATAAAAATAAAAATAATATTAAAAATCATAAAAATGTCATATTTTACTTCCTAATCACTTAGCAACAAACCAAACATTTTTCCTAAGTATATAGGTTAACATATTGAATTTTAAAGGCTTAAAACAATTTTTAATATTAAAAAATGAATTTCCTTACATTTTCACTAAATTAATTCTAATAAATAAAAAAAATCAGAAAAATAAAAATTTGTTTCTCTGAGTTTCTTGAGATCAGAGAAATTTAACAAAAATTTAAAATCCATTTTTCAACTTTAATTTCATTTTATAATTAATTAACACTCCAAAATTCAAAATAATCATAATAAATAAAATATAATTTGAAAAATCACCAAAATTGGTCCAAGTGGTCCTCTGGTCAGCAGGGACATCCCATAATTTTTCCAAGGACAGAAATCTTACCTTGGTCATGTTGTTGAATTTTTATTGAAACCCCATATTTTTCACAAAAATAAATATATAAATTAAATTAAATTCAGAAAAATCACATTTTTTTTCCTCTAGTGTCTTAATAGACATATGAGTGAAGTGACATAAAAATTATAAGTTCATTTGAGCTTAATTTGATGAGTTATGAAATGAATAAGCCTAAAGGGGCATAAATGTAATTAAAGGATTTTAACCTTAATTAATATTTAGGTTTAATCGAAAGGGAGGGTAAAATATCCGATTTTAAAATTTTTATTAGATGATTGAAACATAGGGAATTAAGGGGTAGAAACCCATTAATCATCCTGAAAATATTTAAAGTAAATTTTAATTAATTAAACAATTTGAATTTTGGAAGAATAAATTAAAATTTGGATTATTAAGATTAGGGATATGAATTAAGAAGTTATCAATTCTTTAATTTAAAATACCTAAATGAATAACTTTAATAATATTCAACTCTTAATCAAACTCAAAAATGATAATTGAAATTAATAATTAAATAATTAAAAGAAAAAAAACCTTAATTAAATTAAAAGCTTAAGACATTAAGTAATTTAACAATCAAATTAAAATAAATTTAAAACATTAAAATTAATTTGAAATTGCTTAAAAAAAACAAATCTAAAAAAAATCTGAAACATTAAAGAAAATCAACCTTAAGACAATTCATAATTAAAAACATAAAAATCAAACCAATTAAAATTGACCTAAGGTGTTACAATTAAGTCAAATTAAATTTAAATCATTAAAAGTTTAATTAAATTGAATAATCTAAACACCTCTTTCAAATCAAGTAATTTAAAACACTTAAGAGTAAATCGACTTGAATTTTGAAACTAAATTAAATCATCCTAAATCATCGATTCGACTTTAAATCGAAGCGGTTAAATTCTTTAACAAGGCGATTTGCCCACTAAAGGCCTTCATTATCATAACTCTTAAATGAAGCATTAAGTGAAATGTCACTTTACTCATCGGACGATCGAATGTCCGAATTCAACGACGAGAAACAAAGCTAAACTAAATTTTTGGATGATCGATTCACCGATACGATAAAACTCACTTGGACTCGAAATAATCCCAAAAATATTGAAAAGATGTTTAGGACTCATCCTAAACATTTCCTCGATATGATGGGGTGTTTTAGAAGAACAATCGAACTTAATTGTTCTTTGGTGAAGAAAATCATACACAAAAACAAAAGAACCTAGACGTCATAGGGATTGACTAGCAATAGGATTAGGATGTTGGTAGACAACCAGAACCTTTCCTTAGCTTTACTTAGGTATTTGTTGCAAATATATAAATGCCTTAACATGTGTTTTAAGTGCGGCTTGGAAATGACGAGAAGACCCTCCATGTACGCTTTTATTGTAATTCATTTACTTACCTGTACTGCACTTTACTTTTCTTGCATGTTAAACAAGATTGACACCCTGCATGAAAACTGAAACCTTTAGGATAGCCACAAAACTAAAACCCAAAATTAAATTAAAAGTCATAACAAGATAAAATTCACTGCCACAACATTTCAAAATATAAAACAATTCAAAATTTAATCATAAACAAAACAACAAAACTACAATTGCAACTAAATTATAACGTCTCGTTGGATGATCGGGAATACCTCGGATGATGTAACCCACGTGTTGCTAACGGGATTTCCCACTGTCTAAATGAAAGTATGGAACTCATTCGAGTTGAGTTTAGCAAATTCATACGGATTAAGTGAATCCGATGAAAATAACGGTGTCGGGATGACGGAGCAGTGGGATCTTAATCGGTTACGTTTAGCTTGACTTTAAGATTTGTTTTAATTAAAACATTAAAGACATTTGAACTTTAAGATTTCTCTAAACCAAAACACTTCTCTCATCTCTTGATTATCTTTTTCTAAAACTAAACCTCTGTGACAACGACAAGGAGCTTGGAGCACGGTGGGCAGCACGGCCATCTTCTTCAGTAAAACATGAATCTACATCAGCAAAACCTTTCCTAGTTTTAAATAACAAAGCCATAGGATTTCGAGGTAGTTTGCCTAGTGCAACATAAATCCTCAACTTTTCGTTATGCATTTGCATAATCATATTATGCGAATAAGCCACTAACAGTCTTAGGACTCAGAGGTAGTTGTTTGGTACGACATAAACCCTCATATCTTTGAGGCTATTTGTATGATTATGTCATATAAATATAAGTCCTAATTAATTAAAATTGGCAGGATTATAACATTAAATAAACTCTCAAATTAAGCCAAACAATAGGATAGTTTGGGAAGTTGTCAAGATTCTTCTTGGATCCTCAACTTCTCCTACTTTTCTTCATTTTGACTCCTGAAAATAACTATTCCAAATTTGATCCATCCCTCTTGAAATTTCCAAAATCTAATCCTTTGAAAACCTTAAAACTTTGAAATTCTTGAGAGCAAAACCACTGATCATTATCCAGAGTTTTCTTAAGTGATTCCCGTCACTTAGGATGTAATTAACTATAGGGGCTTGCCCTTATAGGGAACTTTAAGAACCCGTGTAATATAAACCACTGCTTAATTTCTTTATATTAAGTAGGGGAACTTGTCGGCTTATAAAATTGGTTCACGAGCCAAACGGATGTCGCAAATCTTCTAGTTTATTTAATCGAGCCCCATCATCGAGTAGTGTGTCTATTCTTCGGGATAGATACATGGTTTGTGGTGTGGTGCTCGTTTATATAAACTATTTGGGATGTGAAATCGGTTTGATTTCATATCTTAAAATTTTCAAACCTAAAGTTATTTTCAAAATCAAATGTTACTTTCTAAGTTATATATATATTTAAATTAAATTTAAAATCTAAAATTCACCGACAATTTATGTAAGCGACCCCTTTTTAAATACGACACACAAACCTAAAAATATGCCGACTTGCCAAAATTATAGCCAAAATTATAGGTCTGACGCTTAGGCGGGAGAATTCGGCGCCTAGGCACCAGTTCGATACTGAAGCAGTTAAGATTTTTGACAACTTTAGGCAGTTATTTTGACGGTGTTAACCGGTTATCAGACCTTCTAGAAGACTGTAAGTTACTCCTGATACATAGGACATGCGATACAATGCATCTGGACACAGGAAAATAGTTTTAATCTCGAAGAGGTGCGATCCAAAGTGAAGGGTTGCGAAGATCTGGTCATGGAGTCCGACTCCTGAGGCACCGGATCACGACGCTAGGCGCCGCGATTCTTTACAGAAGATTCATTGAATTTGGACGAATTTTGAAGAAGTGCCTTAAGCGACCCTAGTCATTTTTTAAGCTACTATAAATAGGAGACATTTCTACGGAAAACGGAGCTCTCCCGCGTCGGAAATAGTTACGAGAGCCACCAAATATTCATCTTAAGTATTTAGTGAGTTTATTTTAGTTTATTTTAGTTACTTTGAGTGTTACTACTCAATTCCTTGAGTAGTAAGTGAGAGTTTGTAAGAGTTGGTGTTTTTGAAGTCTTTTGCTTTGCATTGGAGTCAGTAGAAGTCAAATGATCACTTGAAGGAACATTTCAGATAAGTATTTGTAATTTGATTCAAAGTTTTATAAATATGTTTTATTGTATGAATTTAATGTGTTATGAGTAGTTACTTGTCTTTCTCCTTTCAACAATGAAAAGATAATAAAAATAATTTGATTTTGTTGGAGAACTTAAACTTAATATTAAAAATTATTGTGATGATATTCATACCTGATATTAATTTACTTTTTAAGCTAGCCATTTGAATTGTTAAAATTTGTTGAAGAATTCAGAGACCTATCCGGAGATGAGCTCTTAACTAGTAGATATCACATAAATCCTTGGGTAATCGGAGACCAAGTGCGGGTTATTCAAGGTGAAGTGCAAATAAATAGGAAAATATTATTTATTGGGCGTAGAATTAATTAGTCTTTTTTGTTTATAGAAAGGGAACGTGTCACTAGTAGGGCTGACCATAGCCACCCTTGGATATCTAGAAGTGTGAGTCTAGATTAACCCATTCTACTAATAATACATCGTGAACCAATCTATAGATTAGCCGATGTTCTTTATCTTTATCGAGATTTAAGGTAAAGAATAGGAATGCTTACTATTTGCCATAATACCATAATTTCGAGTTCTCTACGAATGATAGTTTTTTTGAAAAATCTTGGATTAGTTGAAAAGGAGAAAGTTGTTTTATTTATACTTGCATCGACGCTTTACTTTATTGCTTCTTTCTTTACATCTAGTAGAAATTTTATAAAACTTAAAATCTGATTTTTGAAAAGAAATAAAAATTATAATTACTTTTAATTTTAAAATCTATTAATTTCTAAAATTAATCTTCCCTGTGTGATCAATAACCAGGACTCCAATAAAGCCATGTATTATTGGATACGATACGTATACTTGCGTAGTACCTCTGGTGTGAAAAATATTTTCTAAAATTATATATTTATTTTTGCATACTACCCTTTGAAATATAAATTAAAGGATAAATTGTAGGTATAGTTATGGGTCGGGGTCAATAGCCAATAATTTTGGCTTCACCAATTTGGCGGGAAGTCATGAAGCTGATGGATGTTGGTTTCATACAAGAGGTGCAATATCCCGACTGACTTGTCAACATGACAATGTTGAAGAAAGTCAAGGAAAAATGGAGAGTGTACATCAGTTTCACCAATCTGAATGTCATTTTACAAAGTACAGTCATCCTCTACCACATTTTCATCCATTGAAAAACTTGACAGTAGGGCATTCAGTCAGGAGCTTCGTAAACACTTACTCTGGATAACATTAGATCAAGATGCATCTAGTTGATGCCAAGAAGACTGCTTTCATTACAAAGGAGAAAGTTTGCTACTATAATGTAATGCCTTTAGATTTAAAGGGCTCTAGAGAGAACCTACCAAAAGTTGATTGATGTAGTATTTGCAAATCAAAAAGAAAAGAATATAAAATTTTATATCGAAGATGTCTTAGTAAAAAATAAATCAACATAGGAACATATACAATATCTCAAGAAATCTTCGTTACTCAAAGAAAATTTGAATTCAAATCCAATCTTCTAAAATATACTTTGATGCCATTCCTGGAAAATTCCTTGGGTATTTACTCACTCTCAAGGTGTTAAAGTTGAATCTAGAGGAGGTACATACCATACGAGACATGGAACAACCAACGAATCTCAAGGGGATACAAGTCCTAACTAAACAAATCACAGCCTCAGTAGGTTTAACTTGAAATCTAGACATCATTATTCTCCTCTATTAAAATCATCAATCAGTTCGTGTGGATGGAAGAATGTGAACGAGCCTTCGTGCAACTTAAATATTTACAATCATCACTTCCTTTGCTACACAATCATGTTCCTAGAGAGGAGGTGTACATGTATATGGGAGTTGGCACGAAGCCATGAATTTAATGCTCATTCGAGAAGAGAATAAGAAACAATTTATAATCTATTATGTAAGCAAAATATTTTAATGAGCTGAACATAAATATATGATAATGGATAAAAATGCATTGATATTGATTACACAAGCAAAAAAATTATACCCTTACTTTCAAGCTCACACAATCCATTTCATTATCGACCATCTACTGAAGTTCATATTTTTCCGTCTCGTTCATTCAGAGAGACTACTGAAATGGGTTGTAGAATTGAGTGAGTTTGATATATGAAAGGGCTAGCAAGAAAGACTTTGGACATTTTACGTAGACAGAGCCTCAGGGAACTTGTGAAAAGAGATAAGCAAGGTTCTTTCTAGTCCATTCAGATACACTCTAAGTCACTCAATTCAACTTGATATTAATGTTACCAACAATCAATCGAAATATGAAATATTGGTTATTGGATTAAGATTCTCACTAGGAATCGAAATAATACATCTATTTGTTAGCTTTTACTGTTAAATAGTGGTCAACTAAATCAAAGGGCTGTTCGAAATAAGGGATCTAATAATGCTTAAATGTCTACACAAAACTAAAGAGAAGATAAACAAACTCGAGCATTTCCAGATCGAACATGTTATTTGAGAGGAGATCCAATTTACTGACCAATTTTATAAAAGAGAGAGCATTATATCCTATGGTCTTTGATCTTGCAACGAATGACCACCAAATAAGCCAAAATCGCAAACCTATGAACACACTCGGTTAATTGCTGGATCGATCCCATAATGCATTACCTATCAACAGGCATAGCTTTGAAAAATGTTAAAGATCCTCATAAGTTTTTTATCAAAGCAATGCATTATTTGATAATTGTCAGGGTACTATTCCAAATATTCGTCGCTTCCACTTCTTTTATATGTTTCAGGGAAGACGAGAAGAAAAAGATTCCACAAGAAATCTACAGGAGAATGTCGAAGACATTCTGGCGAAAGAAACTTTAGCTAACAGAATCCACTTGCAAGGATATTTTTGACCCACTCCCCGAAAGTCTATGAAAGAGTTTTCTAAAAGATGTGAACAATCTAAAAAATTCACCCCAATGCGATTTCAACTATCACATAAATTACAATCGATAAACAATTTCTAGCATTTGTAGTATAGGGAATGGATCTTCTGGGCATCTTCACCCAGGAAAGAGATAATAAATGTATCATCATTGTGATTGATTATTTCTCCAAATAAATTAAGGCTAAGCCCTTAGCCAAAATCACAATCTATGTTGTTCACAATTTCATATAGACTGATGTCAATTGTATATATACGGCTTAGCCATGGTCATCTTCACTGATAATAACATCCGAATCGCTGACAAAAATGTGAATAAATGTTTTAATAACTAAGGCTCTGTTTGGCGCAGAGTTTTACCTGCTGCGCGGCACCACGCAGTGAGTTTTTTACGTTTGGGACGTCAGTTGTACTGCGGCGGGACGCGAATTCGATCGAAAGCCGAACGCGAACATTGCCCCGCGGCCCGGCTTCTTCATCCGACGTTTTACCCAAATGCCCATCCCGCTCGCTGGTAAGAAAGCCGAAATCCAGTGATGGAAGATTCCCTCTCCTCCTAGACTCCACGGCTTGCTGCTCCTGCTCCTCTCCTCATCTTCGACGGCTTGCTCCCCTCTCCTCCTCATCTTCGATGGCTTGCTCCCCTCTCCTCCTCGTCTTAAACGTTTCTCGTTTATCTGTTACCTTCGTCCTCCTGCAAATATGATTAGTCTTCTACTCCAATTTCTGTTTATTTTCTTATACTATAATACACATAATGTAAGCAGAATCACTCATCTTTCAGGTTTCAATGGTTTTTCCTTCTATCTTGAAATCAACTTAAATGTACATACTTTTCTAAATCAATATGATTTTAATCTGGTATTCTTATATTATTCCTCGCAATTTGAAGCCATGTGACTGAATGAAGAGAGCTGGGCAGAACTGTTCTACTATTTTGTAGAGTCTGAGAGGAATTTGAGTGATGATCCACTTATTCATTTTTCTTGTTGGTGGACCTTATTGCTCTGGTTTTTCTGGCTTGGCCTTCGACATTGGTGATCTTTTTTTTTAAAACAACATAATTGTAAAAGACATTCTTATAATTACATATTTTAAAACTACATCGAATCTGCCTCCTTTAGTTTTTAACTGTTGAGAATATGTCGGAAGCACTGAATTTTGATATTACAATCTCTATTTTACCTTATACATTGCATTTGGTACCTTGAAACTGTTGAGAACATGTTGGAAGCAAGGAATTCAGATTTCCAACTAAAATTCAAGCTAACAATGAATTCCAATAAATTTATCATTATTTTGAACATATTTGTAAACTTCAAAATAAATTCATCATTCTTTTTAATTTCTGCTTGTGAATTATTAAATAAGTGGGTGTCGCGATTCTGTGCAAACAGATTTATTGAACGGGGGCGAAATGGTCGATTTTGCGAAGCAGTGTGTGCTCCATTTGTAATTTTATTGTAGTGTGTAAACAGACGGTATTTTTAAAAAGCATTAATAGCATAATAATTTCTGGCAATGTATTCTGGTAGTGAGAAAATGCCATTGCGCCAAACGGACATTGCCTTAAACGAAACTAAGAGATACAATTGAAGTTTTCTTATGTCCATCATCCAAGAGCAACAATCAAGTAAAGGCAACCAATAAGCTTATTTTAAATCCACTCAAGAAGAAGTTGGAGGGAGCTAAAGGTGAGTGGGTTGAAGTGCTTCCATCAATCTTATGAGCACTTTACACTACACCTTCAACCTCCACTAGCTAAACTCCTTTCAACCTTTTACATGGAGTTAAAACGGTTCTTCCTGTCGAAGATGATATGTTCATCCAACAGGCTCCCGCTACTTCAGATTTTGAACAGTAAGAACTCAACACTTTGAGAGCGTTAAATAGCGAAGATTTACAATAATCATTGGATTTCTTGGAAAACTCTGAGATTAATCATCCTTCTGGCAGAAACAAGCCAATAGGAAATTAGCAGAGTATTGTAACTCAACTATCAATGAACGACGATTCAAATCAGGGGACCTGGTGTTGAAGAAGGTAGACGATGCAACCCTCGACCAAACTCTAAAAAAGTTCCAATCATCGTGGTCAAGCTCTTACATAATAAAAGATCAAGCTAGACCTAGAGCCTACAAACTTATCACACATTCAACTATTATGACAACTTTATTATATTGTTGATTCATTTTTTTTAAATATAGTATTACTTTTACAAATTCTATTCACGTGAACAATATATATGTATATATGTATGTATGAATGTATGTATGTTTGTACAGTATTTATGTATATATATGTGTATGTAAAAGTAAAAGTTTAAGTATTTGATATATAAATAAGAATTAAGTGGTGTGTATGAAAGTCTTTCTTTTACTTATATGAAAGATAAGTGAGATTTTTATTTTGGGTTCATATTTCGAAGTGTGCGAGCTCGAATGCGGGCCAATAATGTGGAGGATACCTCGAATACGACACGACACCGCAGCTTAAGCCTTTTCAAGTAGTTATGGGTCATAATTTATTCCAATCATTTAATGAATAACATCAATCTTCTTGCTGTGATGATATTCATCATAACGGCAGACAATAAATAAAAAAAGCAATTACACACATAGCACTTAAAACATTGTTATTTATAAATCTAGCACCTTCTTTCATCCATTTTTCAAATTCAAACTCAAATATCAAAATTCATCGTAAAACCCGAACCCATATGTTTTCCATTTTTTATCAAATTCTCCACGGTTTGTTCTTCGCATGCATAATTGGGTTCTAGATTTTGTAAATAGCAATGTTTTGGGTGCTGTGTATGCAACTATCCTCTCAGCTCTTACCATTATTGAATTGCGTCAAGGTTCAAGTCTTCCTTCTAATTAAAATTTAAAAAGAAGGCATTATTTATCATAATTCTTTTCTCATAAACTGCTTTTTCTTTTCCTTAAGGGAGATGAATTTTACATCTTTTTCTTTTCCTTAAAAGGAGCATTTACATAAGCACCACCCAATTCCTATTTATTTACATATCAAACACCTAACCTTTAATTACTTTTTTACATTTATACCACCAAAATCTTTCATATAACAACAAAAGTACCATCATATTAACTTTCATGCATATATAAGATGACATATACGTAAAAATTAAAGTTCAAATATTAGATATGTAAATAGATAAGAATCCAATGATCTGTATGTAAATATTCCTAAAAACAGTTGAAAATGACAATAATCCAAATTTTCAGTGCTAACTTTCAGATTAGTAGATCCACATTATGCTAACTAGTACGCAGCATAGCCTAAAAGGCTTTTATTCAGATAAAAAGGGTAAAGCACTTTCACAGAGTGGTGGAGGAGCTGGAAACCAAATGTAAAAGATGAAGTATCGACCTGTCCATTATATGCACTTAAATCTACAATTAATATATAAATTATTCAACTACCAAACAAAAATTTGTTGTTGAAATTTACTTTCACTTTAATTTACAAATAAATATTAGAAATTTTATGGTCTTTTGTTATTTAAATGTCACACAAATTGAATGACTTCTGACGCCCAATACATATGCACCACACAATTCTTACGGGGGTAGTTACATATATGACGTGTAAAAATGAAAAGTTTTTAGATGTTGAATACATGAGTAAAAAACTTGATTGGTTATAGATACATACATACATACATATGTATACTTTGCAAGCCATTATTCCATACGGAGAAAGTACGCAGCAGCTCCCCAATACCCATCCAATACCCTCCTAATATCTATCCAATACCCACCTAATAGCCAATACTCAATACCCAATACCCATCCAATACCCACCCAGTACCCTTAAAATCCCAAAACCCATCTAATACCCACTCGGTACCCTTAAAATCCGCACCCAGCGCTGCGTACGTGCTCCGGATGGAATGATTCGCCATACTTTGCAATGAACTTTTCAATGCAAATTAGCATCGGAATATATCGACCGCTATTTCAGACATTAATACGTGACAACTGAACTCTGCCGCAAGATTTTCTAGAACAAAAATTTGCTTCGCAAAGCCGACACAAGTTTGCATCATAGTTTTCTGACGTAATATAAATGGTTAATATTACGTTTGACCCTTATCTTCATAAGCATAGAAACGGCTAAAATGTTCAGTCGCAAGGCCTTCATAAACATTAGAGATGAAATTATTCCGACGCTAATAGCTTTGCGACTTGGGTTTAATCGTCAAAATACTTTTCACCATAAATCATATGTTAATAGTGTTTAGATTTAGAAATGGACCCTATTAGGAACTGAATTGTCTGATGCTAATCTCTATTTCAGACGTTAATGTGCAATCGTTGAACTCTGTCCTAATGTTTTCTAATACAAAAAATTGCTTCGCAAAGGCTACACAAATTTGCATCATAGTGTTTACACATAATATCTACCATTAATATTACGTTCGATCCTTACCTTCATAAGCATAGAAACAACGGAAAGGTTCAGTCGCAAAGCCTTCATAAACATTAAAAACTGAATTATTCCTACGCTAATAGCTTTGTCACCCGTGTTTAATCGTCAGAATACTTTTTTCCATAAATCATTTGTTAATAGTGTTTAATGTTATAAATGGAGCCTATCACCGATTGAATTCTTTGATGCTAATTTCTATATTTTTTGTAGTGAGTGGTGGTTGGGTAGCAACGGTCTGACGATGATGACAACAGTGGTGGTCCAGCGGTGATTACCCGAGGATGGTGGTTTGGCGGAGGCGATAATGGTGGTCAAGCAATAGTGGTTATGTTGCTACTGTGGCTTGATAGCAATGATCTGGTGGCGACGATGGTGGTGATTGGGCAGTGGTGGTTGGCGGCAACAACAACCAGATGACATGGTGATGGCTTAACAACTATGGTCCGACGATGGTGATGGGCCGACTGTGGTGGTCCGACAATGGATATTGTGGTGGCGAGACAATGGTGATTGGTGGTGACTTTGACCAAACAACGGTGGTCTAGCGGCGACAACAGTGATAGATGACCAACAGTGGTCCGATGACGACAGTGGCCAACCGGAGGTGGTGGATAAGGGTGTAAATGAGGTGAGCTTGAGCAAGCCCATACTCTGCACATGTTTGGCTAGTTAAAAAATACCATTATTCTTGTTCAGATCATTAATATATCGAGCTCAAAAAATTTGTTCGTATTTGACTTGTTTGCTTCGCCAGACGAACAAGAGCTATTCGAGAACCACGAGCCATTTTGACATCCCTAGTCACATAGACTTAGAATGTTAAGGGTAGAGGTGAAATTTAAATTTTATTATTTATATTAAAATATTCATTTAAATAGAATTTAGTATTTTTTTAATTAATAATTTTAACTGATTATAAATCTTTACAGTCTTGTAGCCAATTTCGTAATTTAAAAATAACATTCATCAATTATATAATTTAATTTTTTCGAGCCAAAACGAGCCGAACACGAATAAACAAATATTTATTTGTGTTTGGCTCGTTTATTGATAGATCAAATTGAACACGAGCTTCAAAAAACAAGCTATTTACAAACAACGAGCAGTTGTGGAGTCCCCCCCTCATGCAAAGAGTGGAGGTATATTTATAGAGTTTCTGAGTGACTTCTTACATATATACTACATGACTGCATACCATTCCATTGGACGACTAAGAGTAATCTCTTTGATTGAATGTTATTTTGCGAGTATTTAAGTGCCTTAATGATGTCAGAATTAAATGAACTTTAGCTTGTTGGATTTGTCTTATCGAGATACTCGATTTGATTATAAGCTTGACAGATTTGAAAATCATTTGTTCCCTAAAATATATTTCAAATCTTCTCACTATCCTTTAAGTATTTAATCTAAGCTCACTTGGACTCGGATCTAGCTATGTTTGATGTTAGCTTGTTCGTATTATCGGGACACTTCATTTGAATTAGATTATATGTAAGTACATATTTTGGAGTTCTGAGTCCAAATGTGTATTGAGATTCTAACTTGATTAAGCTAATTTATTTGGGGATGTATCACTTACTATAATAAAAAAGTAGTTACCATTACATTAATATGAAGTATTTAATTTATGGGAAAATAATTTCATTATATTATATGATATTAAAGATCTTAATAAAAATCTAGGGGTGTCGAGCACCTCCTCAAGCCACCCCATGGTTTCATCACTGGGTGTAAATGAGTCGAGTTTGAACAAGTCTACTGTTTATTTGTGTTTAGGTCATTCAATTGTTCGTGTGTG
Source organism: Papilionanthe hookeriana x Papilionanthe teres (assembly GCA_022702705.1). Lineage (NCBI taxonomy): Eukaryota > Viridiplantae > Streptophyta > Magnoliopsida > Asparagales > Orchidaceae > Papilionanthe > Papilionanthe hookeriana x Papilionanthe teres. The sequence continues at coordinate 69,546,362 of CM040425.1, read as the reverse complement.
TTCTTTTTTATTGTTCTAATTTAGCTTGAATAATTTAAAAATAATAAAATTGATATTTTTATTAACTGCATAAAAAATGATGTAAAAATGTTACAAGTACTTTTAAAATTATTTAAATAATTTGAGTTATACCGAGTCAAACATGATTGATGTTCGTACTCATTTATACGTAGATATAAAAGAAATTAATTGTGTTTAACACGCCCCCTTAATGAACGAATCAAATATGAATCATTTAACAAGTCAAATACAAGCTATTCAAAAATGGTGAATTTTTCTGACAATCGTATAAGAAAATGCCCTAATTTTAAAATATATTGAAATTAAATAAAATGCCTCGTTAAATTTGCTGATCAAATAAGTGAATGTAGTTTACACTCACTTAATTTAGAGAAAATATTACGTCTGATTAACTAAACGTACGGATGACAATATGAATCGCGCCACACTGTACCTCGTTGTGATGTGATTCACACCTTCATTCACATGTCCATCTTCACAACGTAGTATTTTCTCCTTAATTTAAAGGGATTTGTACTAAGTAAAATAAGTTTGGTGTTGCATTTACACTTGAAGTCTATGTATACATATCTATAAATATATAAACTTGGAGGCTCTTTTAAGGAGAAGGTGAGCAACTGCGCTTCTCTCTTTTGTGGTTTAACAACCAAGAAGTACAAAGAAGCTACAAAGACGATGAAGCTTAAAGGCCATGGAAGCCAAAAAGCTTTGCAGAAAGCGAAGCCTTATGTGCTCATGATTCTGCTACAGTTTATCTATGCCAGTATGTACGTAATATCAGTGGCGACTTTAAAGGACGGGATGAACCAATTTGGGTTCATTGTATATCGTAATATTGTTGCTGCTGCTGTTATTGCTCCTTTCGCACTCTGGTTTGAGAGGTCACTCTTTTTCTTATAATTGTATTTTTCATGTTTTAACTAGTATGATCTTAGTGATTCTGTATTTTTATTATGTTTTATGAAATATGCTCATGCTAAGTCAGTTCATATGCTCATATAAAATTTTAATAATTTTAATAATTCAAAGTGATGATTTCAAACCAATAGCTATGGATTCATCATATTTAAAAAAAAGGAAGAAAATTTTAATAGTTCAAAGTGAGAAGTTTGAATAAATGAGTGTAGATGCATAATCAATCAATATGTTGTTTAGATTCAATTTCATTTCTTCTCATTTAGCTTCAATTAATCTACAAAAAGCTTAAGCTTTTCAAGTCTATTCAGAACAAGTTGAGAACTGAACTATGATTTATTGATACTTTATGCTGTTTTAATGCAGGAAGGGGAGGCCTAAGATCACACCAATCATCTTCATTAAGATACTGGCACTCACTGTGTTGGAGTAATGGTTCCAGTATTTGTTTTCTTAGTTTCATATTTATTGAACAAAACCTGTTGATAGCCTTAGCTAACTAATTATCCTCTTTTCTTATATTATAGGCCACTGCTTGAGCAAAACTTCTACTGTATAGGAGCTAAGCTGACCTCAGCTAGCTTTGCCTCTACCCTTGAGAACATAATTCCAGCAATTACTTACCTTATAGCACTACTTCTCAGGTGAGTAATTCTTAAATCAATTAGTTGAGACTCACACGCATTGCAAGCTATTAACCTATTAAAACTGTGCTACCAAACACTCCCCTTGGCTTGGTTTCTAATTAAGTTACTTGGCATAAAAAATTAGAGCGGAGAAGTTCAACATAATGCGAAGAAGAGGCCAAGCAAAGGCAATCGGAGCCCTGCTGATCGTGGCTGGCGCAGTTCTGACGATTCTGTACAAAGGGCCCATTTTCGATTTAGTCTTCTACTCCAAAACTCGAGAGAAACAGAGCAACTTTGCCGGTTCCATCGGGCATGGTGGAGATAGCTTCGGATGGATGAAAGGCACATTTATGCTTATAGGAAGCTGCACCTGCTGGTCAGCCTTCTTAATCCTACAAGTAATCCAAACTAGCATTTTTAACCCCAATTTGTCAGGTTAATTATTTATTAATTGCATGTGATTAACTGACAATAAGCATTATTAACGCAGTCGAACACATTAGAAACATACCCTGCGGAACTTACTCTTATTGCTTTGGTGTGTTCCATGGGTGCGGTAATGAGTGCTATGGTTGCGTTAGTGGTAAATCATGGAAGCAGCAGGCCATGGATTATAGGGATGGATAAGCGGCTCCTGGCTCCAGTCTACACTGTAAGCAAATCTACTTCCTCATTTGTGAGAGCTGTGCACATAGATGAAAGGAGTAAAGTGTCAAAATAGGCTTTTGATTATATATGTGACAATTTTACCCCCTTAATCTATAAGTGTCAAATTAATCCCCCCATGCACTTTTAATATGAGCTAAAACCGTTTGATTAAAAAAGCCTAAGAACTAAATTGATAGTTAGGTACGACCTTTCAATTCTTATGTATTTACGTATCTAACTCCAAAACTTCAATTTTTAGAGATATACCACCTTGCCTATATACGAAAATATCTGTGTCACTTTTAAAATGTTACAATAGAGGTATTTTTATATGATACAAAAGATTTGGGATGAACTTGAATAAGCATGTGAAGGTATTATGGCCATAAGAGAGCGGCTCTCATGCTTATAATTTTGCAGGGGGTGCTATGCACTGGAGTTGCTTACTATGTTCAAGGGATAGTGCTGAGGGAGCGGGGTCCAGTTTTTGCGAGTGCTTTCAGTCCTCTGGTCATGATCATTACTACTATTATGGGCTCTGTCATTCTCGCAGAGAAATTATCTCTAGGAATGTAAGCACTAATTAATTATAATTAAGTTGTTGGAGTTATTTATTAATAATAAACTCTGACGTAGGTATTTAATTATTTGAAATTGTTCATCATTTCCAAGTAATAATCATCATGAACATCATTAGCCTAATCTAAACTAAAGAGTTGTGCTATGAAAAATTCCTATTTTTTCATACAAAATTTTAATTTTATTTTTTGCCAATTTTGTTGGCAACTTTTATTGCCTACTCTTTCTTTTGTCATCTTTGAATACTGATTATGACTCTGTTAAATGGATGCACACTCTATCATCTATTATACATGTCTAAAAGTATTTAGATCTATTTTATGTTATCTAAGTTTGCATAAACATTACGCTAACAAGCAATCTTTATTGTTATTGAGGCTTTGGACAAATAAAGACAACTTCTTTCTATACAAAAATTAATTACAAATTCTATGTTATCAAATGCATTTTCTCAATGAAAGAAGAACATTTCCAAAGAAGCATTAACATGGAAAAATAAGTCTTTCTTTAATCATAAACACATTGAATTCTATCAAATTAACTTGTGTGATTCTTCTTCATCTCTAACTGTTACAGGACTATTGGAGGTATAATAATGGCGGCGGGTCTCTACTCAGTCCTATGGGGCAAGAACAAAGACTATCTAAGCTCATCCAGTACTGAAAGAAGTGGAAGGGAATCAGAGATGCCAATAGCTACATCCAATCTTATGAATAAAAATTCCACTATGAATTGTGAAGATCCCAAAGATGAAAAAATGTCTAATGTTCTATAATTTTGGAGTGGTGTTATACGCTATTATCGAATAATTGTGTCATCCAAATTTAAATTTTAATTAAGGAAAAAATATCTATTTAAATTATTTATAGTTAAATTTAAGTTTATGGTTCGTTCATGTGAATAAAGATCAATTATTTAGTCCCATATATTGATTCAATATTCAAATACTTTTATCATACATAAGGGTTCTTAATCATAAATAAATACACATAAAATAAGAGAATTTGTTCGTTGTTAAGTTACTTCTTCTATAAACCAAGAGTTTATATGAAAATTTGAACGAGTGATTCTAGGAGTCACTAACCACTGAAGAAAACTTTAACGATCATCACATGCTATAAAGTAATGATTGTGTCATTTTGCAATACTGACCTCCCTGTGATCTCCATTGCTCATATGTGAAATTTGTGAATATACGTCTTTTTAGTGATAAATAACCTCTCAAACATCTTTTTTTTAAGATTAAGATGAAGATTGCACCTTAGATGTGGTTTACACTTCTTATTGTATTACATAGTTAGAGCACGAGATATTCTCTTCCGATATACTTATCCCAATAGGTAACAAGGGACCTCTTCTCCCTTCTCCTACTAGCCTAATAATATCTTCCTGTACAACTCTCTCATCCCTCAAGACCTTTCCTTTGCACTTACAACCTTCAAACAGACCACACCCCCCTCAGTACACAATTAATCACACTAGGTTTTCTAATGACATAATCATGAACTTCTCTTTTCATCATCCTTTAAATCTATTATATCTTCAACAAAACCTACAGATCGAGCATCTATAAATTCCCTTTTAATACTTCTAAGTCTTTCCAACCCCACATATACCATTAGGACTTTGACCTAACCTGATATTTTAAAACAAGTCTAAATTAACCTAAACTAGGGAATTTGACATAAGTTTCGCCTAGATTCCTTTAAATATCTCTAGATAGTATTCATGTCGACCAAAATCTCTATAAAACATGTCACAATATTTTCCTTAACTCTTCCAAGTGGATCTATGCATTAAATAACCCTCTATGTTATAACCCTAATGTGATATCTGAAAGGGTAGCTTTAAGACTCTACCTACTAACAAAGCTTGGCAAACCTCTCCATTTTCCTCTACCAGAAGTGATCTTCTCCAAGCAAGTCAAGAGTTATTATTATATTGAATACACCCTCCTATAAAAAGTATAAATCTTAAATCAACCATGCTAAGGCTAAGTCATCTTTAGCTGCCTACGACGGTCCGTAATTGGTGATGTTTATGAACTTTTCTTTTTTTGTTATTCTATTGTATTTTTATGGGTTTGTATAAAGTTTATGGAAAGCCAAGAGTATTTAAGGCTACACAAAATGAACTATTTACTTGTGAATAAAGTTCTAAATGGATGTGATATTCTTTATATTATTGGAAGTTTATATATTTGATAAAAGGAGAGACTTAAAAAGTATAGAAGGGGTTGTCTCACTACATAATCACAAGACATTATTTTTCTAATTTTGAGGTTTTAACAAGTTTCACATTAACTTTGATCAAAATAAAACAAGCATACTAGAACTTACGACCACAAATAAGAGGGAGGACTTAACCTTTTTAGTATAAATTTTTATTGGAGACCCCATTGGTGTAATTATTTTATTCAACACTTGATTCCTCCCATTAATCACATAATTGAACTTATTCTCATTTCATATCTTCCTTCATCAATCAAACATTATCATACCAAATCCTAAGTACTCCAACTCAAGCAAGCAAATCGAGCTTCTAAATCTCATCAAACATAGTGGATCCATCAATGGTTTGTGGTTAGATAGCGATGTTAACTCATCATTTGCAATGTACTTATTTGTCACGACCCAACCGAAGGGTTTGAACATTTTAGGGCTGGAATGAACAATCATATGGTGAAATTAAACTTTTATATTATTAATTTCTATCACTAATACTTAATCATTCAAATTTGTGAAAGAAAAATTATCAAAAAAACTTTTATTAAATTTGTTAAATTTATCTTATTTCAATTTGACCATATTTTTATATGTATGCTGATAATTGGCCATCATGGCCCTATAATGGAATAAATGGGCTTGCCTCGACTGATTCCCAGCTAATGGACATTAGAAGCCCTTCATCAGACCCATCTTGTACCTCTTCAGATCCCTTAAATCTACTTAGCGGATTGACCTAGCAAATTGAAGTTTTGGCTATCGTTTTTCTAGGAGCTGATATGCTCGTCAGACCCTTCTGTGGAGTTTTCCCTGGTAGTGATCCTCGAGATTGATAAATAGTTGAAGGATCAACACTAACGGGATTGACATATGCTCCATCATCATTGATGAGCCACAAACATCTGTATCGTGATATTTTTGAAAAAAACACCACAAACAAATTTCATAATATAAGATTCATAATTTTATATATTTTTTCTTTATGTATTCAAGAAAGGGGACTATCTCTTCCTATCTAGTGATCCCTCTCTATCAATCGATTTTCCTCCCCTCTCCCTCTCACTTTCTCTCGCACTTAATCTCCTCTCTCTCCCTCTTTTTTTTTCTCGCTTCTAATGAGAGATTATATCATCTTATCCAACCTGCTGAAGAAGATTGATTAGAGAAATAGAGAGTTCGGGCCCAAAGAACACCTCCAACCTCTTCTTTTCCCATTTACACAGGTCTCTCCCAGGTTGTATGAACTCATAGATGATACATGACCCACATCTTAAACGGATTTAACATTATGAAAGGTTCTAAGAGCATGAAGTTCTTTCAAAATTTAACAAACAAAAATCTAAGACGAAAATTGAGAAAATATGATGGTCTGCAGTCTGCAGTTGAGAGATCATGAAATAACAAATGGATGAGCTAAGAAGACAAGGGATAATAATGATCCAAGAAATACGGGATCATCATGATTAGTGGTGTGTAAGCGACAAGCACCGTGATGAGAACTATCGAGGTAAGAGTTACCCATACAAGTGCTTCCATGGGTGGGGCTAAGAAGTGATATCAATCCAAAATTAGACAAAGATTGAAGAAATGCATCACATCTCAAAAGGAGAAGTCCTAGAGTCCTCATAAGGAAAAGGAGAAGAATAAAAAAGGCATTGAAGAACACATTCTTGAGAGAAGTTTTCAAAGCTCAGACAAAATAAAAGTTCAAGATCCCATCTTTGAAATCTTATAAAAGGTAGTCAGATTCATTTGATCATGTAGCGCCCTCTGAATCGATGGTATGCTTAATACGAGTGAATAAAGACTTGAAGTGTCATTTATTCTTTATGATATTAAAGAAATCTACTTTATGTTGGTTTATTAACGTTTTGATGGGAGTTATCAACACCTTTAGAGAATTCAGGCGTATATTTGTGACACAATTTGTCAGTGCCTAAAAGCCACAGAAGAGCTCTTAGGCTCTCTTGAAGATCTGTCGCGTATGTTCGTGACACAGTTTGTCAGCACCTAAAAGCCACATAACAGCTCTTAGGCTCTCTTTAAGATCTGTCAGGAACCTTTAAAAAGTCTAAAGAGCTTCATCACTCATTTTCAATAGGAGATGTTAGACATCAGGGATTTAGAGCCCACTATAGTTCATACAACACTTGCTTATGCCTAATTCAAGGGCCATTCATATATAAACTTGGCTTGTATAAGCCAAAAACATTAGTCAAGCTCCTAGAGCTCTCTAATAATCATATCTACACTGTGGAATACAACTCTTTACCCAACGCCTCCAAGCCTAAGAAATTTGGAGAAAGTCTTTGGAAACAACTCTATATAAATTACAGGAGCCAAAGAAGTGACTTTAATTAGAGGAACCCTTTAAGTGCACCCAATGAGTGGTTCCGATGATAAGAGTCAAAATCTTCTGCTAGGTTGGGAGAAGACTTGAAAATAGGTGGGAACCACCTCGCCTCCCTCCCACAAATGTTACACCACTGAGGACGTTGATGACTGAAGTCATTGAAGCCTTCCTAAATAATAAAAAAATTCATTAAAAGATCCACATTGATGCAAGCTAGAAGCAACCAATGAGATTCAAATAGATATTGCAGTTAACATTTGGATAACAATCACGGCATGGCGGAGCTTCGACACCTATGAAACTTCATAAAGAAGTTAATCCGAGCGGAACATTTAAATGAGTTTGTGGCCCGAAGGGAAATTTTTATACACATTTTCGGCATCGTATTGGCTATCTTTGTACGAGACAAACTTGATGTTTCAAGGCAATCTAGTTTGAAGTAGCTGAAGATATGGGAAGTCAACTCGACCGTCGTCGCTAGATCAGCTGCTTTGCTCCACTTGCCTATCACCTTAACAAATGTAGACCTACCTTCCAGTGATAATCCTTTCAATGATGCCATTGTAGTCACAATGATAATCTCAATTTACAAGATTGGCAGTATCTTAATGGATACAGTCAGCTCTACGAACATCTTTTTGAAAAGATATTTCAAGAAAAAGTGCATCATCAACGTCCAACTTGTGCCCACCTTTGATCCATTATATGGATTTTCAGGCGAAAAGGATAAGAAATGTGGGATGATATCCCTACAGTAACTTGAAGAGGGCAACACACCATATTAGCCAATTTTATTGTGATGTATGCCCCAAATACCTATAATGCTAACTTCGATAGACAAGTACTTAACACCTATAGAGTCGAGACCTCCACATATCATTTAGCATTAAAATTTCTTAGTGATGGTACATTATAACTATTTGAAGAGATCTAGTCCAATCTCAAGCTTATTACTTGTGACTAATGCAAAATGTGCAATAAGATTTACTCTAGCTTGATGCTGGAAAAAGCAGTGGCCCGAAAGTCACTGAGATGACAGAGCAAATACCTTTTTGTGAAAGGGAAGTGAGCAAAACTTTTCAAATCGTTTCAGGTTATACCGGAGAACACAAAGAAAAAGTGATTTCAGTCCTAAGAGGACATCGTAATGTGTTTGCTTGGACAACCAACAAAATGCATGTGGTATGTATAGATGTTATTTGACATAGATGAATGTGAAATTAGGAGCTAAACCGATTTATCAAAAGATGAGAGCTGCGACAACTACCCTAGTTGAGCCTATGTTATATAAGGTTAAAAATTTTCTAGACGTGAACTTCATCAGAGAAATACATTATCCAAACTGCCTAACTAATGTAGTGGTGGTAAGAAAGGAAAATAATAAATGGAGAATATGTGTCGATTTCACTAACCTAAACTCGACATACCTAAAAAATAGCCACACACTATCACAAATTAATGCACTAGTTGATTATATAGTAAAATATTTAGACATGAGCTTTTTGGATGCCCTCTTTGGCTACCACAATGAAAATGCACATTGCCAATACGAAAAATGTTGGTTTCATTATCAGGGAAGGGGTGTATTGTTATAATATAAAGCCTTTTACCTTGAAGAGTACTATTGCCACATACTAAAAGCCTACGGATGTAATATTTTTAAATAAAAAAAATGGTGAAGTCAATATTGATGACCTCTTAATGATAAGTGAGTTGTTAGAATAACAGAGGCAAGCTTTGGAGGACACTTTCAACACTTTAAGAAAATTTAACCTAAATTCTAATCCACTAAAGTGCACTTTCAGAGTGAGCTCAAGAGAAATCTTCTTACATTATAGGTGATAAAGGCAAACCCCAAGAAGATTCAAGCAAATTAGACATGTCTCCTCCAAGGAACATAAAAAAACTACAAAGCTTAATTGAGCGAATTGTGTGCCTAAAGAAATTCATGTCCGAATATGGATATCGAATTTTACCATTCTTCAAAACTATGAAGAATTCCAACTATTTTTCTTGGATTGAAGAATGCATTCAGCCAAGTAAATACCTTAATGGCATTACCACCTTTAAAACAAAGCTCTAAGTTAAAAGAAGTTTTTTTCATTTATTTAAGAGTTAAAAAGGAGGCAATCAGTTTAAAATTTGTTCAAGAGGAAAAATAGAAAATAATTTCATGTCTATTATGTTAGCAAAGTCTTGTGCGAAGCTAAATTAAGATATATAATAAGAGATAAAACTTGTGTTGGATTTAATCATGTTTGTGTTAAAATGACAGCCTTATTTCTAGGCTCTTGTGTTACATGTAATAACTGACCATTCATTAAAAGCAGTGATGTCCAAGCCCGATCACTCCCAGAGTTTGCTTAAATGGTCAGTAGAGCTAAGCGAGTTCAACATACGGTACACACCCAGAATGACAATGAAAGCTCAGGTAATAGCTAAATTTGTAGTTGATTTTAATTAAGGATTGGTGAATGAGGAAGTCAATATTAATAAAAATAAGCTATGGACACTCTACATAGACGAAGCATCTAGAAATCAAAGGAAAAGAGTAGAAATGGTTCTACTGAGTCTCCCAGGATTCAAGTTTTAAAACTCTATTCAAATTAACTTCAGTGTAACAAAAAATCAAGTGAAGTACAAAGCATCAGTCATAGGATTAAAATTCCCATTAGGAATTGGGTTAACATACCAAAGTGTAAAATTTGATTTTCAGATAGGGATTAATCAAGTCAATAGATTATTTGAGGTTCGAGATGATACAATGTGCAAATATTTAATAAAGGTTATAGCAGAGATAAGAAACCTTGAATATTTTTAGATTAAGCATATTCTGAGCGAGGCAAATCAATTCAATTACCTCCTATCTATAAAATAAAATAGTGAAAATAGATTGTTCATGACTCTGAATTAGCATATTGTTGAGAATGCCAAGATTGTAAATGTTTAGTCGAAGTCCACCATAAGTTTGAACGACCCCATCAAAGAATACTTATCTACAGGAGACATCCCATCAAGAGTGAAGGTCTCTGGGAAGTTCAAAATTAAGTCCTTCAAGTACTTACTCATTGATAGTGAGTTGTTCGAGAGATAAATAACTTCAATCCCTCTCAGAGGCATCAAAGAAAATGAGACGCTCACGATCTATCAAGAAATCCACTTTGTAGAATATGATAGTTATTCAGGAGGATGACCTTAGCCAACATAATATTAATATAGTGAAAATGTTGGCTGACATTGAAAAGAATAGATGTTAAATAGTTCTCTTAAAATTTAAAAATATTAAAAGGACAAGTTTGCTCAAATTTGGTTCATTTGCATTGTTATAAATATGACTGAGATGCTCGAAATTAATGCAACTACTATTGAGACTTGAAAATAATATTATGTTGCTTTTCTGTCATTTTACTTTTGTGTTTTCCTCCATTAGATTTCTTTCGTCCATTATTTTGTTGGTGCAGGAAGTTATTATCATGAGCAAGTTGTTAAAGAAGTTTAATCTCATTTCTTAAGAGGACAGTCTTTGACTATATAATTAATAAATTTTTGCTAATATTCAAGTTACAATGTCTGAACTGTCTGCTCGCACATAGAGGGTAATTCGGATTGCTCTGTAGATTTTCCCTATAATGTTTTGTATTTGGTTATTATTATGAAAAAACGACGGCAATAAAGCCAAATATAGAAACGAAAAAATCGCACAAAAAAGCAAACACACAAATTTATGTGGTTTGGCAAATTACCCACGTCATGGAGTTGCAGATGATTTTATTACTTTGAGGATTACAACGCCGTTGACCGTCTCGATGATTACAAGAAAAAACTATTTGTCTTCCTCTCTCTCTCTCTCTCTCTCTCTCTCTCTCTCTTCTTTCCTTCTCTCTCTCTCTCTCTACCCGAGAGCCACAACCAAAGAAGAGGAAGGGATGAACAATGCTGCTATATTTTCTTCTGCCTTCCTCATACGCCACTGTTAAGTGTAGGAAAACGTGAATAAACCCAATTTAGAGAATCGACTGCTTAAGAGCTCAAATTTTCAATTTCTTCTGTTGCTTTTTAATTGGTGGCATGACCCTCTTTATGGCAAAATTAAAAAGTGGGATTCTTCAAAAAAAGGAGAGTAGCTGGATTCCAAAACAGAAGAAGCTTCTAATGGAAAGAAATTGAAGAAGCAATTAAGTTTAAATACTTTCCAATAATGCAGAAATAAACAACCCAATTGAAGATGTAGTTAACCGGACTCAACTTTACTAAAAAGTTCTCTCACTTGGAGATCGTGACACTAGTTGCATCGTTATCTTTTCCTCGAACGTGATATCCTCCATCTCTACAACTCAAAGCCTCTGTCTACAAGCTAGAAGACCAACTGAAGCTGCACACAACTTCAGTTTTTCAAGAGTAATATCCTTAGTCGACATATCAACATCAACATAGCATTGTACTTCTAAGCTCTTTCTTGGGTTACTCATGTATCTTCATACAACTCCCACTGCATGAGAAATATCCTGTCTCTGCTGCAAGCCTTTTACCACAAGTCTAGTCTTGTACATCTTACTACCATCAAGCTCAATCTTCACCAGGTACACTCACTTATTGTGCAATTCCTTCTTCCCTGGTGGAAGTTCTGTCAGCTCCCATGTCTGATTTTCTAGCAGAAAATTCATCTCCTCCTTCATGGCCAGCTCCCACTTGATCGAATTTTCATCTTGCAATGTTTCCTCATAACTTTGCGGTTCTTCACCCTGTCAATAAAATGTAGTTCAAGGTCAGTGAGTAACTCTGAGGAGAACGTCTATTCCTGAATGACCTGTGAGCTGTAGTTGTAGGGGTCGACGACTCTTCAACTGAATGTGGAACAATAGGAATGGGTGCTCAGGGCCCACTCTCCTTATCACTTTCATCATTGTCCTGCACTATGACCTCTGGTAAACCATCAAACCTCACCATCTCGAATTCCTGAGGAGCCACTTCAGAAACTGTATTGGACTTGTCCTTGTACATGATATTCTCATTGAAAATTACAGTCCTACTTATTATGATATTTCAGTCCTGATCATCCCAGAAACGATAACCAAATGTCTAATCTCCATTGTCAATGAAATAACATTTCTTTGACTTAGTCTCGAGCTTGCTACAAGCCTTAGGATTCATAAGAACATAAGAAAGACAACCAAATGTCTTAAGGTGAGAAAATTTTACCTCTTTCCCACTCCAGGCCTCCTCATGTAATTTGTAGTCTAATGGAACAGAAGAACCCCTATTGATCAAGTAAACTACTGTGCTGACTGCTTCATACCAGAAAGTTGGTGGTAGTCCGACGTGCAATCTCATGTTTCTATCCGGCTCATTAATCATCCTCTTCATATGTTCTGTAACTCTATTTTGTTGTGGTGTCCTCAGAATTTTCTTCTTCATTCTGATACCATGAGATGCATAGTATTCCTTGAACCCTCCATCAGTGTACTCACCACCATTATCAGATCTCAAACATTTCAGTTTTAAGTTTATCTATGTCTCAACTATGACCTTCCAAGTTTTGAACACATTAAAGACATCAGATTTATGCTTCAAGAAATAAACCTATACCTTCCTATTATGGTCGTTAATAAATGTGGCATAGTAACGAGAGCCTTCAAGAGATGCCACTGGAGAAGGTCCCCACACATCTGTGCGTCCAAGATCTAGTTTTCATTTATTTGGCGCTCTACCACTTTTCAATAAACTAACATTCTTCTGCTTCCCTGTAATATAACTCTCACACATGTTGAGATCAACTGACTTCAGCTCTGGTAGCTTGCCTCTGGACTAAAGTTCTTTTATGCCTCTTTGACTCATGTGACCAAGCTCGCAATACCACAAATTTGTCGTGCTCTCTACAATTGTAGTAGCAATAGCATTGAGTAAATTTGTATTCATATATAGTGTGTCAGTTTTCTTAACTCGAGCCAGTAGTAAGGCTCATTTGTAAACCTTCGAGGTGCTATCTGAGAACACTACTAAATGATTACTCTCATCGAGCTGTCCAACAGAAATGACGTTTTTCTTCAACTCTGGAATGTGTCTGACCTTTTGCAAAGTCAATTTGCTCTTATTAGGGAGTACAATATCAACATCTCTCATCCCCACCACGTTTAAATCTTCTCCATGAGCCCGATATACCTTCCCAAAGTCACTTATAACATAGTTTCACATTAAATCCCTTTGGGAAGATGTATGAAAATAAAACTCTTGAATCCAGTATTTAGTCATTAACAAAATTGTAAACTCTTAGCAATAGTGCATCATGTACTTCTTCAATTACAACAATAGTGCTATCATTCTCCATCTTCTTCGTATTTTTGCAGTTCATTTTTATGTGGCCAGCTTTGCAACAATTCCAGTAGATTGTCTGCTAACCGGGCTTTGATTTTGATCTTCCTCTGTTTGAGTTTCTCTCATGCGATCTCCCTTTGGAATCAACATTCAATGTTAAACTCGAACCTGAGATCTCGTCAGAATCTTTCCTGCGCACCTCCTCAGCCAAGATCAAATCACGAATATCATCATATTTCAATTTAGATTTACCTGCAAAGTTGCTGACAACCATCTTCATGGCTTCCAAGCTATTTGACAATAAAGCCAACAATATCAGTGCATGTATCTCATTATCAAAGTCAATTTCCACATAAGACAATTGATTTGTGATAGTATTATAGTCATTCAGATGTTGTGCAAAGGATGTACCTTTTTTTTCTTTAAATTAAATAACTTCTTTATCAGATGTGTCTTGTTATTCGTCGATAGCTTTTCATACATAACTGATAAAGCTGTCATGAGATTTACAATAGTTCTTTCTTTGATGATGTTGTATGTATCAAATCTTGATAAGATCAATTGAACAACCCCCAGAACCTGTTGATCCAAAAAATTTCATTCTGCCTCATCTAACTTTTCCAGTTTCTTTCTAGTAACGACAAGTGAAGTTGCTTCTCATAGAGGTAGCCTTTTATCTACATCTTTCAGTAACCAAAATTTGTGTCATCAAACTTCTCGATTTCTAATGTCTTCACTTCGTCTCCGGTCATCATTTTCCTCATATCTGAATATTGGCTCTGATATCAGTTGTTGTGAAAAAACAGCGGCAATAAAGCCAAAAATTGGAACGAAAAAATCACACAGAAAAACAGACACAGATTTACGTGGTTCGACACATTGCCTGCATCCACAAAGTTGTAGAGAATTTTATTACATTGAGGATTACACTATCGTCGATTGTCTCAATGATTACAAGAAAAACTCTCTATCTGCCTCTCTCTCTATCTCATCTCATTCTCTCTCTCTCTTTACCCGAGAGCCCTAATCGAAGAAGAGGAAGGGAGGAACAAAGCTGCTATGTTTTCTTTTGCCTCTCTCGTGCGCCACTGTCAAGTGCAGGAAAACGTGAAGAAGCCCCTTTCGGAGTACCTTAAGAGCTCAAAATTCCAATTTCTTCTGCTGATTTTAATTGTTGGCGGGACCTCCTTATGGCAAAATAAAGAAGCAAGATTCTTCGAAAAAAAAAAAAGGAGAGTGGCGGGATTCCAAAACAGGCGAAGCTTGTAATTGAAAGAATTTGATGAAGCAGTTAAGTTTAAATACTTTCAAATAATGCCGAAATAGATCACCTAATTGAAGATGCAGTAGCGAGCTCCACAATAATCAACAATTATTTCCATAAACATCCTGCACTTGATCTTTGTTATTCTTTCATTTTTCAGTAACATGTTCCTCACAAGATAACTTTATCTGTGCATAGATAAATCGGTATACCAACTCTTAATATGTCATAATTTTTCCTTGGACAAACTTCTGATTATGAATCTTCTAGTTATTTGCGTTGGCCAATGCAAGCAAAGAATCTACGATTCTGACAGACTAGATCTCTTATTCATTGATCCATGCATTTGATTCAATTTAACCCATCGTGTCATTGAAAATAAGTGAATGTTCTTTTAAGAGATGGTACATCACTCAATCTTTCACGAAAAAATATTATATCAGGATTTTGCACAGAGCTACCTGCGGAGTCCAGTAAAATCGCGCTACGTGGCACTTGACAGAAAAAAAATCTCCCGGTAACACAGGGAATATTCCACCCATGTTATTCTGCATTATTCAGGTATTATTGTGTGTTATTTATGTGTTATTGATATGTTATTGTGTTATTATAACACCGGGAATATTTTCAGAACAGAATAATACCTGAATAACACACAATAACACATGAATAATACCTGAATAATACGGAATAACACGGGAGGAATATTTCCTGCGTTACCTGGCTTTTTTTTTTGGCCACACGATGGTGTAATATTTTCCCTTCACATCCTCATTGGTAGTCACAACCTATAAAAGTTTAATTGCAATATTAATAAGTGCAGCTACGTTAACTTGCATTAGTGGAGACGTGTGGGCATCTCATACTAATTGATTTGCCTCCTAAGTTCCTAGTACGAAGAGTTGTTCGCAAATAATTCGTGTTCGATTCGTTATGCAGCTCGAGTCTTATTTTTAAATAATTTACATGACTATATGACCATAAAGATTTAAAAGTCATTTAAAATTATTAATTAAAAAATAACAAATATATATTAAATCCTATTTACATGAATATTTTAATATAAATTTTAAGATTTAAATCTCGCACATATTCTTAACATCGTATGATTGCGTGACTAGGATTATTAAAATTCTTAATTACTCTCAAACATCTCATATTTTTTGAGCTCAATATATAAATAAGCTGAACACGAATAATAATATTTTTAACAAGTCAAATACGAACTAAGCGTGAGCTCTCTCAAGCTTGGCTTGTTCACACGATATGCCAATTATTGATTGCATAAATTGCATGCATGAATTAAGCTATGATAATTGCTTGTAACGCATTTGCCGGCTTGTCCCCACCTTTGCGTTGATCTTTAACAGTGCAATTATTAAATATTGTTCAACTCAAAATTCAATAATGTCAAATATTATGTGATTCTCGTGTAAGTTGAACACAATTAAGCTAACAGCCTCAGCCAAAAAAAATATTTAGGTAATTTAATTGAATCACTTAAATACTATAAGAAAATAAAAAGATTAAAATTTTTGTATGTCAATTTGATAAGATTTTTTTTTTTTTCATTTTAAATAGTAATAATACAGGTGATATTTGAAATTTTAATTTTTTATATACATACCCCTCAATTTTTATGTATTTACATATCTAAAACCTAAACTTGAATTTTTACATACATGCCACCTTATTTATGCTTTACAAGTATATTGACTTTTTAAAAGTTAGAAAAGTGATTTTTTTTTATGGTGATATGAAACATTTAGGTGGTATGAATGTAAAAGGTAAAGTTTAGGTGTTAGCTATGTGAATACATGGAGATTGGGTGGTATGTATGTAAATGATCCAATAAAGAAAGACTGCTCATGTTTCTGTATAGGATAGTTGCAGCTTATCCACCTTATCCAGATAAACAGTTTATTCTGATAAATTGCTGATCATCAACTTATTCTGATAAGCTCACTAGCTATTTGGGACAGTTGTTTTAAAACTATTGATTTGCAGCTCTTTGTGGATAATTGATCATTCTGCCCCTCTTAAGTAATGTTGTTTGTAACAGAATTGTCTTGACAATATATTTGATATTGTAGAAACAGAAAACTAATATATAACAATAAAGATAAAAGATGAAAGAACCATCATTTAACACTGAATATCAAGATTATTAAAAAATGAAAAAAATATTAGACTTACAATTAAAATTATAATAATATTAATTTTAAAATCAAGAATATATATGTCAAGAGATACACTATCCTCTAGGGATACTGTCAAACCCCATCATTATCGGTAGTGTAGTCTGGCGGATTGTTCGCCCACCAGAAGAAATTACACCTCTTTGGGACGCTCTGTGAGCAACTGTAGAGTTGTCTCCCATAATTGTGTGCACGACGTGACGTCAGTGAGGAGGTCTATAGTCCACAGTGACAGAACACGTTATGAGGTCTCTGAAATCCTTGAGCTCATGTTCCTTGAAAGATGCAGAAGAGTAAACATTAGGCATCTCAATTTTTTTTTTTAATGTACAAGAAAATGGAAATTAGCGAAAAATGTTTTGAATAAAAAAACCATAAATTAGAAAAAAAATGTAAGTGTGAGGTCTCAGAAAACTAACTACACCAACCAATGAGTTTGTCACTACATAAAGATAGTGTACCTTGTAATAAAATGAGTTCTTAGTTGCCTTCAAATCACGTGAAACTAACGTCCTGTGCCACATGTGCATATCACCAAAAAAAGACCATCCAGTATGTTCTCATAAATCGATTCACCGAAAAGAATATAGGATCTCAATTGCATTCATTATGATTTTACATGCAACACCAACGGGAAACCGACGTCCCGTGCCGCATGTGCATATCACCAAAAAAGGTCATCCAGTAGGTCCTCATAAACCGATACACCGAAAAGAAGAGAGGATATTGGTTGCCTTCATTAGGATTTCACATGCAACACCAAAAGGAAACCAATGTCCCATGTCACATATGCATATAACCAAAAAAGGTCCTCCAGTAGGTCCTCATAAACCGATGCACCAAAAAGAAGAGAGGACCCATGTTACCTTCATTAGGATTCACATGTAACAGTGATGAACCGACCATCTCGAACCCACAAATAAAAGAAATAAATGAAGAAAAGCACTTTCAAACATGTGAATAATATAAAATCAAAAGTAACATTGATACAACAGACATAAAAAAAACATAGAGTCTACAAATTAAAGATGAACTAGTGTCAAATTTCAGTGACTCCCTCGCTGCGAGTGATATAGATTGTCTGACGTGAAATTTAAATGCTTTTGGTGGGGCTTGCATCTCATCATCGTCATCCATACTAAAGTTTGGATTCAACTGAGATTAATGCCATCGAATATAGTTGTGGAGCATCACCGTGGCCACCACAATCTGTACTTGTTTAAAAAATGAGTACGTCGGCATATCACGTAGGATGCCCCCATTTTTTTCTTTCACACCCCAAATCTTCTTTCAATCGCATCGCGTAAAGAGGAGTGACATTTTTTAAATATTTCTTTTCTTCTACGGGTAACACTGATTGATCTCTCGAATTTGGAATATGGTATTTGGTATATTGAAATTGCTTTAGATACCTCGTTTGTAAGGGATATCCAACATCGACCAAATAATATTTATCTGTTATGAAAACCATTATTTGTAACAATTGATAAAAATTCCAGTGTGGTATATAAATCAACGAACCTGGAGGTTGGCAAGGGAAGCGTTGACTACTATTTTTTGTCGCATAAACTAAAATTAGACAATCATATGAACTACCTTCTCATTCGACCATCACAAATGTGAAGCACATATTGAAGTCACATACGATCATCACGTCTTGTGTTAGTGATCCACACTGGCCGATGTACTTGACCTTTTCATGGTTGGGTAATCGTGCATCTATGTGGGTAACATCAATAACACCAATACAGTTTTGTTAAAATAGTTAAAAATGTTATTGCCAGCAAAGTAATTAGATTCGGATGTGAATGTAATGCGTGAATGAAATTTACCTTGAAGAATGACATATACCAGGGGGCATTGGCAATTTTTTGTAGGAGTCGTCTCAAATGATGGATCCTCCGATCTAATTATTTGTGCTGCTAAAATGAACAGTGCTTTCATACCAAAAGAGAAATACCAGATGATTGTCTCAGAAGAATGTTGAAAACGCTCAATCACTCCTCTCATTGATTCATTCTTTGCTAGAATGTCTAGTGTTATTGCTAACACCTCGCTTGTAGTCTCTAAAGAAACCGTGGAGCCCAAGGTTGCTATAAAGGTCGAGGAGGAGATCCAAAAATATGGGTACTAACATGCGAAATATATTATTAAACCTTGTGGGATGTTCTTCTAACACTCACCGACCCATTTATCACCAATGAAGGATGATGTTATGCATGGAGTACCATTCACAGTAGAGTGGTTGTATTCATACATATATTCCGGCGAAGTCGCTGCCAATCCATTCTGTAAAAGAGTTTTGTTAATGTAATAAGCAATGATCAACCATCTTTAACAAAAAAATATAAAAAACTAAATAGTAACTGCTCCATATCTGAAATAACAGTGCCATCAAACAGTGTCATCACAGAATCAATTTTTACATCAATCAGTGTTATCAAAAAAGTTATTTTTCTATAGACAAACGTAAGTATTGGCCACGAAACTCGAGGCATGGCTTCATGAATATCTGCCTGCGAGTCGGGTCCTCAAGTAATTTAACGGAGTTTATATAGAATGTCGAATCAGATAAAACTTTGGGGTGTGAATCTAAAACTCCAAGAATAACATCTATTGTGTTGTCACTTGAAGGACCAGGCTGAGCTGCACGTACTTCTATCAGTTTATCTATTGAACTTCTGATGAAAGTGTCTTTTTCATTTTTCATTTTCTCCACCCTCGGCCGATTTGATTGGCCTGTGGACTTGAGCACCCTCAAGTTCATGCTCGGGCTTTCGCCTGACCCAGTAACCTGCTCCCCTGTCATATCATCTCTTATGCCTGCAAAACTTTGCTCGGCTTCCATATCTGTTATGCATGCATGCCCGTCATGACGGCCCCCTAAACTTGAGGTCCAACTTCTCCTCCAGGACCGAATCAATTCCACTCACTTTGAATTTATTTGTGGTCGGCACTGCCAGCAACGTTCGAGGAAGAATATTACTTAGAACGGAATAACATGGATAACAAAGGGAAATACTAGCATTTAGGGGTATACTTATTACATGTAACTTCTCAATCCACCCTCCTTTAAAGCATGAATGGTCCGCCTGATAGGATTCTAACCCAATCCCGTGGATCCCCGTATCAGTTCCTTTCACAGCCTCCAATTCTTTTTTAACTGGTCTCGCTTGTTCTTAAATTTTAGTTTATCATACTTCCTGTCATTTCTTGGAACTTCTTCAAAATATTCTATCACTTTTCCTTCTTAAAGTTGGTGGCGAGTCTATTTTCAAGCTTAATCTCCTTAACACAAAAGTTGGAATATCTTTGTTTCATCCTTATCCCACATTACTGACAAAACCACTTCTTTGTTCTTAACCATAACAGAACTAATAATAGAAATGGATAATGAAAGTAAAATAAATAACATGAAAAAACACAACGAAAAAGAAAAACCAAACCTACAAAATAATAATAATAATAATAAATCATGAAAACACGAGATAACAAAATTAAAAAAATACCCAGCATTAGAGAGAGGGGACGCACACACCCAGGTCCAGCCAGCACCACCAACATCTAAGCACCATCAACAACACCCGACCGTTGGGAAAAGAGAAACACACACCCAGGTCCAACCACCAACACCAACTCCCAAGCACCAACAATAACACCCAACAGTACAGAGCGGAGACACACACTAGGTCCAACCGCCAACACAAACACCAACACCCAAGTGCCAACAATAGCATCCAATAATAGGGAGAGGAGACACACACACACCTAGGTCCAGCCACCAACAACAACCCCCAAGCACTAGCACCTACACCCAACAGTAGATACATCGACCTCACACACCCAAGTCTAGCCACCAACACCAACACCCAAGCACCAACAACAACATCCAACAGTAGAGAGATGACACATACATACCCAAGTGTACTAAAAGTGTATATATATATATATATATATATAAATTACACACACACACACCCAAGCGACACCAACAAGCACATCACACACACACACACACACACACACTCACATGCCAACACCAACCACGTCACCCACTACCACCAACACAACCTCCACCGTCACCAAGACACACAAAATCACACACACTCTCACGCCACCAACAAGCACATCACACACACACACACCCCTACGCACATGCCTCCAACAATCCTCTACATGCCACCAACACAACATCCACCACCATCAATACACACACTCACATGCCACGACAAGCACAAACACCCATGCATGTGCCCGTGCACAACAAACACACACACCCACGCACAAGCCCCCACATGCCACCAACACAATCTCCACCACCACTATCACACTCACGTGTCACCAACAAGCACATCACACACGGACAAACATACAAACATTCATGCACATCCCCGTGCACATCACACACACACACACACCCACGCACAAGCCTCCACATGCCACCAACACAACCTCCACCACCACCAACACACACATACTCATGTGCCACAAACAAGCACATCACACAAGTGCCACCAAAAAACACATCACACACACACTCACGCATGTCACTACCAACACACGTCGATCATTACACCGACACAACCTCCACCGCCACCAACACACACACACACAATCGCACACGCTCACATGCCACCAACAAGCACATCACACACACACACACACACATATGCTACCAACAAGCCTTCACCGCCACCAACAAAACCATTGCATTAGAAAACATCTCATTAGATAACCCATTGCAACCAAAAAATCCCTCAAGCAAAAATTCCTTTGCAACTGAAAAATTCCGTAACAGAGCAGAGAGATCAGCCTTAGAAGCCCAAAATTCCCACAAAAAAATATTGAAAAACATCGCATTATATATTTTCCAACCATAAGTGAGCCAACTCACCAATAAGCAATCCAACGAGAGGCGAGGGATGTTACCTAGGGGAAGATCGGTCGAGCGACAGGCGAGGGGGAGAGGCGAGGGTGAGAGGCGAGGGAAGAGAGGCACATGATTAACCTGGGGTAAAAATCGAGCGAGGGAGGAGACAAACAACATAAGGGTACAGGAGGAAATGCCCGTCGAATGTGCCTCCAAGACGCGGGCTGCGGGGTCGTTCCCACAGCCTCGTCTATTAAGAACCAAAAAACTGTGTTTCACCATAATCCTCCCGAACGCAAGAACCAAACTCTACAGCGGCGTTTTCATAATGACGCCCGCTCGGTTCAGCTGCCCCAAACGACATCTTAGTCTCACGTCGAGGTGGAGACTAAATAAATAAATGCAACAATTTATTACATGAGCGCTTCTCAATGAAATATTATTCATATAAAAAAAAAAAAAGATTGTGTTTTGGACGGCAAGTTTGTCTAAATAATTATTTTGAATACAATTTGTCTGAATATTTTTTATGTTATTAAAAACTTGTTGCCTGGCGGTACAATTTGCTTGAATATTTTTTATGTTATTAAAAAATATATAAAAGATTATTGCCTTAGGAGGCAAATCATAGAATCACACCTTTTTTATTAGCAAAATATCAAATTTGACCGTCGGACCGCCCATGCCCCCAGATATAACTTTAGCAAATTAGAATACATATCTATATACACATTAGTTAAATGAAACAATTTTTTAAAAAAATGAGGGCAAAATAATATAATTCATACAATTTTAATTATGATTGTGCTCCTTCATTCTCACAAGCACTTCCTCTTCCTCATACGATGGGTGCACCACAGACGACAACACCTTAAAATTTTCAGAGCCCAAAAATGCATCATCGGAAGCTCGGCAATGCATCTATTTCACTATTATTTTGAATATATAATCTCTCATTTTATATGAATAATTACAATCCTTGTGAATTTGTATCAACATTTAATAGCATGAAAGAGATATAGTATGTTTGTGCTTTTGCGTATGAACTATTCTTTGTTAGGTCTGTTAGATATTATAGTTTTTTACATTTTTATTATTTTATCCTACTTAATGATGGTTTAGTCTTATTGCCTACTTAAAGGAAGTTTAGTCTTCCTATCTATTGTATATATATTTATCTTTTACTCTTGAAACCTTAACCACTTTGCATCCTTCTTCTCTTTCTATTCTTCTTCTTTATTTCAATTGCAATTCTTAACAAGACCAACATTGACTGCAATTAGATAATTAAGTATAGTTATTGATCAACAATAACGAACACCTTACAAGTCGCAAAAACAGCCAACAATATAAGTTATTCACCTTCCGAGGAAGATATAAAAAGATCTATAAATGCCCTCAAAAGTGAATTGCACAATAAGTGACATGATTTATCAATCACTAGCCTGTGAGGAGAGGCTAACAAGAAATTTGGATTATATGATGCTTCAAGTGAGGCTTATGACGATAATCTTTATTATTCATGCAGATCTCATATTAGTTTGCTTAAAGCTATTTTGTTTATGACAAGGGATTAAGAACTAATCCATACCTTGCATAGAAAGAACCTTGTGATCGAAAGAGGACTGAATCTTCATTCAGAAAATAAACTCGGAATTTCATCTTATGTTTTCTTATAATATCCTTCAATGTTAACTTAGGAGGAACAAATTTTAACATAATTGAAATACCAACCGAGCCAAGAAGATGGACGTAATCAGGTGCTTACAAGAATTCAATAGTCCCAACCTTCTAATCAATGGATGCTAAAAGGTAAAATGACACTTTAACATTCCTGATTATAGTAGTCAGGTTGCAGCTGATCAAAGAATGCTTCAACAAATATTAGAATCAAATAATTAAACCTTCCGATAGATTCAGTGCTTGCAATATGAGGAAGTGCTTGATATGGTGCAAAAAAATACAGATCTAACTCAGATAAACATCTCATTACCTGCTTGGATAGAGTCAGAGGCCTCGAAGCAACGTTGATAGCTCTTATTCTTTAGTTAGAGAGGCAATGGCTGTAAGTGAAGACGAAAGCCAAGAATATGATGATTGGAGCCAGAGATGCAGAGGAAAGCATTTTGTACATGAGGGTTTCATCCAAAGACAGATGTAACAGTGAGCTCAGCTCCCCCAAAAAATATGAGAAAGTAGAGCAATAATTTCTTATTGAGTTACCATTACATAACTTTTTTTTTGGTATGAACGTGGGTAGGAGTGTAAACGACCTGAACATGACCGAGCTCAAACTCAGCTTGTGTTCGGCTCGTTTATATTTTGAGCTCAAAAAGTTTGCTTGTGTTCGACTCATTTGCTTAGCGAGCCGAGCACGAGCTGTTCACGAACAAAGAGTCATTTTAACAACCCTAATCACGTAATCATAAGATGTTAAGGATTGGGGCAAGATTTATAAATTATTGTTTATGTTAAAACACCATTTGAATCTAATTTAATAATTTTTATTATATTTTCTTAATTAATACTTTTAATTGATTATAAATCTTTGTAGCCTTGTAGTTAAAAATACTACTCAACAATATATATATATATATATATATATATATATATATATATATATATATATAAAATTGATAAATAGTATTTCGAGCCAAAATTAGCCGAATACAAACGAATAAATCATTGTTCGTGTTCGGCTCTTTAAATTAACAAACGAGCCGAACTCGAGCTTCTTAACGAGCAGAATGTGAGCTGTTTGGGAACAACGAGCAGTTTTGACAGCTCTAAACGGGGGTTAATAGATACGTTATCTTTGAAATAGTTTGTCGATGATAATAAATTTTTTATTAATTTCAGTTTATAAAAAGCGAATGTCATATCAAATATATCATCACAATCAGTCTAAATAAATTTTCCTTAATAGCAGAAAAATCTTACCGAAAATCAAGTAAAAAGTGTGGTAATAAACTTATAATGATAATATTTTCAAATCCGCTTTATTTTACAAACAATTAGGCTTTTCAAATTTCTCATGGAAAATATTATTTATGTTTATTCAAATTGACATTGTTTAATATATCTTCTTGAGCTATTTCTCATAGAAATATAAATTATATATTTAATTGTTTTGGAAAATATATGTTATTTATTTATTTTGGGAATGGAAGAGGACCACATCCGATTTTATTAATTAATTACAAAGAGTAAAAGACTAAAAGAATTATTGAAATATCTAGAATAGAAGAAATAAATATCAAAGGTAACATCATCCCATGAGAAAATAGTTATGAAGAAATGAGTTGATGAAGCTCTATTAAACCACAACAAAAGATATCAATAAATGAGTCATAAATTAAAGAAACTTCCAATATGCATAGATTCAGCCGACATAAACAAATTCAAATATTAGAAACAATATTGAAGTTCATTTCAGGTACTAAAATAAGAATAATTAAATATTTTATATAAGTTCGAGAACATAAAAAATGTACTTATTACATGTAACATTTAATTTCATGGCAAATATTTTTAGTTCCCAGACTACACCTTTATAACATTTGATAAGTTATGTCGAGTAAATGATTGTGACTTCAATGCTGTGAGTTTTCTTAGCGTTGAGGCCTGTTTTTTTGGAGTCCTTGGACTCTTGAGTCAAGCTTGAGACATTTATTATTTTGACAAGATGAGCTTGAGCTCAAAGTCTATTGGATTTTGGGTCATATTTAAGATGAAATATTTGCATACGGATAACGAAATATTTGCATACGGATAACGCACGCAGTGCTACGTGCGTTGTAACCTCTCAATAACCTGCATTTTGAGGTTATTGAGGGGATATAAAGAGGTTATTGAGGTATTAATTTTAATAACTCAATAACCTCCCAATAACCTTCGTAGGATTTATTTCAATGTTATTGATACGTTATAATAGGTGTATGGAAAGGTTATTAGGAGTAAGCACACAGCGCCGCGTGCGTTATCCGTTTGCAAATATTTCTCCAAGGACTGATCTCTCCTTTTAGCAAATTTATATTGCTCTTTCTAATTATTATCACTTCTCTTTCTTTTGTTTCATTTTTCATTAGAAGGATAAATTTTTTGCTACTACTTTTCTTTCCTTACATCTCAGTTTTATAGAATATTTATCTTAATTTAGTGAAATATTTTGTGATTTTGAGCTCAAATTAAGTGGTGAAATTTTCTTTTATTGAGATTAAATTAGCACCCTAAGTTATATATTGTTTGCTAGATATTGGTGGTGTTTTCCTTACTATGACTAAAGCCCTACACTGCTGAACACATAACTGTTGGTCCTACTTTCTCTTAATTATTTTCATAATTTTCTTTATAAGAATTTTGACTTTTATTCATCTTTTTGGGTATACATTTATCTTTTTCTGTGGGGTTTTGCATGCAGTATACTGGATAGAGGATTCTTAAATCTTGTTTTTTTGGACTCTACCTTTCGACATTAAATGATATGGTCTGCGGTCTTTTATATATATATAGCACACAATTCCCAAGTATTTATACATCTAACATCCAAAATTTGATATTTACAAATATGACACCTTGGTGGCATAAATCTATGCATGAAAAGAAGTATTTCACCTTCAGAAAAATAATAGTGGTGATATTCTTAATGTGGTGTTACCCATTTGAATGATATGCATGTAAAAATGAATGTTTGGGTGTCCGAGATGTAAATAGTTAACTGTGGTATGTATGAATATGGCCCTAATAAAGTTCACCCTTTTTTATGCTTTTTGAGGAAATGAGAAATGTATCTCAACAAGAAATACATAGGCATAAATTTTGGGGAAAATTACATACAGAACACCCAATTCTTGCGGATTTACCTCACAGCTAAAGTTTTCCTTTCATGCACATAGCATTTTACACATAGATGAATAGAAAATCTGACTATTAAAAGATGATAATGAGTGCTGATTTTCATGTAATGTTTGTAATTATGAAAGTTTAAGATAGATAAATATGAATATTTTGGATGCTATATATGTGAACGTACCTAAATTTTAAGGTAATTGATTTGATGACATGTATTTATAAAAAATTGAAAAAGATAAAATTATAAAGATTGTACCTAACTGAACGCAATTGACATGATAAAAAATTAAGTGATTGCAGGTGCGTCCAAATGCATAGATGCAGAAGTTTGATATCAAATGTGAACGTTGTCTCCTCGTCTGAGTCCCCACTATTTATAATAATATATGTTCTTAGAAGATTAACTATAAAATCATTGAATGATTGAGCAGAACGATAGTGCATTGTTGCGGTGGATAAATATGTGATTTAATTATCTATAACAGCATCATTCAATGCATTTGTAATGTATATGTTCAATGTCATTAAAGTACTTTTCTGACAACAAGAAGCTAAATATTTGTTTGGGACAGCTGCAAGAAAAATTATTACTATAGTTTCCTTGCAGTCGCTATTATTTGTCATATTAGATTGTAAAACACGGCTTTCCATCACAACTTTTTGAGAATGAGGTAAAATTCAATTTTGTCAAATGTTGGAGTCCGGTGTGGTAGTGGTATTGCACCGCACTGACACCGCATCACTGCCCGAAACATATCATAATTAAACATTCCCAAAATAATTTCTAAGAGATATATAGTGAATTTTGTTACAAAATTGAAAACATTCAAAACAATAATTCTAATTATTATGATTAAGTATAAGATGTGAATAAAATTGACCCGTTCATAGAGCTTGAGCCAGCCCAATGCTTGCTCGTGTTCAGCTCATTTGATCTTTTCTTTATTTGAAAATAGCTCAAATCCGATTTGACTTAGAATGACCTATTTGTATTCATCTCGGTTCAAATTCATTTATTCATTCCTAGCTCATAGCAGGCTCAAATAATTTAAAAAATATGAAGATTTATATATTTTTTTAATAAAACATAATATTAATAAAAAAATATTACAATAAATATTATTTATTTAATTATTTAATAAATTGGAACTAAAATAATACGCCCAAATAAAAAAACATTTGTCTTATGCCTATTTACAAATTAAGCTAAAAAAATAAATTTCATATTGAAAACATTTGCTAAACTTTACGAGCCGCGTATGAGCAATTTGAGAATGATCCACAAATAAATGAAAGGTTGATTGACTTAATAAATTGTGAAAAGATTACCAACTCTAACTAAAATTAGGTGCGCTGGCTGAATTATAATTATACTAAAAGCAATTTATTCCTTACGAAATTGATGAGGCGTTTGGAGTGACTTTTCCCACCAGACATAGAATTTAAAAATTATAACTAAATTCTTTAGTAAAAGAGCTGTGTCGGCACTAATTTTAAAGATTCTAAAGATTCTGAAAAGAAGGATATGATGGTAGAGGGCATATCGATAGAAGACTAAAATGGCCACTTATCTGATCAGATGTTGTCGTCTGAGCCAAAGTTAAAAGCCGATCGAATAAATCCATTCGAGCTAAGTCAAAATCGACCGATCCCTAAAGAGAGTGAGAAGACGACCAAGCGATCCGAGTCCGAACCACTTTAATTTAAGTGAGACAAACAGACATACGAGCTAACCACTACAAGAAAGCCGATCAAATATGATAACCTAACCTTCATATAGATCATATCAGAGAAACAATGCAATTTCACAATCTCATCAAGTATTCCACGGCACCCCCGGTGCTCCTCATTAGAGATAAAAATTTAATAATGCAGTAAACAATCTATAATAATCACATAGATTCTTCTTGAGGAGCGACCTACTTATCGAGATACAGTGATTCACCATAACATAAATTTTACTGACAACGGTTCATCGTCAGGGATTGAGGGTCGACAACCAAACTAAACAAGCCGATCGACAATGCTGACCGAACCAAGTTGAACGAACCGATTATGCCAACTTGAAGCCGATCAAGCCAGAGAGTAACCGAGCGATTGACTCATAGATGTAAAAATATATATTTATATTTTATACATCCTCTATTAAAATAAGAATAAAAATATAAATAGTGGGATCATTTTAAGAAGAAAAGATAACTAAATTAACAAAAAATGATGAGGGAAATCAACATCACTATTTACTCTTTAATTTCTTGGAGTCTGATTCACGGTACAATAAAGAATTTGATAAAACTAAAAACAAAAATATGGGCTATCCATTATCAAATTAACAGAATACCCAAAACAGCACGATATAAATATTCTTTATTTAAGAACTAGCTTAGCGAGGAAGGCGCGAAAGTGTCCAATGGAGTTATCGGCGCCGCTCCATTCTCGCGTTTAGCCATCGACCGGCGATCTCCTTCGCGAATAGATAGGGATTCGTGTCGGCGCTACGCGATTTGATCGAATCAAGCGGAGTGGCCAATGCTTACTTGATGGGAAAGCCCGAGGTGCTCGATATCGGGATCTCGGCGGCGGAGACAACCGCCGTCGCTGAAGCTCGTTGTCCCTTCGTGGTGGGAATTAGAAGGCTTTCCAGCGTTAGATGCGTTATTGTGCTTCTCCTCACCATCGGCGTTCTTATATCCACCGTCTTCTGGATCGTTCCGATCACGAGCTCCCACTCCGGGTTCGTTCCTGATGATGCTGAGGCGGCGTCTGGTGTGTCTCCTTTTCTAATTTTCTCAATGTTGAAAATTGGTTTTTTTATTAGGAGTTGATTTTGCTTGCGGAGTGGAGCTGGCGTGTTAGATTTAGTTAGGGTTTGAGAGTTGCTGAGATGCTAATGTTCGATGTTGCGGTTTCTTGGTGAGTTAGCTGTATAATTTATCTCATGCTGTTGCTGCGCCGGTTGTTTTTAGTTAAATTGTGCTTTGTTTGTGTCGGCAGTTTTTAACTATTTTATGGTTATAATTGATGCTATGATGATTTGGTTACTACTCGGAAACTTGTGTTTTAATTTATCAAATTTTCTCTAATTTCATCCGCGTGTCTCCTATGGACTTCGGACCACCTTGGCTTTGTTTCTTAAATTGCATCTTCGAACATCCTATTGGCTGCACTGAATTGGTTCGTGGAAATATTGCGCCAAGTTTATGACATTGTAAATTATTGGCATCTATGCATATTGTTCTATGATCTTTATTATTTTCTCTTGTAAAGGGTGCTTTCTTTCTTTTTTTTTTTTTGGTTTAAGCGTAGTCTAGATGCTGTGGCGTGCTTTACTTATCATTCTCACTAGCTGTTCTTATTTTCTCAATAATTTTGTTCACTCCAAAATCTTAGCTCATATGCAGTAGCTGACTTTGTATGATCTGCTTATAGTATTGCTTGTGTGGGCAGCCTTTGAATTTTTCTTCAATTACTTGCTATTCACTTTCACTGTTCATCATGTTGAAAGTTCTCAGGTTCATCATTCTGGTTATTTGGTGACATATTAATCTATCATTTCTAATACATGTGCCAATAACTACTTGCAAGGTTTGTAGCTTTCACTTATTGCAACACTCAATCTCACATCATTTGAAACATATTATGTTTTACTGGCAACACAGCTAAAACGATTGTAGGATATGGATTTGAAGCCCGCAGCATGGTTGATGTGGTTTGCATTTCAAGGAACTTTTATTTATAGAGACTCAAGAAACGAACTTTTTATTTTTTTATCATGATTACTGTTTTATTCTTAGCTCTTCGAGATATTAATGTGCTCAATGATCTTCAAACCAAGTTGATCTTATATTTTTAAATGCTTCACAAGCTGACTCTTTTTAGCATGATCTTTATTCAGCATCTGTTCAAGTTTGTTCATGTAAATAATGATCATCAAACTATGTTTACTATCATAAAAAACTAAATTCGATGTTCAGAATGTTCTTATATTTTGTTGTTGGTGGTCATTTTTATGATAATCAGTTATGTTCTCCTGCAAGGCTCAGCAATTCATGATGGATAAGAATTTTTTGAGTCCTTGATTGTCCCTCATCATAGAATGGATAGAGAATTATATTATAAAAAATGCTATAAATAACTTTTTAAGGATTTGCAGGGATGAGAAGAATATTCTTTGATTAATGCTAACCTAAAATGCCAAACCGTTAATATCTAGTTGACTACACAAGGGCATGTTCTCAAATTACTGTGGACAAGGATGATTTGATTAAGATGTTTCTAGGTTGCAGTTATTTATTTAGTGACGGAGCGAAAGCATTAATGCAAAATATGTTCAGAATGTTCTTATATTTGTTGTTAGTGGCCATTTTTATGATTATCACTTATGTTCCCCTGCAAGGCTCAGCAGTTCATGATAGATAGGAATTTTTTGAGTCTTTGATTGTACCTCATCATAGAATGGATAGAGAATTATTTTATTGAAAATACTATAAAAAAACATTTTAACTATTTGCAGGGAAGAGAAGAATGTTGTTTGACTAATGCTAGCCTAATATACCTGACCGTTAATATCAAGTTAACTACACAAGGGCATTGTTCTCAAATTACTATTGAACAAGGATGATTTGATTAAGATGTTTCCTGGTTGCAGTTATTTATTTAGTGATGGAGCAAAAGCATTAATGCAAAATATGTGGTAAACTTGAACAGAATTGGGACATGTGCTTAAATTTGAAGGACAATAAATATCACTGACCAAAATTTCATCACAAAAAAAGAATCAATCAGGGAGGTAACTAACTTGAAAAACACAAATCATACTGAATGAATGATGTTATGAAAGCATGGATAAAACAAGACTCTGAAAATGTTTATAAACCAAAAGCAATACAGACGGGTATGGGCATGAAGGAAAAAGTGACTAATCTGTATCATGTGAAACAGTGGATTGCTTCCTCTATATGTAACAAAGTATATCATACTTGAAATTTTTGTAATAAATCTGCGCTATTTTATACTTGCAAATTTCAACAGATTTCAGATCTAACTTAGAAATTTTAAATTATCCTAAAACGCACATGCTTCTACTTATTTTTTCCGGTCCTTCTGGCTAGCTAGCACTCAAATAAATTGAGGTGGACCTTTCCCTTAAGAGTCTCAGAGTTGCATGCATCCCAGGAAAACTCTCCCCCGCCCCCCACCAAAGTTTCGGTAGCCATATTGCTGGAACCCTCTAATGCACACAATAAAGTTAGCACGTTCTTCATTTATTCATAGTTGATGGTAAGTTAGTTGGGCCGGCAGAGATGTTGTAAAGGTTGGTAAATTGTTTTGCCTGAAACTTCCTCTTTTGAAGGTTGAATAGGAAGATCAGCTTAAAGCTGATATTAACTGATACATGCAAGGTGAATTTGCTGTGCATCTTGAGATCCTGGAGAAAACATGGTTGAAAGATTGTCTTCCAATGTGGACATGCAAACTTTTTTTTTTAGCCTAATTAAGGTAATTTCACTGGATAAAATTATTTTCAGGACATGTCATGTCCTTTGCAACACATTTAACCAGGAGAACATTTGAATAGTCAAAAGTCATGTCATTGCATACCATTAAAAACCAAGACGTGTTTTTCTGTTTATTTGATATCTAGCATGCATGGCAAAAGCCATAGATCTAATTTTTTAAAAATTGATTGTGTTTGATGAGCATTTTATCATAAAATTTGATAGCATGGATATTTTAGTAACTTGTATGTTGTCTTTGGCTGCTGTTCAGCTGAAATACAGGCTAGTTTCACTCTGCGAAAGCCATTGTCACTCCTCACTATGCACATTAAAAGACTTGAATATGATATCCTCGAGGAAATAGGGGTTCCTAATGCAAAGGTACTACACCAGTACTTCAGGCTGCTTGAAATACTTTATTCTAGATCATATGCTAACTGAAGTCAGATTATTTTCACAGGTCTCGATAATTTCTATGCAACCTACCACTTCAAAAAAGTCTACTTCTATTGCCTTTGGTGTTCTTCCTGAACCAAGGCATGCCTCCATAAGCCTACCATCGCTCAGCTTGTTGAGATCATCTTTGATTGACTTGGTTCTCCAGGAAATTAATCTTACTTTGAGTCCATCCATTTTTGGAAAAACATTTTCTTTTGAGGTTTTGAAGTTTCCTGGTGGTATCACTGTCATTCCTCCGCAAACATCTTCTATCTGGGAGAGGACGAATGCTCTTTTTAACTTCACAATAAGCAACTCCATTGATCATATCCAGGAAAATATGAAAGAACTAAAAGAGCAGCTTAAATTAGGATTGCTTCTTAGACCGAATGAGGTACCTACCCTTTCGTCACTCTTCATACATATTTATATTCAATAATTAATACCGATTTTTTTTCCTCTGTGCATGCAGAATGTATATGTGCAGATGACAAATGTCCATGGTTCAACCATATCGCCTCCCGTTACACTTCAAGCTTCCATTTTGTCTGATTATGGGAGTGGCACTCTTTTACCTATAAGATTGAAACAACTAGCTGACATTATTATGGACCCACACGTACAGAATCTTGGCCTTAATCATTCCATTTTCGGTGAAGTCAAATCTGTAGTTTTGACTTCTTACCTGAACAATTCAATTTCTTCCTTGGACACCTCTCCCTCTCCCTCTCCCTCTCCCTCTCCCTCTTCTCCTTCTATTGCAACATCGTACTCTTCTCCATTTGAAGAATGCTCTTATCATACTGGTTCTCTTTCACCTTGCTCCCGTAGTATAGATCAAGATGGTTTTCAGCCACCATGTCTCTTTTGTGAACATTTGTCTCGAACACTGTCACATGCTTCTGATCATAGAATTGACTCCAAACCAGCTTACTCTTCAAATTCAGCTGCACCTAACCAATCCCCGCACAAGGGATACAAATCACCACGACTGATCACACAAAGTGCACATAAAGTATTTTTTGATTCTACGTTGCCGGTGCAAGACAAAGAAAGCATCAAGGCTTCCGCATCAATGCGGCCTGACTCGTTGCCAGTCTCATCATCTTCTACCTGTAAGACAATTAATGCTATTTGGTCAGCTTATCCATCAATTTATTTGACAAAATTTTCATCATTCTGCTAACTACATGTATATATATATATATATATATATATATATATATATATATATATATATATATATATATATATATATACATATACATATATATATATATATACATATACATATACGTATATAGATAGATAGATAGATGAGAGAGAGAGAGGGAGGGAGGGAGGGAGAGAGAGAAGTGCCAAAATGGTCCCCCAACTATTTAAAGAGGTCATTTAAGTTCCTGACTTTTAAAAATTGTCAAATTAGTTTCCAACTATTTTAAGAGGGGTTGAAGTTGTCTCACCGTTAAAAAAAATCTGAAATTTAGGTTAAAATTCTGCAGGTCGGTAGGGTATTTTGGACTTTTAATATTTTGTTACTTGATTTACAAATATATCACCGATCAAAGGGTCTAGGGCTTTCACATGATCAAGAGGGATGTTTTCGCTTGCTAGACGAGGTGAACTTAATGAGCATGACATTTCAAACGAGTGGAGCAGCGAGAATGATCATGCAATGAAGCCAACGGCGTCGAAGCCTTCAGTTTGAGGGGCGTCGACAAGATATTTTAGGGCAACAATGATTGTGAGGGATGTGGAGCGTGCATTACACCTTGTGTAGTTAGGTGATATAGATCTTCGATTCCAATCTCATCTCAACGCTCTCCAGTTTGTCTTATGAAATATACAATGATTCAACATTTTTCTTTTGATTTTTTTTATTATTCATGACTCATATCTTTTTTTCTTTGCTTTTGTTAGTTGTTCTTTTTTTATTTGTTGTTTTTTGTCTCTCAATTAAACTATCGTGTGACATTAATAAGACCTAAGACACTAATCATTGTATATTCATTCAGACATGCAAATTATTTATCCATATTTTTAAATAACTGGCTAACAGTGATATGAAATAAAAACGTCTTTAATTTCATCAGTAGTATATTGTCACTCAAAAATTTTTATAATTATAAAAGTTATTAATAAAATTACATTAAAGTTCTTTGAAGAAGGAAGATAATAATCATTAACTTTATTAATTATTTGATATTTGTATACAAGAATAATTAAACAATTATTATCTTGTTGGTTATGTTTAAATAACCATAATGATTTGATATACATCTAACGCCTTTATTCTTAGATTTTGACACATGATCTCCTAAAAAACTATAATTCCAAAAATACCTCTATTTAACACCCTAAACTCTAATTTCAGCTTTTTTTAACGGTGGGACTACAACTTTTTTTTAAATAATTGAGGACTAATTTGACATTTTTAAAAGTTAGAGACTAAAATGACCTCCGTCAAATAGTTGAACCATTTTGGCGCTTTATTATATATATATATAGACACTCGCAACAAACAACACACACGCGCACGCACACACACACACAAATAAAGACTATGGCCTTATATGTTATATAGGAGATACTATGGATAAAATTTAGAAATATAAGAAAATGCTCGATTAGCGTCGGACATTTCCAACGCTAATTGGGACATTTTTCGATGCTAAGACAAATTAGTGTCGAAAAAATTTTGACGTTAAGATGGATGTTGCTAATTGATTTTGTGTCAACATTAACTTCAGATTTTTATTTGCGTTTGAATTTGTGTCGCAGAAATCCATCACAAAAAAATTCCATCGATAAATGGGTGACGCTGACTTAATAGTGCAATAGCATCGAACCATTCCAACGCTAATTAGCGTCGACCAGTTTCAATGCTAATTAGCGCGGACTGGTTGGATGCTATTGCGTCGATTTGTAACGTATGTATCGAATAGTTGATTGTTGCCTTTAGCATCGAAATATCTGTAAGAAAAAAAAAAGTATATAGCAAAACGATTAGTTTTTCACATATCTTCACATAACAAGTATAAGTAACATACTAGATATTTATCTATAATCACAACTGATAAAAGAAATCTCAAGCATATGATACAAAATTATATTAAATATAAACAGATCAAAATGTTCAAAATTTATAACACAAGAAACTGAAAGTTCGCTTAACATAAATGAAAAAATATATAAAGTCAGCCCCTATGTCAGGGGAATATCATCAAACAGAAAAAAATTTTTAATCTTCCTCATAATCATTCTGCTACTTGTCATCATCCTCGATTGGATGCATATGTCGCTTGCTCTGCAACAGTTGCTGGCCTTCATGCACCCGTTGAAGCTCTTCATTCATCATCATGACCCTCTAGACAAGCTCCTCATGCTGAGTTTGTAACGAGCTAGGGCCACCCACAGCTGAACGGGAATGCTTGACCTCAAATGCTATTCCATTTGCTTCAAGGTTGTACTCTCTTCCGTTCTTCTTCCCCGTTGCTCGTGTCCACAACTTAAATTAGATTGAGCATTGCTAAACTAGTTATCACTGCTGGAAGCGGACGATGAGGTTTGGCTAGCCATCTTCCTCTGTCTCTTTCGGAGTTGCTCGTGCTCCTCTTGCATAACAAAATTCAAACCTTAATTGGCATTTGAAATATTAATTGGCATATTAACAACCTCTAAAAAAATATAAAATTAAAATCTTGAACTTAAATTAACACTCCGAGAGTGGTCGGATGCCCACTGTTGTGTCTCCGCGCGTCAATGTGTGAGGACATATAACTCTGCAGTGGATAGCCTTTGGTTAGGCTCGTAGGTCTGTATATATGACCGGATCAATATAAGTGTCACATAATTACATAAATCTGTAGGCTTCTAAATTTTTAGATAATCTTACCAGTCTTCGATGGTTCGTGTGGGGGATCGAACCTCTAATGTGGAATGTGACCCTTCTGGCTCCCTTTTTGTTAGGTTTTCCTGATTTGTCTCTTCTCCTCTAGTATTCTGGAGAGGTCTATGCTTGATTTAACTTAGCCCAGACTTCCTCACCAACTCACGAGGGTCTCTGCCCCTTCTTCCGCACTGTAGTGAACATATTCCCGAGCCCATAGCACAAACCTAAAAATTCTGTTGGATTTGCTGGTGATGTTCCGACAACCAGTAGAACGATCTTTGCAAATTAGAAATTATGTAAGCTTCATTCGCATAAAAAATATAAAAAATAATCTTTTATTTCAAATTAAAATATCATACCTCGAACTTTTTAAAATACATATCTCGAGTCGCAATCGGGATTTTCTTCCATGAGAGATGTGGCTAATCATACCTTCTCCAGATGATCTCTGTGATCCATATCACGGGCGGTCTGGAGGGGTAGAACCTGCAATTGAAACATTAGTTACATTATAAAATGTAATGAAAATTAAAATTACTTAACTGCAAAATAGAAAGTTAACTTACAAGTCACCCTCAAGCTCAATATAGACTCTATCGGCGGGCTCTGAGGTCCAGGGGTCTGGCTTATCAGATGAGGAATTTTGTCGAAAATACGGTGCAGGATTGGGAGGTGGTGCTTGCGAGAAACCTGGTGTGGGAACAAGGGCAACATAAGGGGACATCGGAGTGGCTGCACGGGTTTCATACCTGTTAGCTCCACTGACAAACTTCTTCAGCCTCCAATATGTGTCCCCAAATTCCCCTGAACACGGGGTCTCTCTGAAGGCTGAGAACCCATTACCTTCAATAGGAAAAATAATTTAAAATTAGTAAACTTGATTATTATGTAATATAATACAAAAAAGTAAAAGCAGAACAATGAAACATATCGTGTTTATGCATAAAATTAAGAAAATTAAACATGATGATACAGTGTAAGAAACGAAAGGAAATGCAAGAATGTGCACAAACTAATCATCTAAGTATACACACCATTTTTTAATTCGTTTCATTCGATGATCCAGTTGAAGAACTTATAATTTATTCGTCATCTTCATCCATATCCATAGACTTTTTGATAAAGCCCCACGGTATCTTCTAGAGGTAACTCATTACTGCTTGAGCTAAGCTGAATATGGAAATCAAACATAACTGATTCTTGGCGAATAGGTTCAATAATTCAATAATATTTTGCATCTCTAACATTTTTTTCATGATTTATTCTTCAATACGAGAGTCCAATCGAGTTTATCTCTTGCTCAACCAGGATATCGAAGATAATAAAGTTGACTAGCTTGACGTGCCAGTATAAATTAGTAATACTTCGCATATTTTTTGTTCATTTTAACTTCAGTAATATCATACAGATCTAGTGTCCATATTCCTTGATTAGGAACATGATCAAACAATTCGTAGTTAAACATATAAACATAGTGTTTTACATAGCTCAGATATTGCAACTGAACTATTGCATTTATTATGTCGTAATAGCTGATCTCGTTATCTGTGTGTGTGTTTCCTCTAATACAAATACCACAATTATAATTTCGTTTTCCATAACACGATGAGCTCGTGTGAAATTTGTAACTATTTACTTCAAATATTTATCATGTTTGAACACTACGATTTGGTCCTTAGTAAGATCTAACAAGCCCTATTCTGTGATTTTTTTCTTTTATCATGAACCTAGTAGAAGTTTCAAAGCATAATTAGTTTTAATTAGTACAGTACAATTAGTCGACGTATTAGTGAAGTGAATAGTTACTTCAGTGTAAGTGTGATTTGAACTATTTTGGAAATTCTTCTTCAATCTTCTTGCTTACAAGCGAGTCAACCCCTATGTTTAAGCTCTAAGTAAATAACATGCGAATATCATTGTAAATTATTTTTCTGAGTTAATTGGTTGAGCACTCTTGATAATAACTGAGAATTTTTTCTTAAATTAATTCTACCTGTAGGAATGGTCGCACTACATCGCAGTTCACTATAAAATATAATGTAGCTGCTCGAAGCTCTCTATCGTTAAGGTAACGCGTACCTTGCCTACCTAATGGTTCATCTGATATCTGAAATATGGATAATTTTTGTTGTGAAGATATCTCGGCGACAGTTTCATGCGTATGTTGCCTTTGCTCGAAGTAATATGAAGAGAAATTAATTCTCCTGTAAAAGTATGTATCCAATATCGATCCCTCTAGACTAGCTTTATTTTTAACAATTTTTTTTATTTTATTCAGAAATCTACACAACTTATTCATTTAGAAAAAGAAATAGATATCAGTTCACTCTAAAATAAAAGACATACTTTTCAAAGGGATACATCCACCTATATTGCACTGGACACTCCAATGTAGCCTTTTAATCAAAAGGCTGGGAGAAAATATCCGTTCGAGCTTGCATAGAATTAACAGAATGCTTGCGTCAAGGCTTCTCGGAGAATCGGCATTCAAAGTGTCTGCGCACGATCGAGTACCGATTTTGGCAGGGCATTGAATGCAATAGGTAATAAGCAATGAATGAAAATATGACAATCGTGACTTTTCATACCAAATATTTTTTCCATCCCAAAATCAACACGTCGACTTATGCTAGAGGCACAACCACTTGGAAGCTTTAAAGAATGCAACCACTCAGATTACTTTTCATTGATCCGATGAGAGAAAATATGTAGTTTTGGGTCTTTTTATTTTACCTGCATTTGTCTCTTGCAATTCTAGCACCCTCATCTTGTCATATTCTTTCTGGTTCAATCTTGGTTTTACGTCTTCCTTTGTTTTTCCCTCGATATCCAGAACAATATTAAATATATTATCAAAAAAAAAATTCTCAATATGCATACCATCCAGATTATGTCTAATTATATTGGTTTTTTAGTATGGATGATCCCAAAAAATACTTCACTTCATCCAATTATGTGTAATGTCATTATCTGGAAGGCGACTCAAGGCTTATTCTAGCCTCTTAGTTATTTTTGGTACTTTACTAATCATCGGCAATATATCACTTTCATTAATCTTTGTGGGTGGACTTGATCTTTTAGCATTATTTCTGAAAAATGCATCTTTATTTCTTCGAAATGGGTGATCACGTGCTAAGAACCTTCGATGACAATCAAGCTAGAAACTTTTTTCTTCCATATTTCGAAGGGAATGATTCAGACATATCCATGCAGTAGGGGCACGTCAATTTCCCAGTTGTGCTCCAACCAGATAGCATCTCATAAGCCGGAAAATCACTGATCATCCACATAAGAGCAACTCTAAGGTGAAAGCTTTGTTTCGTTGCAATATCATGAGCCAACACGCCGATTCCCATAATACATGTAGCTTATCTATAAGAGGTTGTAATTACAGATCAATTTTACCCTTTAGGTTATGTGGACCTGGTATGATCAATGTTAGAAATAAGAACGATGCAGTCATACACACATCAGGGGGCAAATTATATGATGTGATAATAACTGGTCAACATGAATAGGGTGTTGCAGCATCCTTATAAGGTGTGAACCCATCGCGGCACATAAGTCAAGACTAAGTTGGTGTGGTTCTGCTGCAAAGTCCGGATAACTGTGGTCGAAGTGTTTATAAGCTTCATTTGTTGAGGGATGAGTCATTATATTAGCACTAACGGATCTGGTTTTATGTCATGTTATGTGGGGAGTTGTGCGCATAGGAGCAAATAGTCACCGAAGCTGTGGAATGAGAGGAAAATAAAAGAGACGTTTATAAGGAATGTTCTTTTAATTTTTTACTCGGTAGGAATATTCTTCTAATTTTTACTCTTACTCCCTCTTGTTTAGAACCTATCAGCACTACAAAATCTGTTTTTCGTCTCGCGTGCATCTTCTCTGTAATATAACATACAGTCGTTGACGCAACAACCTATATTTTCATATAGTAGTCGCTACTTCGCCACTAACTTTTAGTTATGTACAAATCTTCTGGAACTAAATTTTCTGTAGGGTTCGTCTCTTTTAATAAATTTGTTACCTGATTAAAGCATTCTTTGGGCATGTTAAAATCAGATTTGATACTCAGCATTCTCAGGGCAATTGTTAACTTTGTGTACGGAGTGCATCATTCCCACAGTGGTTGTTATGCAGCATTTAATAATTCATAGAATTATTGTGCTTCACTGTTCGCTTCCTTGTCGTCGTCAGGCACACTCCCAACAGAATGAGTTTTGCTCACATCATCAATCATTTCCTCGTACATGCCAGAATCGTGAACAGTTGGAGAGCCTTAACTTGATGAGATTCCAGCATGGCCGCACTGAATATCTGGTTCAAATTCACTATGCGAAGTCTAATACCAATAATCAGGTTTAAATCTCCTACGGTACTCTTCAACACCAGACAAAACCTCGTTTAGTTAATTTTTTTCTTCCTGGATATAATCTGTTATAAATCCACGATCTAACGTTTCGAATATTCATCTGTAGCATAGATGCAGCTCTATAGATTAGTACAATATCATTGTATCCTACTGAGTGTCATATTTTTTTATTTAAGACTATAATCTACACATTCTACCTGAAACCTTAGACCACCTACACATCACCTGAAATCCAAAAAATAAGCCAATTAACCCATTAACACTCAAACAAACCCATCAACCCGCTGAACTATTAAATTACCACACTATTATCTTATCCTTAACTAAACGAAAATCAACGGTAGCCTAACTCCGCCCTAAACTAACATAGCACAAAATTCTTATGTATTTACATATCTCACACCTAAATTTTCATATTTACATACATAGCACAAATTTCTTATATATTTACATATCTCATACCTAAATTTTCATATTTACATTTACATACCAAGCACATATTTACATACATAGCACTAATCTTATGTACTTGCATATCTCACACCTAAATTTCCATATTTACATACATGGCACAAATTTCTTATGTATTTACATATCTCACACCTAAATTTTCATATTTACTTGCATAGCACATTATTTACACATCTTACACCTAAATTTCACATATTTACACGCATAGTACTAATCTAAAATTACATAACACAAAATTCTTATTTATTTACATATCTCAAACCAATACTTTTATATTTAAGCACATATCACTCTAAACTTATTTAAAACTATGAAATTCATATACATTGCATAGCTAACAAAAGAATACGAAGAAAAACTTGAGCAAAACCTATGTATTTTCAGATCTAACACTTATGCTAGGAAAAAAAAAATATGAAATCTTTTACTAAAGCAAAGTTTGGATGTGTGGAAGAAGTTTTCTCACCTTGGATGAGGTTGGAGAAGTGAAAATCGGAGCTGGAAACGCCTGAAAAGCTCGCACAAGACGAAGGAAAGCCGAAAGAGGAGAGGAGTTTGTGCAAGGGGAAATGCAAAGTGGAGGCTGCGGTTCACGGTAGTCTTATTGTAGGGTTTTTTGCGTTGGCATTAGCGGAATAAGTAATTTTAGCATCGACATATATTGTCGCTAGCGTCGGATTAGTGTCCGCTAATGCTGACGCTAACAAGCAATTTTAGCGTCGACATATGCAGATGCTAATTCAATGCTTTAGGGTTAGATTAGCGTCCTCCACTCGACAAAACTCCTCAACGTCAATTCTTTTGGGAGCGGGATGCTAATTTACAGAATTCCCGTAGTGATAACTGATGACTTTCCTGAAGATTACATTGTAGATCACGCACATAGGGATTCTTTGTATTTACTTGACCTCTGGGTGACCAAAAAGACCTTTGGTCGGGTTGTACAGCTTTAATAGATAAAATAATTACTACCGGACAAATTTAGATATATTTGTCACTTAAATCTGTGCCATATTGAAAATAATACTGGGATTTTCTCTGATTTCCCAAAGAAATCATATTAGCCCTTGACACGTGGAAACTTAATCCACTGTTGCTAATATAAACTCTATAAATCAAAAGAAGAATTTTCTCCTCTGACATGTCTTCATTAATTCTATTTGTTTATATGCATCTTTTATTTTAGTGGTACATGTCCAAACTCTGAAGTGTATTTCCTTAAATACTTTCTACAGGACTTCTATTCTTACCATCTATCTAGTAAAATTAATTTGTGCCCGTCATTTTAGGTTTATCACTATTCCATATTAATATTCTTCATCCTACAATATTCTTCTTTATTACTCCTTACAAGTTACCCACCTTAAATATAATCATATTATTGCCCAAATTAAACAATTTTTACTGTTTAATTTAGAGGAATACTTTAATATAGTACTAGTAATTAGTAACCTCTTTTAGATGTCGAATAATAAGTTATTGACTTGAAAACAAATTATTATATTAAGTTCTTGACTCCTCACTTTGATTTAAATGATTTTTTTGTAACTCTAAGAATTCTGAAATTTACTAATAAAATGTACGTAACATGAAAGTATTATAAGCCTGCATTACAATTTTTTTCATGCCTTTCAATGTGTATACTACTGCATTTTGGACAAATTTGCTTTGGTTTTATTTTTTTATTAGTCAAGTTTTGATAAAACCAATTGAATAGAAGTTATAGTTTGAATTCCTTCCCTTCGAAAATGTTGGATATTTTTTGTCATGTCATTAGCTTTTCGAGTCTTTTGGAAACTTAACTGAAATTGCTTCTACACTCACCTCTGATTGATGCGTTTAATCAGAGAAGCAGATGTATGTTTTCCATAAATCAAATTTTGCAATTTCTTTTATGGTTATGATTGCGAACAAACTAGTGCACTTACTAAGCAACTCAATACTCATTTATAGGCTCATTTATAATTTTTTATTTAGATAATTGAATGAGTTTGAATAAAATTTTTAAAACTTGAAATATAAATGAAATAGCTTAAATGTTGACCCACTGATTCATTTATGTTCTTGAAATATGTTCAATACTTGTATAAAATGCTCATTTAATAATGACTTGGTTATTTCATAATTTATTTTATTTAGGTGACGCACCACAACTTAACCCAATTGTAAACTAGGGTGGCAGAAAAAAAGTAAGCAAGGGTGAATTTTGATGTCATTTTTAATTGAGACACTGCGAGTTGTTCTTTTGTGGTGAAAAGTAGCAAGGATTGGTTAGATTTGGAAAGTCCTAAATGGGATTATTAGTGAATTGTTGGACACTATGATAGGAAGAAGAATAAATATTATTTGTCAAGGAGCTGAATGAAAGGAGAAAAATTCTTGTAATGGGGATGGTTATAAATTGCTTTAAGTTAGAAGTTTAACAATCGGACTGGAGTTTATATAGCAATGGATAAAGAGTTGAAATATAGAATTGTTAAAGTTATTGTATTTGGTGCTAGATTGGTTGCTATTAAGATAAGTATCAATGGGAAAATTGTGAATGTGGTCAATGCTCATGCTCTGTGAGTTGGATTAGAAGATAATTTAAAAATTAAAGATGTGAATGTATTACTAAAATATATATATTGTTTGAATAAAGTATATTTAAACTAGCATTTTGGTTACGGTAGGATGAGTATGAAATGATTCATGGTGGTTATGAAATAGGAGATAAAAATATAACGAAAGAACTTGTGTTTTTGCTATTCCGTGATCTTGAAATAATAAACACATACTTTATTAAAGGAGTTTTTCGATATATAGTACCAAAAACTTTCATATTTATCTTTCTCACATCAAAACTTTCATAATTACAAACATCATATAAAACGTAGCTCTCATTATCATCTTTTAATTGTCAAACCTATCTTTTCATCCATAGGTAAAGTGCTATGTGTGTGAAAATCAAACTTTGAGTGTGAGATTGGCAAATCCATAAGAATTGGGTGCTATGTATTTAATTTTCCCTTTAATAAATTGCAAG
Organism: Papilionanthe hookeriana x Papilionanthe teres; assembly: GCA_022702705.1. Classification (NCBI taxonomy): domain Eukaryota; kingdom Viridiplantae; phylum Streptophyta; class Magnoliopsida; order Asparagales; family Orchidaceae; genus Papilionanthe; species Papilionanthe hookeriana x Papilionanthe teres. Next base: position 69,501,798 of record CM040425.1, on the reverse strand, counting down.
AACAATATGTTAGTTATTAAAATGGAGTCATCAAATAAAATATTCTACTTAATATCAAAGGACATGTCCTTGTAAAAATTGATGTACATCTAGGAGAATTTGACCATGCAACATAAAATAGTAATTATGAATATATCTCAATAGTATAGAAGAAAATAATCCAATGAAATAACTGCCTTAGGATGATGCGGCGGAATTGAAAATGTTAAAAATTGATACTTTTAGCATATGTTGCTAAGAGAGAGAATTGATTTATAATTTAAGCCAAATCAGATGTGGGATAGTTTTATGATAGTTCAGAAATAATTCTTACATGTATAAGGACACTTAGGATTCTGTTTAGAGCATGCTAGCGATTTATCGATAATCTGTCGATAAACGGTCGATCCGAATAAGTTTGGTTGTTTGTTTGGTTTGAAAACAACTGATTTGCATAAATGATCATTATGCCGCTGTTCAGTAATGTTGTTTATAACAGAACTACCATTGCTATAAGTTTGAGACTTTAGAAGCAAAAATGTTCTTCATACGGTGCAAAAAAAATGACCAATATTTGACCCTAAATTAACTAAAATCAACCCTAACAAACCAAAATTGACCTATATTTGATCATAAATTGACCCAAATAGTTGCTATGACTTACATTAAATGGTTTACATGGGTCATGTTCTAGTCGGTGAGTTGAAGATGGGTTTGGTTCGGGTTAAAATTTCTGACTTGTTTAATATTATAGTTGGTTTCAGGTCGAGTAGTTTCGGGTCAGGTCAATTTCAAGTCAGTGAACCCGATCTGCAAACCAATTTGTCTTCCCTAATGAATAATAAGACCCCAAGCTCCAATTTTACGCTACAAAAAAGACATGAACTTTTCATCAAACCTATAGAATGGTGAATAGTGATTCTCCATTTTGTTTATTGTGTGTATGAATGTTGTTGTTCACCACATGATGTCACGAAAAAACTGTCATTTCAAGCTACTGATTCAGAAATAAGGCTTCAAACATGGATATGTATTTCTAAATACAATTTCTCATCACCGCACCAGTTCTGTACTCACAGTTAATTAGCAAAATAATCGTGAGAATTAGCATCCTACTATCACAAACTTGAAAATGTATGGTTTAATTGAACTGACATAAAAGCATCGTCAAGTTTGTGAAGCAACTAAACTAAACAAGTAAAGCGCAACTTCTTCTGAACCGTCAACTCACGCGGAATAAGCCCAATCTTTCACAAATACATCTCCATCATTCTCAAAATCACATTTATACAAGTCAATGTGAACTGATTATCACAGCCCCAGACAAAAAACTCCAACCTAGAACTTGAGAATCTATAACAAAACCACAACCTACTACACCTCATAAACTAGAATTCTTGCAAACCATTCCAAATCATACAAAAAATAAAATAAAGGTCAAGAAAGGCAGAACAGAAAGAACACCAAAATCGAACGTACTAATTGCAATAAAAACAATCTTATCAGGCATCTCGAGGTTGAAACACAATATTAACGGAAATCAATCTCAAATAAAATATCTTTCGAATGAGTTAAGGAATGCAACGGGGATGAAAGGGCGATAAGAAATGCTGACTGTTGGGGCAGAGGATCGGTCAGAGCTTGGATTGAAGATAATGGTTGTTGGAGACCAAGTTCATTGCATTCCTGCTCAGAGAAAAGGGCAAATAGCCCATTGTTGATCCTCTCCTGCCTAAAGAGGTGCACGACGGCGATCAGATAGATTGATCACAGCTGATTTCTTCACTCTCCTTTCCTTTTATCTCCTTTTGTCTGTGCTTCCGTTTATAGAGGCGAGAGCGAGAGAGATCGATGTTGGGACTTGGGTCGAAGGCAGATGAGATGCGAAGGCAGTGGGGTAAAACTCGAGCGAACGAACGTGAACCACGGGGTCGATCCCACGGCCGCGTTTATTAAACAATCGAAATGATCATTTCTCAAAATGCACCCCCAAACGTTTTTATCAAACGGGACGGCAGCGTTTTCAAACGCCGCCCATGATTTTAATTCGCCCCAACGGGCCATTAGTGGTGGATTTAGGAGTTATGAAGTGTGTTACTAAATAAAAGGAATGTAGTTTTAAATAATGACAAAAATATTGATTGTTACTAAGGCCTAATATGACTAAGAAAATTAGAAGTTTTGTTAAGAGGATGATAATTGAAGTAAAAGCTATTGCATTTAATGATTTATACAGTTAAACCTTTCATAAACATCAAAATTATATATTTTTCATGCTTTTTTAAATTTCTTGCTATAAGAGGAGAATCAAAACTTTCCTTTTTTCACTCCTATATCATCTTTTTTTACCCCATCTATATATTCCCAAAATATATACTTTTATACCTTTTATAAGCCTATATAATCATTTCTTAGATGAATAACTCCTATCTTATCCTCATAAACCAACCCAAAACATAGGCCAACCCAAAACTTGAAATGGCTCATGCCTTCCTTTAACCTACGTGAACCATGAGCCATTCAAGGATGGAAGGATGAATAATAAAAAATTAGTAATAATTGCCCCAACCCAAAAACCCTTGGCCAACCTTTGACCTAAAGCCCAAACCTCAGGCCAACTTGAACCAACCCAAACCCAAAGCCTAAACTTGTATAAATACAATCAGCAAATCCCAACCTAGAACCACGAGCTATGTGTGCATGGATGGATGAATAATAAAGGGGAAAAAATTACAGGAAACGATAGGAAAAAAAAAGTGATATAGGTCTGTTTGATTTACTCTGTCGATTTGGTTTTGTTTCTCTTAAAAAAAAAGGCTCAACAATTTTTACTGTCTCCCTTAGATTTTCTAGAGGTCCAAGGGCAAAATTCTTAAGAGTTATTCGAGTATTTCAAAAGAATCTACAGAGATAAACTTCTATTGTGCCACAGATGGTGAATAGATTAAATTTAATTATTTTAATCTAAATATGCATAAAATTGTGATGATGATTATGTTTACAATGATAGTGATGATACTGTTCATGTAGATGTCGATGATGATAATCCTGCATGTTGCAACAATGATGTGTTATCGTCGTAATGTATCATAGGTCGAATAATAACTTATTTAATCCATTCTTGCAGTTAATGGAAATGTTAGGATTAACACTCATGCCGTATCGTCGTGAGACTTGAGTGCAAATTCTCTATTCTACTTGGTGTCTATCACATGGGTGAGCACATGTGATTTGTGTGCAATTGCTCTCTTTCACATAAATTGGGCTTTGATAGGAATCAAGTTTTTGCTTATGATTTGATGCAGAATAGATTCATTAAAATAATTATATTTTTTAGCAGTTTTTCTTTCATATTCTTGTTACTGGATGCTACATAGAACTCAATCGCTATTGCTCCGCACCTTTCCGCTACATATAAAATATCTTTCAAATATGGATTTTCAATATCTTTCCTTGATTTCAGAATATTTCTTGTCGTGGCCTTATCATATTGAATTCAATAATATATCCTTTAATTTTCATATTGGTGGTTAATTTTTTTACACGCATGTAACAATTTAGCATATCTCGGAGTTTTTTTTCAGCACACTGACATTTAATTTTCTGAGCATAAGTCTACCCGTAGGGCTTACCTATTTTTATCTACTTGACTAAGTTTATCACCACGAGTTATACTAGTTTCAAAAATGTAACATGTTTGAAATTTGCTCGTGTTCAAAATTATTCTTGAATGGCAGATTCGTGTTCCATTTGTTTGAATTCATGCATCGCTTTTGTTTTAATGGAATTATTTAAAAATAATAAAAATTAATCTTTTTTGGATCATAAAAAATTTATCATAAATTTATTACTTATATTATTAATATAAATATATAAATTTATGAATAAATATTATTTATTTAATTGCTAATGCCATTTTACCATTATTATGACCATTGCAGATGGAATTAAAGCACAATTGCATGAAGGATCATTATTGATATTGACAGCGGTCACTTTGGCGTGCGTTTCTCTGGCTACTGTACAATAACTCTACCTGCTGTATGGCACTGGGAAGAAGCATTATATAGAAACAGGCTTGAAGAAATTAGTTCACCACATGAACAGATGAAGGTGTGGACATGTTACTACCCTATATAGAGTCATAACCGGCATGACACTGAAGGACTAATTTTACGAGCTGAGGCAAAGTATATGTTAAGTGTAGATAAAATGATATATATTTATCGGCCAGTAGCTGCGAAGTCGGCAGCTCTCTTATCTCAAATATCTTCAGTTATTACCTTTTACAGAAGTAGTTCTCGCCGAAGGTTGAGAACTCACTGGCAGCATTTGGATTGTCTCTCTATTTTACATTTTCGTCCGAGTGTAAAGAGATAACAATATATCGTAATAAAGAAAAATGTCAAAATAATCTCGTTACTCTTTGTTAGATGTCATTTCGATACTAGTTTATAAAAATATTAATTTCTCGTTATGATCATTTCAGCTCATATTAGAGTTTGGGGATTAATTTAGTATTTTTATAGACTCGGTAATTAAAATGACTGATATTTTTAAATTTTATTGTGATATCAAAATGAAGATGCTTGTGATGACTATTGTGCAATTATAATTTATATAGAAGGTGCGGCTGGTCACCATGTAAGGTTGTAGGGTTTGTTTGTGGTATGTGTAAAGGGTTTGTGTATGTGTAATATAGATAAGATTCGCATATATGTATGTACTTAGCCAGACGTGACAAGAAGCATGCCATAGAAATCTTATATTTATTGAAATAAAATTTACAACTGTGTAATATATAGATATTAAAACATATTATTAGCTGGACATAGCACATAGTATTTTAGATATTTATTCACAAACAACACTTTTAAAATAAAATTTTCAAACATACCAATTGTTTCTAAAATATTAGCTTCTAAAAACAGTAGATTTTTAATAGCAACTTATGAACTGAATATTTTACCGCCAAAACAAATGCATCCTTAATTATATGTTTTAAGTCATATTGAACGGTGCTATTACGAAGCTTGACATATCCCAAAGTTTGATCAATGGTAGACTTTGATCCGTCTGCTTGATCTGAACAAAATGAAACCACATGATAAATGCAGAATTGAAGATTTCGAAGCGTTGGAATCATTACGAAGAATACTAGTTTGATTTTTTTTTCATAAAATTTTACATACATGCCACTTTCACATGTCACATATCCAACAACATATGAAAGCTTGCTTAAGCAAGGAAAAGGTGTACTTAATTTTTTTTTTAATTAACATAGTGATATTTTGAATGTGATGTGAATGATTTGGGTGGCATAAATGAAGATGCAAAGTTTAAAATGGTTAAGGCATGTTGAATCCAAAACTGTTCGGGAGACACCCAAGGAGTAGAGCATTGTAGAAAAGAGAAGAATAGAGAGAGCACAACAATGAATAACAAAATTGCGTAGCTTTTATTCATGAAATAAACCTCATATTTATAAATAAGTGAACGCCGATATTTCATGTGTACTCCTAAATAAATAAGGACAATAAGAGGTATTTTTGGTAATAGACATTAATAAGGCCCAAGGGGCCTGAAAAGATGTCCGGACGGGTGTATAGTTTGATCGACTGCAGTTTGTGTCACAACTCAGCTCAATGCTTAGAATTAACTGAGGGAACTACGATCGGACGATATTAACGTTTCATTTTACTTTTCAAAAATTTGGGAATTTCAAATATATGTAAAAGTCATTAAGTGCAATGAAAATTTAACAATCTACAAACAACATCACGAACCAACATATAAAGTGTCTTTATATAGAAGTAAACAATAAAAGAAACTAAAGTCATATCATAAATGAATACCTATTAGTAGCAACGATCCTCCTCATATAAACCAAGTCTCTCTAACCAGACATATCCCCTAAAATTTGTATTCTTCAAAAGAAAAGATTAACTTCAATTATAAGTTTGACTTAGTGAGTAATTAAAATTAAAATCTAATATGCATTAAATTCTTATGTTATATTATGTTATGCATTGATGATCAAAAGAAACTGCAGTTGATTTCATTAAAACTTTAAATTTATCTATTTTTGTTTCACTTTAAGTATTTGACATTTTTAACCTTTTTTAAAAGTCATTATAAAATCACTTCCATACCTGAATGTAACCTAAAAAATGTGTCTGAAGGCACCCTAAAAGATGCGTTCGAAGACACTCAAAATTGTACCTGAAGATACCCTTAAATTGCACATGAATGTACACTTTTAAAATTTTCTTTAATGTGCAAGAGTACATTACATTCCTTGCCAGTATTATATAAGAGTAGTATGTATGACTTAAATATTTACCTTTCATTTCCTTTAAATTATCTTTTCTTAAAGACACTAAACATTCATTTTCTCTTTTCACATTCATTTCATTTCATTCTTAAGCTACAACATGTATAAAATCTTAAAATAATGGTCAAAAGCATTAAAGAAATTATTTATTTAATAAACTTTAAATTAAATACATATAATAAAATAATTGCTCAACTTGATTTGAAAAGACCTCCAAGTATTTAACACTTCACTTCGCTTCTTAGCACCTAAAACAATTAAATGTACATATAACTATAAGAATTACATCATAAATAAACTTTAATTTAAATGTAAAAGAATTATTAATACGCTAACTTCTTTTAGCTTTACGATCTCTTGTCTCCTTCAAATCTTAAGGATTGAATCAAATTCTTTCACACTTTCTAATCTAATAAAATTTAATAACATTAATTACTTTAGCATATTATATCATTAAATTAAATAATAATATAAGGCTTAGCATTTACCTTTTAAATTTTCAGGTCGATCGCCTTCCTGGCGAGCATTTACCTTTTAAATTTTCAGGTCGATCGCCCACTTCACCAACTCTTCCCAGGCCAAAATTCCTATATTTAGAGTTCTGTTTCAATAAAACTTTTCATTAATTAATTAAACATACGCTCACACATATAGATATAATTACTTATCTAAAAATATATATTAACTTATTTAAATTATTACACAAACATTTAAATAAAAAGTTTGAACCGGCCCTAACTCACGCGAGCCCAGCAGCAGCAGGGAGTCTGCTAATTCGCGTGAGGCTCTTCTCTTCGATCAGACACACGAGCTTCTCCTCTCGACAAAGCCACGTACTTCAACCTCCTCCCTCGACTTCTTCCCTTTCGACTTCTTCCATCACACACGAGCACAACGTCGCTCCTCTTCTTGGTCCCGTCACACCCCAACATAGCATGTGGGCTTCGATTTCCTTATCGACGTCGCGTCTCGACCCAACAAGCTCGCCTTCTCTCCTCGACAAAGTTGCAGGTCACCTATCATTTGCTTAGTTCGCCACAAACATCACCCACACATGCAAGGGTCACCGACTACTTTCCCTACACATAAGTACACTGTCGATGCCCTTCTTTGGTAACGACTTAGGGTCGAAACAGGTAAGAGACACATGACTCCCTCATTCTTCCAAGAAAATTTTCCATACGAAGAATGTACGCAGTGCTGCGTGCGGCAGCCAATTAAATATTACCAAGTAGAACACATCGGGCCCACCTCATAATGGATACGCAGAGGTTTTTGGAGTGGAAACGCGGAGGTTACTGGGGGTTATTTCATTTTATTAGAGTATTAACTCCAATAACCCCGCAATAATCTGGAAATAAACGTCTGATAACTTTTATATTTCCATTAGAGTGGAAACTGCGGGGGTTATTTAGAGGTTATTGTCAGATTATTGCGGGATAATTTCGATTTTATTGAGTTATTAACTCCAATAACCCCGCAATAACACAACAATAACCCCTGAATAACTTTGTAATTTCATTTTAATAACCCCGCAATACTTACGATAACCCGCTAATAACCTCCAGGGTTTAACCCCCAATAACCCTCTAATAACCTCCACAGATCCATTATGAGGAGGGCCTAATGTATTCTACGTGGCAATATTTAATTGGTTGACGCACGCAGCGCTGCATACGTTGTTCTTCGTATGGAAAAATTTCTCCATTCTTCCTCTCTTTTCACTATCCTTGCCTCATTTTCGTGTGGTTTCGATTCCTATTCCTCGCTCAGCTAGGGCATGATTTCTTCTCTAATTTACTTCTCTCGCTCGCTTATTTCGAATGAGGGGTAAAGCAGAGTGTGCGTTAAAAAATGTTGTGAGTGGGTGTGACTTCTTTAACTGTCAGCGCCTTTTTCTTTTTCTTTTTCTTTTTTTATTAATATTATTATTCTTTTATCTTTTATTAAAATTTTAATTATTACAGTTTGGAGTAAAGTTGAAGAATGCCAACCGTCGGTCAGATGTTCGAGCAGCCGTTATTGACCATTTGACCAGTGACGAATCTCGTTAAATCATTAGTACTAAAATTTGGTCGGGATATCTTTTGAACTAGTGGTTGATTATCATATGTTGTGAGGGTAGGCTATTTCCCAGCTAACATGAGTTGGGCAGTCAAAGGATGGACCCTTTATTTACTCCTGATGGGTCCCCACTTGTCACATCCTCTCCTTCGCAACTGTTGGACTTCTTTCATATTCGTGCTATCAAATATTTCATGCAACACATGTAAAACATGAGAAATAGTACGCAAGACTGAAGAGGAATATTGCCAATAACTATATTTGTAACCCATGCGAAGTTCATCACTGTTCCATTATGTGAATTGAAGTTGATGATATAGACTTTGTTGTGGTATATATATAACGAAATAGAACGCTCGACGACGAAGCGAGAAAATTCACACCAGAAAAGAACACACAGAGATTTACGTGGTTCAGCTATTTTTGTTCACACCCATAGAGTTACAGGGGATTTTATTACTTGAGGAATTTACACCGTCGTCTATCACGTTGACTTACAAGAAAGAGTCAATCACTTCCATTTCTCTTTTCTCCTCACTCTCTCTACCTGAGATTTAAAGAAGAAAAGCAAAAAAATAAGGAGAACCAAAAAAAAAATCTGCTCTATGCTTTTGCTTTGTCCGTAAGCCACACACAGGAACCGAATACCTTGAAGAAGCTTTCCTGGAGAACGGCCACTTAAGAAGACAAATCCAATTTTTCTTCTGCACTTAAAGATAGATGGCGGGACTCGCCTTCAAGCAAATAAAGGAATTAATTTTTGATTCATCGCTGCCTTTTTTTACTTAAGAGACGAAGAAGAGGAAATTTTGGAAGTGGCAGGTAACAGTTAATTGAGAGAGACAACCTTTCTTTCTTTTTTTTTTTTGTTTGGACCGACTCCACACTCAACATATCTCCCACTTAGATACTGGTACACAGACATCATTGTTCTTCCTCTTCAAACTGATATCCCTCCACTGGCGGCGTCACACTTTTCTTCAAACGTGATATCAACCATAACTACATTTCAAGCGCTTGTCTTGAGTAGAAGGCCAGAATAAAGTTGCGCATGACTTCGGTTCTCAAGTGTAACATCATTTGTCAACATATTAGTGAGGTTATTGCTTCCACAAATTTTCTCAAACAAATGTATGTCATCCAACAATAACCGTATGAAGTGATACCTGATTTGAATGTGCTTGGTTTTTGACTGAAATGTTGAATTACTCACAAGAAAGATAGTGCTCTGACTATCACTATAGAGAATGTCTTACGATCACTATTCTGCCAAGTTCTCAGAAATACTGTAGTCATATCATCTCAGTGTATGGCTCTAACACTAATATATACTCGAACTACCTGTGAAGACAACAAAGCTGTCTTTACCAGGTGTTATTAGTGACTCACGATTACATTTAAGACTGAGGCATTCTTGTACTTTGTGCATCCCTTAGCGCTATCGTTAGGCACTTCTTTTATATATAGAGAGGGGTGGGTGAGGCTTGTATGAGGAGAGTTAGTGAGAGCCTGAGAAATCCGTCAAGAAAGCGAAGAGAGATTAGCTATGGCGAGGTGAGGAGTCATCTAAGGGTCTTGGACAAAGAAGATCCAAGAAGATGATAGCTCATCTTTAAGTATGTATTCTCTACGCAAATGTCTTAGTAAGATCGACGATGTTTTCCTCCCGTGGATGTAGATCCGTTTGGATCGAGCACGTAAATTCTGTGTTCTACATTGTGTTTTTCTTCTTCTTGATGTTCTTCAGTACGACAATTATCCGACATGCGAGTTAGAGCCATGATATTGCGGTCAACGAGTGTAAATATAGCCTGTAGTACTTCTGAATCAATGTATCCAGCTAGATCAGCATCAACATAGCCCTGTACCTCTAGACTCTTTACTGAGAAATACAAGCAAGTTTCTGAAGAGCCTCTTAGGTACCTCAATATACACTTCACAGCTTCCCAATGTTCCTTTACAGGATTAATCGTGTATCTGGTAACAACTCCCATTGCATGGGCAATATCCAGTTTGGTGCAAACCATACATACATAAGTGAACCAAAAGCTTAAGCATAATGAACCATACTCATGTGGTCTCTTCCTCTTTTGATTTGGGTGACTGATTTTTGTTGAATCTGAAGTGACTGCCCAAGGGTATGTCAACTGGTTTGGTCATATCCATGTTGAACATGTTAATTACATTTTTCACATACTCAGAATGAGAGAGTCTCATCGTGCCTCTAACTCTATCTCTGACAATTCTCAAGCCAAGAATTTGTTTTGTAGCTCTCAAATCCTTCATTGCAAAGTGCTCTGACATCTGCTCTTTCAAATTATTGATCTCATCAATACTAGTTACTCCAATAAGCATGACATCCACATATAACAGTATAATAAAATAAGAATTGTCAAAATATCTGACATAGCAGCAATGATCTGTCTGACATCTGCTATACCATGCACTGTGCATGAAATTATCAAATTTTTGTATCGCTGTCTAGAAGCTTGCTTCAAGCCATACAAGCTCTTCTTCGGTCTACAAACTGAGTCTTCATTTTCTTGTAATACAAACCCTTCAGGTTGGTGCATGTAGATGTACTCTTCAAGATCCACATAAAGAAAAGTTATTTTCACATCTAACGACTCAAGAAAGAGATTTTCAGTAGTCACCATAGACAATACCATTCTAATGATTGTAAAGTTCACCACAGGAGAGAAAATCTCAGAATAATCAATATCATGCTTCTACTGAAAGACTTTTACAACAAGTCTAGCCTTGTACCTCTTACTGCCATCATTCTCGGTCTTCACCCGGTACACCTGCATGTAGTGTAATGCCTTCTTCCCTAATGAAAGATCCGTCAACTCTCATATCTGATTTTCTAATAGAGAATCCATCTCCTCCATTATGGCAAGCTCCCACTTGCTCAAATTTATTATCTTGAAAGGTTTCTTCATAACTCTAAGATTATCCGTCATTTGTCAGCAGAATGTAGTTCAAAATTAGAGAGTAATGTGGAGAACATCTAGTCCTTTCTGACCTGCGAACTGTAGTTGTATGGGTAGACGGCTCTGAAATTGACTGTGGAACAATAGGAACGGGTGCCCCAGACCCACTCTTATCGTCACATGCATCTCTGCCCTGCACTGTGACTTCTGGTAAATCATCACAAACTTTACCAACTCAGATTCTTGTAGTGTTGTTTCAGAAAATATACTGGACTTGTCCTTGTACATGATTTCTCATTGAAAATCACATATATGCTCCTTATGATTTTTCGATCCTGATCATCCCAGAAACGATATCCAAATGCCTCGTCTACATAGCCAACCAAATAACACTTCTTTGACTTAGAACATATGAAAAACAACTAAAAGTTTTAAGGTGAGAAAATTTGACATCTTTCCCACTCCAGACCTTCTCAGGCAATTCACATTGTAACAGAATGAATGCCCTCTGTTGATCAAATAAACTACAATGTTGATCGCTTCTGCCCAGAAAGTAGGTGGTAGTCCGGCGTGCAATCTCATGCTTCTAGCCCACTCATTAATGGTCATGTTCATGCACTCTACAACACCATTTTGCTGTGGTGTCCCTGGGATTATCTTCTCCATTCTGATGTCCTGAGCTGCACAATACTTATTGAACCCATCATCAGTATACTCACCACCATTATCAGACCTCAGACATTCAAGTTTTAGGCATGTCTTTGTCTCAACCACGGTCTTCCAAGTTTTTAACACGTTAAATACATCAGATTTATGCTTCAAGAAATAAACTCATATATTTATGTTATAATCATCAATGAATGTGACGTAGTAACGAGAGCCTCCAAGAGATGCCACTGGAGAAGATCCCCACACATCTGTGTACAAGATTCAGCTTTCCTGTCTTTGGCATTCTACCACTTTTCAAGAAATTAACTTTCCTCTGTTTCCCCATAATGCAACTCATACATATGTCGAGATCAATTGACTTCAATTCTGGTAGTTTGTCTCTGTATTGAAGTTCCTTCATACTCTTTTGACTCATGTGGCCAAGTATGTAATGTCACAACTCTGTTGTGCTCTCTGCAACAGTAGTATCAACACTGTTAATTAAACCAGTAGTCATATATAACATACATATTTTCTTACATTTAGCCAGCACCAGTGCTCCTTTAATAACCTTACAAGTTGCTATCTAAGAACACTACTAAATGTCCACACTCAACAAGCTGCCCAACAAAAATGAGGTTCTTCTTCAGTTCATGAATGTGTCTGACATTTTTCAGAGTTCATTTGTTCTTGTTTGGAAGTGCAATGTCAATTTCTTCAATTCCTACCACAATCAAAGCTTCTCCATCTATCAGATATATTTTCCAAAAGTCACTTGCAATATAATTCTGCATTAATTCTCGATGGAATGTTATATGGAAAGAAGCCCCTGAATCCAATATCCAGTCATCAACAGAACTATGAACTGCTAGTAGTAGTACATCCCGTGTTTCTTCAATTACCACATTTGGGCCATCATTTTTGTCTTCTTGGAATTTCTGCAGTTTCTCTTTATGTGGTCAATTTTGTCACAATTTCAACAAGTTACTTGTTTATCAGGCCTTGACTTGCTTCTGCCTCTGTGTTTTGATTTTGAACTTCCTCTGTTTAAGTTCATGTCTTGTGATCTCCCTCTGGAATTAACATTCAGTGTCGAACTCGAACCTGAGATCTCGCCAGAATCTTTCCTGCGCATCTCCTCAGCCAAAATCAAATCACGAATATCATAATATTTCAGTTTAAATTTACCTGCAGAGTTCTTAACAGCAATCCTCATAGCTTCTCAGCTATTTAACAATGAAGCCAATGAGATCGGTGCACGTATCTCATCATTAAATTCAATTTTCACCATCGATAATTGATTTGTGATGGTATTAAAATCATTCATGTGTTGTACAATAGACGAACATTTTGTTATCTTTAAATTGAATAATTTTTTTCATCAAATATATCTTGTTATTCGCTGACGGCTTTTCATACATACTTGACAGAGTTGTCATGAGATATGCAGTAGTCTTTTCCTTGATAACGTTGTGTGCAACGAATCTCGACAGAATTAATCGAATAACCCCAAGAACTTATCGATCCAACAAATTTCATTCAGCCTCATCCAATCTTTCTGATCTTTTCCCCAATAACGAAGATGAAGTTTCTTCCCATAAAGGTAGTCATCTATATGCATCATCCAGTAACCAAAATCTGTGTCATAAAATTTTTTGATCCTTAAAACCTTCACTTCATCTGCAGCCATCATTCTTCCTCAGATATGAGCAAAAGCTCTGATACTAGTTGTGATATATATAACGAAATAGAACGATCGACGACGAAGCGTAAAAATAGAAACGAGAAAATTCACACCCGAAAAGAACACAGAGATTTACGTGGTTCGGCAATTTTTGCTACGTCCACGGAGTTGTAGAGGATTTTATTAAGTGAAAAATTTACACCGTCGTCTATCAAGTTGACTTACAAGAAAGAGTCAATCACTTATCTCTCTCTCTCCGTTCTTTTCACTCTCTCTACCCGAGAGTCACTGCCAAAGAAGAAAAACAGCAAAACGGGTAGAACAAAAAAAAATCTGCTCTATGCTTTAGCTTTGCCCCGTAAGCCACACACAGGAACCGAATACCTGGAAGAAGAAGAAGAAGCTTTCCTGGAGAATGGCCACTTAAGAAGACAAATCCAATTTTTCTTCTGCGCTTACAGATAGATGGCAGGACCTCGTTCAAGCAAATAAAGAAATTAATTTTTGATTCACCGCTGCCTTTTTTTACATAAGAGACAAAGAAGAGGAATTTTTGGAAGAGGCGAGAATAATTAATAGAGAGAGGCGACAACCTTTCATATATATATATATATATATATATATATATATATATATATATATATATATATATATATATATATATATATTATATTGTTTGTTTGAACCGGCTCCACACTCAACAAACTTAGCCTCTTAGAAAATAAAATTTTGCTTCAAATTGGGGATGACATAGGATATGAGAACAGAGGTGGTAAAAGTTCCCGAGACCTAAATGATGTAGGAACGGATGAAAGGAGGAAATGCCCAGTCCAACGAATGGGCTTTGCATTTAAGCTTACCATAATGAATTAATCAATAAAAATGATTTTCTTTTCTTTCTGTATTGAATCTGAAGTTTTGGCCAAGTTGAAGGAAAAACAAAGGTAAATCAGTAGTCTTTCCAGACAACAGTATATTTTTTCTGAATGCTTTTAGATATTTATAATGGAATCATTAATGGGTATAGACTTGGCATGATAGATTTTTTGACCCATTGGATAAATGTAAGAGGGAAGCTACAACTTAGATGTGGGACACATATGAACATCCAATTAGAATAGTTTGAAAGGTTTCTAAAAATCAAGTTTAAAGAGGCAATGACTAAGCTTTATTAGAATAAAAAAAGAGAATTTCACGAGACTCTAGGAGATAATTAGGAGCCTATCTTGATAAAGGTAGAATGAGACAAATCCATCAATAAGGGGAGTGGAGGTGAAACATTTAACAAGTCTTAAATGACTAATTTGAGACAAACTATGAAAATTTTGATAGCATAAATTCATTGAAAGAGCAAAAAGACATCCTTTAGGGATGAGACTAATCAATGGATGAGGCAAATTGATCTTACCATAAAGTCCAAACATGTGTAAAGGTTAGTAAAAATAAGAAAGATTGTCAAATTTAATGAATTCTTAAAAAGTACTAAAAAATAATATAAAAACTCGATATTGCCCGAGAGAATTATAACTTCTAAATTAAATATAATAATTTTCATCTCATGCAAAGAGAAGATGGCACCAAGTATAACCACTGTTGAATTCTTTTTAGGATGTAGGTTCCCACATCGTTTGTGAGTACAACCCAGTAAAATGCTTTGTATCACAGAGAGGATGCTAGAAGGGAGGGGGGTTATGGACGAGATTCTTTTGAAGGAATCTTAGGAAGTATATTAATTTCTGATCTTCCGTGAGCTAGAAGGAGGTGGCTCTTCAGAGGTTCTCTGAGTTACCACAATTTAAAGAGTAGAAAGGGATAAGGAGCCAAAAGGGTCTTTTGAGAGGAAAGAGTTGGTGTCTCCCTTTTCATGCTTTTCATACTACTTTTATATATGAGAGAGAAAAACTCTAAAATAATCGGCTAAGTGCATATTTGTATTTACACGATGCTTTCCTATGGTATCTTGATGGGAATATTGTGATGTCAATGCTACGTATTGTTGGCTAATATCATATGTTCCCGGTATGGCAGCCATTCCTGATATCTAGGTGAATGTACTAAATCCTCAGTCCAGGCAGAGCCTTTAATGAGTGATTAAAAAGTGTCCTAATTGGTCATGATGACTTCCTCGAATTGCTACATTTGTAAAGATAAACTAGGTTATTATTTTGAGAAATGTGAGAATGATTAGAACAACTGCTCGGCAAGTGGGCTTGATTGAGCCACTTCAACAGGTGAGCTTAATTCAGCTACTTCGACAGGTGGACTCAATTCAACCACTTCAACATGTTGGCTCGATTCACTTTGATATGTGGGTTTGATTTAGCAAGAGAATTTTTGGTGAAAATTCATGTCTACCCGCATTTGTTTATACAAGCACATAGAAAGTAATGATTTCATGATAGAGAAGAATAAATTCCACATAAAAGGAAGTGGAATGAACATTAACTAAGTTTTTGAAATAAATATTTAAAGCATTGGATACATGAACATCACCATAGGAGTTACCATCTATAAAATTCAAATGGAAGCTTGGACGATTTTTTGTTGTATTATAGCCACCATTAGAATGCTAAAAATAAATCGGGTTATTTTACTCCAGTAGATTGATAAAGACTGTCTTTTTAAGAATATAAAAATTAGCTAAAATCAAATGAGAAATATTATTTCATTTTGCTTTAAATTTTGAGGAAGTGAATCCATTATGCTGTGCTACTCATAAGAGAATGGATGTGAGTTTTATCTCTACAACCAAAGGCTTCTTTAATGGTGTTTTAGCACCAAGAATAAATGGTTTCAATCATTGCTAGAAACATGAAAGGAATTCCACCAACCCTCAACCATAAGGATAATTTCATCTTTCAGAAATTAGTAGTTATTACTGCTAAAAATAAGACTAATGGGAATGGTGATGGGAATAACATAAACAATAATGAGATAATGATTTGGTAGTCTCTTACTAACAACAAACAAGACACTATAAAGAAATTACACTTCCATATTTAAAAAAAAGGAGAGCATGTTCAATCTTATCATGAGATTTATTTTATCTAAATATTAGACTAGGTAAATTATATGCTCTTAATAGGGACATCACTAAGATTGAAAACACATAAAAGCGTAAAAAAAAACGTTACAAAATCTTTGGTGGAAAAAGAATATGTTTGAAAAAACAGTATCATTAAAAACAGTATAAGGAGTTCTAGGATCTACCAAAGACTACTCGTGCCTTGAAGTTCCTTCTAGAAGTTACATTTCATGTTGTAATCATGAGGATCATAATTAGAAGTCAAAGAGAATAAGGATTTATTTATCAGTTTTATCATTAAAAAAAATGATAAAATATTAGAAACGAAAATTTTCATTTAAGTCATTAGATTTTAATATCAAAGAATTTCATCCAAACTATGCAATTTTTGAAATTTAATATAGCCACCCTCAATCAGTGAATAGAAGAAGAGGAACAAATTTTCCTTCTAGGAAATAGATGACAAGTTTTAGAGAGGAAGCATGCTATTTAACCATTTGCTGCTTAACATTATAGACTGAAGTCTCTAATATTTCAAGATTGAATATTCATAATAAAAGGGAGTAGGTTTGCTCAAAAATATTACAAATAGAAGAAATCTAGTAAGCATCTAATCATTCATCGCCCTAGCTAAAGAAGGGAAGGAAATGATCCCATGGTCCTGAATCAAGAACAAAAGTTCATAATCTAAAAGAACATTACAGAAGAATAAAGGTTTGTGGGGTATACTAATTGATGTTTGATTCTTAAGCTCCTCTTGATGGAACATATAAAAATGTTCTTTTTGGGTGCTAGAATAAACATTTCTCAATGCCCGCTAGGATAAAAAATGAAACGAAGGCCATGACATAACTTGGCAGATACTCCATTTGAAGAAAAGAGGCAATCAGCTCACAAGACCATTCTTTCATTAAAAGATTATTGTCAACCCAAGCCATCTTAATGAGATTTGCAATATCTTTCTCAATGATAGATAGAGGAATTGTAAACTCTCAATCAAATTTTGGATGATGCAACCTAAAAATATCAAAACTCTAATGGGATTATCACGGTATGAGAAGTAGCATCCATCAACTTTGCCAAGACTTGGATCATGCCTCTTATCACATATATGGAGGGAAGACCTCAAGATAACCTCGATCATCTCCTCAATTAAGTATGGGTCATCCCTTTGCCCCAAGCTGATCGCAATGCCTATCAAACTTAGATCAGTTCTAGCATGGTCCAGGCCATGCCTTTGACTCCAACAGTGGACAAACAACATGCTATTTCTCAATAAACCACATCCACGCCACAATTTAAGCCAATACAACATGACAAAATTCCTCCTAAATAGTCATTCTTTCTGAACCATCTCAATTTTTTGCAACCACAAATTTTGAGATTCCACCTTTTACAACCTTACTATATGGTCTGTATGACAACCCAAAGCCCTAGGCTTCACACTTCATCACCATTAGTCGTATACTACACCATGACTCTAACAATGATGCCATCAACTAGGGAACACAAAACCAGCTTCATTATAGAAGTCGCAGGAGGAGAGGAAAAAATAGAGGACCCAAGCAAGCACAAGGAAATGGAAGGAGGAGATAACAAGATGGTAATGTAACTCACAGACAAAAAAAATCTCTCTAGGCGAATGGTCTTGATCCCATTTAGGAGTCAAAGCGCCCTTTATAGCTCAAATAATTAAGAGCATCCCTTCCAAATTGATCGGTATGGTTGTCGTTGAATTCCTATTGCATAGTGATATTTCTCATTGATTGCAAAATAGAATCAGTTTATTTAATCTAATCACTATAAAAACTTTAGTGTCATGTTCCTTAATATTGCGTTTTTATTTTTATTTTTATTTTTCTTTGTAGCATCTCATTGTTTGAAGTCCTTTCTATCTCCTCACTGATAATCAGGATACAAAAGGTCGAGTGGAAGAGAAATCACCAAATCAAATGACCTTCTAGCTATGAGCAAATGATTGCTTTCAAATTCCACTAGTGGCTCCTTTCTGCTTGATAAAATAAAATTATGGCAAATCTACCAAAGATTGGAAAATAGTGTAGAGATGATTCACAATGGTCTTAATAAACTATTTGAAACAATCATAGAGGAGAATGATGTGTTAAAAATCATTGAGAAAGAGCATGATTTATCCTTCTTAAAGATTAGGTATGTCAACATAGAAGTCATTTTTCTAAGAAAAGACAAACCTAT
The DNA here is from genome assembly GCA_022702705.1 of Papilionanthe hookeriana x Papilionanthe teres. NCBI lineage: Eukaryota > Viridiplantae > Streptophyta > Magnoliopsida > Asparagales > Orchidaceae > Papilionanthe > Papilionanthe hookeriana x Papilionanthe teres. Next base: position 69,482,917 of record CM040425.1, on the reverse strand, counting down.
ATTAAAGTCAAATAAATAAAATCAAACTTAAGGCAGTCCCAAAAAAATTGAAGTATGATATAAAACATCCATCTTTCCTCAGAGATTTAGGATATTTTTGGGTGGTTGCAACTTTTTAACAAGTTGGTTGTAAAGGTGTGGTGGAGAAAGCAACATATTAGAAGGTCGTGGTGAAAATTATATATATACATATATATATATATATATATATATATATATATATATATATATATATATATATATATCTCGAAAAAATCAAACAACTTTCTTATAGCCACCAAACTTTAACATGTAGGGTTAAAAAAAGCTGATTCCCACTACAAAATATTCTAGAAAACAACAAGAAAAGTTTCCCAAACGGAGTTGTGGCGATGAGTCTGAAACGCAAAGTAGACAAAACATTATCCAAAACAAATTCTTATTTAGCATTAGAGTGGGTGTTGATTTTTTTATATACTATTTTATGAAAAATAAAATAGTATCAAGATTCACATTAGAGTGCCAAAAAACTATCGTTCTGAACTAACCCTCCTTCATCTTAAATGTTCCTAAAATCTCTTTTTAACAGAAAACCTACCAAAATTCAAAGAAATTGATTGCTCGATTCTAATCTAATTTTCAAAATATACAATTCATTGATGATTTTTGCTTCTTTAAAAAAATTGTCTTATAGTTTTGTTTACCATAACTCAAAGCTTTTCTAGGAGTTTTAATATCAAGTTTTTTAGGAGTTATAATATCAAGATTACATGGCCACAATCATTCTGAAAATATGAAAGGAATTTGACTAATCATCAGCCATATGAATGACTCTATTTTTGAGAATCTTATAGTTATTAAAGCATAAAAAATATGATTATTGGGAAAGGAAATGAAACCACCATCCAAAATAATGGGGAAACAAATACTCTATAATTGAGAAATTACATTTCCTGTTTAACAAAATGAGAATATAATCAAGCTTGACATGAGATTATTTTTTATTTAAGGTAAGACAAAATACAATTATATTTTCAATAAAGATATCGGTAAGAATAAAGTCACAAACAAGCTAAGGAAGACCTCGAGAAGGCCTATTACTAGTAGAATAGTATAATAAGATTTATCATAAAGGAATAAATCATAACCGAGTTCAGAGCAAAGAAAATCAATGATTTGCCAAAAACTACTCAAGTCATAAAGCTCCGCCAGAATAACATTAGAGAAAAGACCAATGATGAAAATTTTCATATGATCAGTTGTTGGATTCCAATCTTAAAGAATAGAACTAAATGAATCCTTGACACTAAGCACTTCCCAAGCTTTAATATAACCAATTTGGCGAGAAAAAAAAAAGAGAGAACTTATTCTTAAAAATAAACGATATTAAATTTTAGATAGAAAACACACCCTTTAACCATAACATTTCAAGGTTCGATACCAATAAAAAGAATGAAACTTGCTTGAAAAAATTTGATGAGAAATGATCTCAAAAGTTAAATTGTAGAATCATTCCTTATCCCACGAGGGGGCGAGGAAATAATCCAACAATCATAAAGTAAGTCAGAATTTCATAATATGAAAGTGCATCATTAAAAAGAGGGTGGAGTTCTTCTTTTGGCTTCGAAAATGAAAACCATATCATCAAATCCAGTGGAACAGAAAAAGAACTAGATGCCAAGAGTAAAATTTGGCTCCAATGCATTTTCCTTAATTAGAAGATTCATGTTAGCCTAAATCATCTCAAAGAGATTCACAATACCCATCTCGATAACAAATAATCGAAAGGCACAACCCTTGATCAAATCTTCAAGGTCCACATTATAAATCATGTGTAAGACAGCATGGAGAGGAGGCACGATAACAAAGAGCCCGCATAGGAGGGTTGCATGAAAAACATGACAAATAAAAAAAGTGTCCACGGTAAAGTTATCACAATCACAGTTTTTTTTCATTTATGACGTGGGAAACCAAAATAGTAGAATAAACCAATTGAAGACAAATAGCACCTATCCTCAAAATGAGAATAAAACAAATGAGAGGATGGTATCTCCAAGAAAAAGAAGCAAAGTTGTGAAAGGTATAGAAATAGTTTGAATTTAAATTGTGAAATTTCAAGTAGCCAAAATAAAGTGAAATTTCAAGTAGCAAAGAATTAGAGAACATTGTAAGAGAGAGAGTTTGAATTTAAATTGTGGCGTTACAAAACAAAAGAAAAACCTCGATTAACCGATTAAATAACTAAGGAATAGAAGTATACAATATCCTCACTCAATAGGTTTACGGTTACCAACAATCTAAATCTTTGACCAAATATTCAAATTCATTTGGATCCATACATAATGTAAGGAGATGTTCGTAAAGCCTTCGACACAAATAAAAACTTATGCCATAGTAAAATTATATTTGACATCAGTGTGATTGAAGAAATGAATAAGCAAATGAAAATCAATTATAAGATGTAAAATGATGGGTTTCTTCCAAGGGTTGAAAGGAATAACAATCAACTTCTACCATAAGAGTGGCACCAATTTTTTAAGGTCTTAGTATAACTATGCAAAAGAAAACACTTGGCTACATAGCCACCTTACAATAATATAGGTTGAGCGTCTCCTTGATTTGATAATGCACAAATGATGCAAAGCATCACATCATTATCACTATACCATCGTTGTCACTATGAGCCTAAAACCTTCATATAATTTCATTTATGATGAGTTGCGTGTTTGCGAACCTTGTGTTATGGGTCATGAATTATTCATATATTTCAAACTACATAATTGAATTTATAAACATGTTCTCTACATTCTAGTGTAATTGAGTTATATGGCCAATTGAGTCATACAAGATGCCATGCATGTGCCTTAGCCTAACTTATTTCTTTGACCCCTTTTGACAACATTGACTACCATCCCATCATTTGCTCAACACATCACTTTGGCTCACCTCATTCTATCTCATCCAAGACACATTCAATCCTGCTTTCTTTTCTTTGTCCAAATCTAAATCTTGAACAATTTTGAAGCTTTAGAACAATCCTCTTCATGATCTTTACTTCAAAAATTTTGGAAACCTTTGAAATCCACCAAAACTCTTGATCCAACACCTTTCTCCCTTCTCACGTGCACAAGTTTATATGCATTATTATTGGCTTCATGTAATAGGTAATTATTTAGAATGAAATCTTGAGTCACCGTTGCAATTGTGTTCTCTTCCATCAAGTAAAGAATCCCTCTGAGTATGAGCGACAAGACCCTTTGAGAAGTACTTTTGAGAAAGAGAGAGGAGCGTCACATTGAAAAACTATTTGTAGAGATCATCTTCAAGTTAACCCGCCTTCTCACCAAAACTGTTAACTTCTTGACAGATCCTTTTTGGTATATTAATTTTTCCATAATGCCATAAGGTTAGAAATTCGAAATCAGGTAACATAATTTCATGCTAGCACCACCATTTTATTTGTTAGTTCTTCAAACTCATACTAGTGATCAAATAAGCTAAGCACTTTCCAAACTTTGTGAGAGCATCTAAAGGTTTTGCATTTCGTTTCATCTCTGCATGCTAGTTTTGCAATCAACCCACATCAACAAAGGAGGCCAAGATACATCAGTGCAACTTCTCGAGTTAAAGTTTGATCCCAATGCCAGTTAATAGTTGTTGAAAGCTCATCGTTAACAATTAATATCTAAGATGTAAAGGAAGCCATACCTATGAGATGGAAGTTTTTAATGAGAATAGAATCGATAGATGATAAAGAAGTTATTAATTGGATGTATTAAAAGTGTAGAGTAAATTAAATGAAAAAAAAAAAAATTTGAAATGTCAAATGTTTAGATGAAAAAAAAAATGCAAAGTAATTTGTTAAAAGAATTTGAAATCTGCTAATAAGTTATTTTCAATTTATTCTGAATTTGCTCAAATAAGTTGATTTTGGAATGACTTGGCATTCACAACTTTTCTGCCCATTCAGAAATCACACATGACATTCACACCTGCTACATTGCACTGACACCACCCCGCACCTATACCAGCACTACTTCATCGCCAACAACAACCAACACCCACAATCATGTTGCTTGAGACAACTTTGACCTCTTGTACCCCATGATGACAACCCATGCCAGCACATCACCAGACCTCTGAATCCATCCACCACTGCCGATAAGCCAACCTAATGTTTTTGTGCCTTAAAAAAATGTAACACAAAAGAATAAAAAATAATGTTCATGCTTATAGTAATCTAAATAAAAAATAAAAATAAAAAACTCTCCTGAATTTATTCTACAATTAATTGAGCACCAAAAAGTACATCATTGAGTTTATTTTACTAAACATATATAATATAGCCAAATTCTACATATCTACAATCAAATAGACCTAGGGTTGAACATGCTTCTTACTAGAGTGATTGGTGTAAGAGTTGAGATGATGTCCAAACCTCTTACAGCCATGGCAAACCAATGTTTCTACTCTTTGAAACAAAGTGCCCTTTCTCCATGCCCATAAAACAATCCAATTGTATAGAGGAATTGAGGTAGAAGATGCTGCTCTTGGAGGATAAGGTCACCACAAACTACAAAGAAAAATAAGCAAGAGAAGTGATTGAAAGGATGAGGTTTCCCTTGGATGCGCCAAGCATTATAGGAATGCTCATAATATCCCCTTACAATCTCAGGAAACTACTTAATAATCAAAGTAATTTTTTTGTGACAGACTAATGTTAATTGTTATTATGTGGAGTTTAATTGTGTTAATAAATTATTCACTTGAGCTCTCAATTTTGTCGATTAAATTTGACGGTGAGTTCATCAGGGGATACATGGGGGAAGGGCGGACTGTATTTAGGTTCGGACGCCTACAGCGCTGGGAGCATCCCAAGTGCCCCTGAGCACAGAAGACAGCGCATCTATGCCTAGTCCGAGTTTAAAATCGGAGAGCATGGCATTGCAATGCAGCATCGTGTTCCATCGGCGCCACCATCGCAGCGTCTCGATATGCCCCATCGCGGCGCCTCAGCTCCGGTAACCTACTTTGAGCAGTTTTTTCGTTTAAAATTTTGGTTTTAGTAACATGAATGTGTTGGATTTCGAACTCTCTTTTGCAAAGGAGATGAGATGAGTCTTCCAAATTGTGAAAAGGCTTGAGTGTGGTATGATTTGTATGATTTTCCTTATTTTTGCATAGTGAATTTCTTGGTGTGTGTGTGGCTTTGTGATTTGTTTTCCCGTTCTCGGATTTTTTCACGTTAAATATGGTGTTTTCTTGTTTTGTGTGTTTGTGTTCAGAATTTTGCTTCAGATCTCTTGAATTAGTTTCCGCAATTTACATCTCCCACCACCAACATCATTAGTATGGCATCAAAAGAAATGTTTATGATCAAATTTACTAAAGTATTATCCTTTTAATAACCAATGAACAACCACACATGCGACTAAGGATTTACAAATTAAACGGAAAAAAAGGCGAACCCAAGCAAGACCAGCTAATTCTACAAAACTAAACAAGTGGGGGGAGAATAAAATGATCATGTAAACACAAAAGGTAATGCCTTCTATTTGGTTTAGCTGTTGAAATCGAAAAAGTCAAAATACAATGGTATTAATATTATTTCAAATGATACCAATTAGGCAAATAGATTATTTCCTTGACATTTAAAATCAAATAACATCCACTCTGGACAGGTAATTACAGATTCCATCTTGCAGCTTAAAATTAGAGAGTAAAGCAATGGCACCTGCAAAATGAACCTATTGTTCTAATGCGGCCGCAATTTTCTTTTGGATGAACTCAACTCCCAGACGAGGGGACAATCTAGGGAGTATTTCCTGCATTTATTTGAAGAAAATATCAAAATTCATGTTTTTCACATAAAATCAAGCACTTGCTTACTACTAATTTTAAAATCAAAGACTTGTTGCACAACTACTAAATTAGTTTTCTTCAAGAAATGAATGAACAATGAACAAATTGAAAGAGCTGCCTTCTCCAACTTCAGTTGAGTCTAAAATGTGGAGCATCTCACTTTTAAATTTCTACTGTTCGGATTTAGCTTACAGCACTGTCTACTAGAAGGCAGTCTTTTAGTTATCAAGAGATAATAGGAGGGTTCATAATGGAAAGAAAAATATTGCGAACTTGCTTATGGAGCTGAATGAGAACAAATATTTTTAGGAAATAACAAAACTAACAAAAAGTACAAGAGAATGAAGAAATGGGATGTAACATGCATATTACATATCTAACACCAAAACTTTATTTTTTGCATTTATATCACCCAAACCTTTCATCTCACATTAAGAACATCACTATTATAACATTTAAAAGTTAAATACACCTTTTCATGCTTAGGTAAAATGGCATAAATATATGTATAAATTGAAGCTTATGTGTTAGATATGTAAATATATGAAAATTGAGTGGTATGTAAATCTTCCAAGAAAAAAAGTCAAGACTTTGATGTTTTTAATATTATCTGCATAAAAACTATGACTTTTCTTTTCAAGCAATGCATAGCTCAATGTTACATACACTAGAATGTGAAAGCTAATTTGACAGGTAAATAAATTGATAATTGGTATCAATGTTTTGAGTTTAAACATGCTTTAAGTCATAATAAATTATATCTTCTGAACATGAGGAGGGTAATAAAATAAATAAAAACATTATATGCACAACAACAACTAATCCTTGAAGCCAATAACATGACAGAAAGAGGGGAAGGAGAGCCTGCCTCCTAAAGATTCAAGGGCAAGGGCCAAAAGCTATCCAATAATTGTAGGTCTTCATTAAGAATATTTTGAAATTTTTATTATATTAAAACTGAAGGTATCATTTGCACAGATCTAAGAAAATCAAATTATAGATCCTTCACAATCAAATCACGATATCCTATCTTCTATGCTTAGATCAAGTGAAGCATTCAAGTAAAAAAGATAATCCACATTCCACGCCAACGTGCAATTGCAAGGAAAGCCTCCTAAAAGAGGCAAATAAACAAACACCTAACGGGCTCACACGCTTTTAACATGATAAGCACAGAAAACAGAGACCACCAACCTCTCTACCGTCAGGTAATACTTTTGCAAGAACAGGAATCTCGTACTGGTACAGCCTCTCCCATTCAGGGTTCCCAGAAATATCCCTTACCTAAAACCATCGATTCAGAAAGAGAGAATCAGAGGGAGTCACGGAGACAAAGAGAGAGAATCAGATGGAGACAGGGAGGTATTAGCCTGGAGCTGGACGGACTGGAGAGAGTGCGGTCCGCCGAAGGAGAGCGCGGTGTGAAGCTTCTCTTTGAGGCCTTCACAGAGGCAGCATCCGGGTTTTGTGTAAAGTACCAGCTGCCGCTGGTGAGAAGACGTTGAGTCGCTAATGGCTCCACCACCGGAGAGTGTGGCAAAAGCGGCGCCAAGGGATTGCCGCAACGGCCGGTTACGTGCGAGGTTGATAGCAGACGGAACCCATGGGAGGGGAGCCGTCACCTTCAAAGAGGCCATGATTTCGGAATTGAGGGGAGGGCGAGCTGGGCGGCGACCCAATAACTCTCCGATAACCCTTAATAACCCTATCAATAACACACACAAATAATAACCTCACAAAATTCTGAATTACATGAAAGTAAAACTGTAGAGATTGTTAGGTGTTATTGATAGGTTAGTAGAATTAATATCCTAATAATCTCTCGATAACCTCGATAATTTTTTTTCTGTGCATCGTCCGCACATACGGACCGCACATACGGACGCCAATGGCGGGACGCCAATGGCGGGACGCCACTTATAAAGTGGGCCCCGCCTCCATACACTCTGATTAGTAGAGGGTATGGAGGCGGGGCCCAAAGTGAGACCCGTCATTGGGTGTCCGCACACAAAAAAAATGGCGAAATATGGAACTGCGAAGTTTATTGAGAACTTATTACCCATGCAAGTGTTAGACTCATTATTATATTGTCTAAGCCCTTTCTATCTTGAATATATGTATTTATAAATAATTAATAAATTGATATAATGGATTTATTTTAAAATTAAGCACACCTTAACTTAAAAAAAAAAATAGTAAAATTATGATCTATTCTAAAAACCAAATTCTATTATTTAAAAACCAAAATTAGTATGTCTATATGTGCCATCAAATCGTTGAAATTTGATAAAAAAATTAAAATGAAAAATTGCATAATAAGAGTCAATTCTTATTCATTTGCATATCTAACTTGTAAATTTCACTTTCCTCAAAAGTTAAAATGATGGCAGTTTTCGGGTGATTGGAAAGATTTGGAGGATATAAATGTAAAAAATAAATCTAGATGTTAGATATGTAAATAATAAAAAATTATTCCGTCAGGAGACGCGAGCTGCGTGATACAGCTGAGGCTGGAGATCACAGTGGTCAGCTGTATCACCGCCAACCTCGACTGTATCACAACAGTCTTCCGGACGCAACTTGAAAATAATGAGTTATTTTCAACTTGAAAATACAAAATAATTTTTCATAAAGAATTGGGTGATATGTATGTAATCGCCTTAAAAGAAAGGTATGAGCTTAGGTTTTCTTATGAATTTTATTATTTGAATCTGAATTTGAAAAACAAAGAAAGAGGATACCAAATAGTTAAATAATAAATATTATTTATATAAATACCACTTAATTTTTTTGTATTTACATAACAAACACCTAAACTTCAATTTTTTACATTCATACCACCCTATTTTTGTGATATCTCCTTAAAAGAGTGCTATCATGCATGAATATCAAAGCATTTTGAGCAATAAGCTACCAAATGTGAAATTATGATCATTCAAGTTCTGATTTCATCAAACTTAGAATTGAATCGAGCGTCTATGCAAGTAGAACCTAACGACACTAAACGCGGTCCAACCCGGGTCCAATCAAACCTAGATCATGCCATTTTAGCACAATCGCAAGCTTTGAATGATCAATGGATTCCAAATCGGATAAGCTTATAGTAAAATTCAGCGTCTCGATGACACAAATCCAACGAGCCCAGTATCACTCCATTTTAACATTCTTAAGGCACTTAAGCATTTAGAAAACATTGTCTGACCAACAGAATGACTATGTGTTGTTTGATGAAGTAGTTCGGATTCATATATTATTTATGGAGGATGTCACTCCCAAAATCCATAAGTAGAGCACCACACCTTTCATGAAGGGCGAGATCTAAGCTCTTGAGGATTTTTGAGGTCCAACATCATCGGGCCACCATTGTCGAGCTCCACTAGTGTCAGATCACTCTCATCGGACCACCACTACCCGACCATCGCCACTTGCCTTGGCACTATAAACTACCCACCATCTAACCACAGCCAAAACGTCACTATCTTGTCATCATCACTATCAGACTAACACTACAATATCATCACCATCGTCGAACCGCCACTAACTCGTAGTTGCCGCAATTGCCATTGTCGTCACCGTTGGACAACAATTGGCCGGCCGTCGTCGTCGCCCGCCGCTGAATCCCCACTTCCCAGCCACCGCCACAAGACCAATGTTGTTTTCCTAACTTATTATACCACTCTAGCGAAAGTCATGTCACATGTAGAATCTTGCTTTTGACCATTAGAGGGTTAAAAGTCTTGTTATATAGATCATAATAGTTAAATTATTTCAATTGGGTCAAACCTCATGATTTTTTGTCTTTTAGTTTTTTCACGTAAGAACTCATGATGTTTATTTTGTAAAATTTTTTATATATATGTGTGTGATGGATCTTCGTAAACACTTAAACGTTAATATATCACTCTACACCGTGAATTTATGAGCATGCAACACTATGCATGAAAAAGGTGCATATAACTTTTTTTAAGTTCAAATTTAGGTATTAGATGTGTATGAAAGAGTTTGTTGGTAAAAATATAAAAAAAATTAAAATATAGATATTAAATGTGTATACACATAAGAATTGGGGCTGTATTTGTGTAAATACCCCCAAATAATAAAGTTTTTCAATGTTATATACTCTGTTTAGAAGATCAGAAACCGGGCGATTCGACCGTGAACTGGCCAATGGTGTGGCTTGAGCTGCTTAAAAATCACCTTTGCATTGAACCGGCTTAGAACAGGCAAAAAACCGATTGTTTGACCCATAAACAAGGAAAGTGTACTTTTTTACATTTATACCACTAAGCAGTTGTTCTCTTACGATTTACATCATGAGCGTAAAAAAAAAATGTCATAGAGCGTGTCGTGCAATCAACTTTTTATTTTGGCCCCAGCATGCCAGACGTGAAGTCCCGGCTCGCACGCGCCTTCAATAGGCCTGGGGCATCCAGGTGTGCCCATTTTATAATTAACTAAATGGGATAAGTCACTTTGGGGGTGATTTTGAACCCAGAACAAACAAACAAATTTGGTTCTCTTGTTATGAATAGTTTATGTAGATTTTTTTTTTTAAATATTTGGTTCAAGATGTATTGATCCAATCTTGTTTAAACGTACAACCTTGGCCTACTATACTAGATTTACCTCACATAATCTCTCCATGATTTTTTTTTTATATATTTTTCTTCCCAGTTTTCATCTTATTTCCCATTTTTTGATCACTCGTCTTCTCTTAATCATTCTAACGGTTCAAGTAAGAGGACATTTTGGAAAAAGGAATCTCAAGATGTGATTAGACGGACTGACGACTCTAATTTAAAAAGCATAAAAAACACAAGGTTTAACTTTTGAATCTTGGACCTCTCATACTATCAGTTCAATGTTTGGTCTGGTTTTCAGAACTTTGGTTATATGTATGTAGTTGTCCAAATATGTGTGTGTATGTGTGTGTGTGTGAAAATAGTTATAGGTCCTATTTGACTACATTGGTGATAATTTCAGTTTTTTAATTGTTTCTTTTCTTTTTTTTCTTTTTTTTTATAGAATTGAGGGCCATATCGCCCGACTTTATTTTAACAAAAATAGTAGAATACTTAAAAATGCAAAACAATGCACAAACCTTAAAAAACTAAAACATAACCTAATCAAAACAAACCTCAACAAAATTGAACCACAATGGACCAAGAAGATCAAAGCTAAAATACACCAACAATACTAAGAAACCTCTACAACAAAGCAATGTAGGGAAAATAAAGGAGACACATCCACTATAGTCCAACACCTAGAAAATCTACCAAAGAAGCATCAAAGATGTGCAAGATCTTTCAAAAACCTCTAAGAATCATCCACCAAGGATTAAAGATATAGGTAGCACAAGCATAATCAAATCCGCATCAATAGTTCAAAGCAGGATCGATTCCACCAAGGACTTGCAAAACCACAAATAGCCAACACCCATCAACTTCCAACATAGAATAATATAAATCAGAAAGAAAAAAAAAGTGGCTTAATTTGAAATAAATGAGAGAAGAAAATCTCAAACATATCAATCATTAAGAAAAACATTAAACCTCTTTCCATGATCAATGCATGCATCAAATATATATAAAAAAAATGACTAAGAATGTATGTGAGGTTGAATATTATTATGACTCAAAACCAATCCACCAAAAGATCAGAAGAAGAATCTTAATTAAAGCAATTAAGATCAAAAGAATCATATGACTAATGCTAAAATAAAGTAGGTATCTGAATATCACAATGAATAAAAGCCCGAAACAATAAAAGAATTAGAAAAAACCAAAATATAAGACTTGGCACAACACAACATATATAAGTTGTCTACGACATCGTTAAGATCAAAAAGATAATCTAAAAACTTAAAAACTTTATCAATAACTAAGACCTGGAATAATCAAACAAGAAAGTATCTCGACCAAAGAACAAAATATATACATTTAAAAACTAAATATATATAATTGAATGTCTAAGACACAAAGATAAATTAAGGAATGAAGGAAACAAAACTAAATAACAACAAAAGATAAATATGTAAAAAAAAATAGCTACAACTAAATCTTAACAAAAAAACAAAAAAGATTAAGATGCATAAACAACATCCACAAAACATAGCAACAACAAGAGACACGAAAACAACCTATGCCAATTAATCAAACAAAGAAAAGACCACTTAAAAATAAAGGGAATCTAACCAACAATAAAAGAAAAAACAGTCACTCAAAAAAAAAAAAAAACTCTAATATATCAGGCTAACACAGAAGAAAATACTACAACTAGGTACCACGAAGAAGAGACAACAAATAAAGTCAAATAAAAAACAAAGAAACAAAACAAATAGAGAGAAAAAAGAATTATAAATTATAATAAAGCCTAATAAAATTATGCATCACATTCTAAAAATTTTCTTTTTTCTCTTTTTTTGTATTTCCTTTTGATAAGCTATTAAATAGTTTTAGCAATAACCTTAATGTGAGTATTTGACCTTTTGAAATTACTTCAATTTCTTTCAAACCAGATCCAATAAGCAATAACTTTAATAACTAACATTTTTTTTTTTTTTTGAAAATTTTATAATTAATAACATCCATGTAACAAAAAAAATTAATGAAAATTGCTAGAAAGAATGAAGAAATCCCCATTAGGGGCACCAATTTTCAACAAATTACGAGAAAAATAATATTAAAAAAATAAATGATTATGAGTATCAAACTCGTCGAGACAAAGAAAATAATCAGGATAAACATTAATACCTTTGAAAATAAGAATGACATAAGTATTAAAACCTCCATTAAAGATTCTCCAATTATGCAAAGCTAAGTTAATAGAATAATCTTTATATCAAATTATTCTATTTAAATCATGACTAAATCATTTTTGTACATGAATTGATAAATAGTGTTATCATAATAGAAGTATGTTTCTTTAAAAAAAATCATTTTACCACCGACAACAACATTGATGTTGTAAAAAAGATGTAAACAGTGATCAGGTGCATCCCAATGTTGAGGAAAACCTCAATTATAATTAACTAAAACAAATTTAACTTTGATATGCTTGTGAATTGAAATAAATTAAATACTAAATTTCTAAAAATCTCAAATAAAAAAAGACCTTTAATTTAAGGATCATTGAAAAAGAGAAAACAACTATTGCAATTTATTGGAAATGAAAGAAATCTTAAAATTTTGAATGCAATATTCACAAGGGTCTTTCCAAAATGAGGAAGCTGTGAATCTATGTTTGATCAAAAAAGGCTTTTAGTGATCAAAGCACCAATTAACATACTATTATTTTTTTCATTATAATTATGCCGAAAAACAAAGCTAACCATAATGCTAATTCTTTTTCTAATGCATTTGGTTAAAGAAGTAGAGCAAAATCAATTATAAAGATAATTTTATTAATGTAATCAGAAAATGATCAGTAATAAATAAAATTTTCTGCTTCCAAACAACTAACAAAATTCTAAGTTTATCAAATTTTTTTATGACAATCATCCATGTTAAGCTTAAAACTCTTAACGGTATGTTTAAAACAAGTCCAAACCAAATGCATAATAATAAAGCTGCTAATGCATATAAATTATGCCGAAGAGTATAATCAACAACTTTAGAGAAATAAACAACCAATTTAGAGAATTAAACACTATATTAGAGACAATATTAAAATTATTCAGGATATCAGTTAAATGAGACATGAAAGAATGATTAACATTGTATAATATCAAAATATCATCAACATAAAAAAGAATACTAACTTCATTAAAGCTACACTACACATAAAATAGATTTAAGACATCCAACAAGAAGAAAGAGTATCCATAACTATGGAAAATAAATAAGGTGAAAAAGATCAACCTTGTGCAAACTAAAGAAGAAGGAAAATAATAACTAATTTCTCCATTAACAATAATAAAAACATAAACGTTAGTAGTACATGATTTGATCAACGAATAAAGTACTAGAGAATCCCGATTTAACCAATCTATCATAGAGAAAATCTTTGTTCACTATATGAAAAGTCTTTTTAAGAACTATTTTGGAATATAATCTTCTACCATAACAAAAATAATTAGAATCATATAAAAGTTCATTGCAAGAATAATGTTATCTGCAACATATATACCTTTAATAGAAGCATGATTAATAATATTAGAAAAATAGGTTCAAATTTATCCACCAAAAGTTTGATATTAACTTCATACAAGATATGACAAAATAAGACAAATGTTATTAAAAATTGAGCATCTTGCCTTTTATGAATTGAAGAAATAAAAGTATGCTTAATTATGTTAAAAAGATTGCTAGAAATAAAAAAAGTATTTTACAACATGAATATGATCATCTCTAATATTGTCCCACGTATCTTTGAAAAAAAATGGAAAAAAGAAATATTTAAACCTAAGATTTACTATTACTGATAAAGAGAAAATTATTTTTAACCTCGTCATGAGAAAACTTCATAATTAAATCCTCTCAATCAAAAAAAATAAAATTACTAACATGAATGTTATTAAAAGCAATATAAGAAACATCAATATGATTGTTAAGAAGAAAAGTAAAAAAGAGATGACTCCATTAACAATATCCTTTGATGCTGCAAATAACTATTATTTATAATAATTTACTTAATAAAAATAGAATTATTTCTAATTCTAGTCTTTTTATAAATAAATTTAATATCATATTAGCCATTAGACAATCAATCACATTTAGCTCTTTACTTCAACCATTTATAATGCAAGAAAAAAACATTTTGAAGGTTATTTTCTTAGAATAAAAGCTTGATTAAGCAAATCTTTGCAAAGAGGATTGGTATCCAAGCCTTTCATAATAACACATTATTTATTTTTAAATCTGATATATATTTGAAAGATATTTAGATTTATATCATTTAGCATTTTTAATATTCTCGAGTTTATTATACATATAAAATAAAGGTTCACTTTAACATTAATACACCGAACATCATTGATAATTTCAAAAAATCCAAAACAACAACTCCATTAAGTTTTATATAAAAATCCATCCTTTGGATTATTGGTATTCCTTAAATGAATTAAAATAGAAGAGTGACCAGAAATAGAAATATCCAAAATTTTGAAAAAAGATATCAGCGAAAAGATTAATCGAAAAAGTGTAGTGAGAAACTCTATATAAAAGACAACATATAGGATTATCAAGTTGATTATTGAGTGAATTAAAATTATGACCAATATTTTGTAATTCTATATGATTATAATTAAGAATATAATTATCAAAAATAAATAATTACTAAGGATAAGTGAGAGATCAGTTTATCTTTTCATTAACTCTAATAATATAATTGAAATCACCTAAAAAGACATATGTCATATTTATATTTTCAGAAAGTAAGAAAATAGATTTTCACGAATCATTCCCAACTAAAGCACTATTTTAGCGTAAATAAATGTGTTAAAAAATTTAAATGAATAAGAGAAAGTGACGTGTCTATGAATTTATTTTGTTCTAACATCTGAAGTTTTAAAAGATATAGTACCAGAGTTCCATTTAGTCTAAAATCTTCCATAACCGTTTAGATCAAAATTATGCACGTTACTTTCATTAGAAAATAAACTAAACCAGTTAGCAAAGTAATCATCATAAATAGAAGAGAGCAAGATCTTTGTTTCAATAAGATCAATCATATGTGCTTGATTTTAATAAATAATTTTCTTACAATCAGCAACTCATGCATCATTATTAAACCCACAAATATTTTAAGCCAAAATATTTAGATATAACACAAACAGAAAAGATAAAAATAAAACAAACTAACATAAAAATTTAAAAAAACCTATTCCATTATTACTAACTTTAAACTTCACTTTCTTTGCGCTTGAAGAGAATGGTAAATTAACATGAATATAAGAAAACACAAAATTAAAGTCATTTGTAATAATATTGCTATTAAAAGCATAAACAAATATTATGTGTCATCCGCAATAATAACAGAGTCAATAACATTATCCATAATAATGCAATCTTCTACAACGGGAATATTTGAACCAATTATAATATTAAGCTCATTACTAGTAATCAAACAGTTTTGAAATTTAGTGGTGGCATGAGAAGCCATGTTAACTCTAAACACAACATAATCTTTAGGAGTAACATTAGAAATCACATGATGAATTTCTTCAATATTATCATTCACATCATTATTACTAAAAGATATGTCAACAATAACATCAATATTAATATCATGTGCAAGACTAATACTAACATTATTAACATGTATAAGAAAAAAAAAACCGAGAAGAGGAGATTTACTCGTACGCTTTTGAAATTTTTTAGTATTAATATTTTTGTTCCTATTTGTACTCTAAACACTGATAAAATTGATGCACAATGATGATTCTTAGATATAGGACAAGTTTGAAAATTATGAGCACATGTAGAACATATTTTACAAGGACTTGTTTTCCATCAAAACAACATAAGAAATTTTTTTTTTTACCTTATTTATATACAAGAGAAATAAAATATGGGCTATGGGAATTGTTATCAATTTAAATATTAACTTTTACAAAAGAATGAAAACCACCGTTCGTCATTAAAGAATCAACAACTAAAGGAATACTATTTTTGCTTGAAATTTTAGAAATCAAAACTTCAATCCAACATCACAAAGATATGTTAGAATTTCACCCAAATAGGAACATCTCTAAAATTTTGTTTAACTGACCTAAAACCATGATACCATATTTTTCATAGAAGAACCAAGAGCAACAAATATAATTATTTTTAGATCCTCTTCATAGTTAAATTTAAACTAAGAGATTGAATGTCAACCTCACCTGTCAGTTTCCACATTTTATTACTAGCTTGCTGAGAATTACCAAAGAATAATCTCTTCCCTAGAGCATATTCAACCAAGGCTAAGTTCAACGGTCTCGATTTTCTTGAACTTCAAGTTCAGAGAAAGAAAATTTATATTGTGAATTAGAAACACATGACAAATTAAAATTAGAAGAACTGTTAAGATGTGAAAAACTATACTTCCAATTGAGAGCTGGAATAGGGCGAAGACCGATAAGAACTAGAATTTAGAGGGGAAAAGAAGATTCCATGAAAAAAATGGGGGCAAAAAACTCCATATCTCCATGAAACACCAAAATAAAATTAAAAAAAAAAGAAGAAAAAGGATATAATTTTTTTGAAGAGCAAAGAAAAAAAAAAACTCTAGAAATCCTAAAGCTCAAATCACCAGGGCTAACATTTGGATATTCGATTTGTTTTTTATAATTGCTTTAAAACAGAAGAAATCGAGTTCTATCGTGATCACTACACGAACTATGTCACTCTCCACCGTCGCAGCAGGCTTCTTCGTCCTTCTCTTGTCCTGTGCCACAGCGGTGGCCATAGATTTCCCACCGGAGGATGAAGAAGCCCGAATTGAGCGCTTCCAGCAATACCTCCGCATTCAGACTGCCCACCCGAACCCCGACTACGCCGGTGCGGTCTCCTTCCTTTCCACCCAGGCTCGCTCTATTGGCCTCGAAACCCTAACCATAGAGTTCAAGCCAGGAAAACCCGTCCTCATCCTCTCCTGGACCGGCTCAGATCCATCCCTCCCTTCCCTCCTGCTCAACTCCCACATCGATTCCGTCCCCGCCGACCCCGCGCACTGGGTTCACCCACCTTTCTCCGCCTACCGCGACTCCGACGGCCGAATCTTTGCCCGCGGTGCCCAGGATGACAAATCCATTGCAATCCAGTATCTTGAGGCCCTCCGCATCCTCAAAGCTCGTGGGTTTTCTCCTCTCCGGTCTATCCACGTTTCTCTCGTCCCCGATGAGGAGATCGGCGGCTCAGATGGACACGAAAAGTTTGTCGCCTCCGAGAAGTTTAGGGCGCTCAACGTTGGGTTTGTGCTCGATGAGGGCCAGGCCTCGCCAACGGATGAGTTCAGAGTCTTCTATGCCGATCGCTTACCATGGTCGCTAATCGTTAATGCGGTGGGTGCTCCCGGTCACGGATCGAAAATGTATGATAGCTCTGCAGTGGAGAATCTGATGGACTGCGTGGAGGCTGTTGCTCGATTCAGGGACAGCCAGTTTGATTTAGTCAAGGCTGGTATTAGGGCCGGTTCCGAGGTCATCTCGGTGAATCCTGTGTACCTGAAAGCGGGAACGCCAACTCCTACGGTTAGTTATTTAAACAACTTTATTTTTTCATTATTCTTCAGAACAGGCATTTGATTATAACTTTAAGCAACACTATGCTTATGATGCGGTAAGTTTCTCAATAACTTAACTCAAAATTTGTTTGTTTTTGAGAATTTGCTCCCTGGCATCTTAAAATGCCCTCAATTATGCAAAGTTGGTTGCGATTTTCACAATATTATTGCATTAATACACATTATGCCTTGGAAATTCTCATTCTAAATATAGAAATTAGAACCCTGGGACTTAGATGCGTGCATCATAAATTTTATTGGCTGTATTCCTTTGATAAAGTGAACCAAAATTAACTGATCGCCTAGGCATTTTGTATTTTTGTCATGTAGTTATTTTGTTTTTGTTGTTGTTGTAATATAACCTAGAATAAGTATAGACCGTGTGAGGTAGGTTCAATTTGCTATGCAAATTTATATGCAATCAACTCATATGACAACATACAAATATTGTGAGAAAGCAGTTTATTAGTCTCAACAACCATTTTCTATCTTTGGTGAAAGTAGAAAATGGCTATAATTAAAATTTAATTATAAGATCTAAGCTTTTAATAGAATTTGCTAGCAAGAAATTAAATATCACTTAATTCAAACAAATGATTGAAATTTCATGTGCGAAGAAAGTTATTATATTGTAAAGTGCTAGGCACTTTTAAGATAATATAAATTACTAACATAAAAGGTTCTTGGTGCCATCAAAGGTTTTTGCCTAATTTTTAGGCGCTAAAAATAAGTAAATAAATTTTGTAATAACTTATAAATGTATTTTAATTATACAGTGTATTTTGACTAGTATACAATGATAATGCAAGCGTAAAATTTGTTGTCAATTCGTACCGGAACAACATCACAGGGGGATATCAACATGGTGGATGTTGTCAACCCGTATGTGATACCAGAATTTAAAAACCGAAACCACTATAAAAAACATGAATGTTATTGCTGACGTTCAAAAAAGAATTACAAACAACGACACATGAAATAAGAAAATAATGACGCAACGTCAACAACACACTCGGGGGAGGACGACGGTGCGAGAGGTGGTGGCCGGTTGGAAGGGAGCAAGTTGGTTTGTAGTTGGAGACGAGAGTGGGTGCTTAGGAAGGCTGTAGTACAGGTTGGCTGTAGGGCATGCGAGGTTTGAGGTGCTAGGTGGGCTGGGATGATATCGGGAGAGTTGGGGATGGCAAGGCGATAGTGGGAAGGCTAGGAGGGAATAAACGGTAGATTGGAAGGGCGGTGAGGAGTAACAGTTGTAGCTAGTGTGGGAAGGAAGGAATCCGATAGCTGGAGGCTTGTGCGGTGGCTGCCGACACAACAAGTAGTTTCCTGATTGGGCGGCAGGGAATCTAGTGGCTGGTTGAGCAGCTGGTGGGTGGAATAGGCAGTGTGCAGGTTGTAAACAGCGATAAGGAAGTTGTGGGGGCTGCAACAAGTACGACAACGACAGTGGCGACAGCGGAAGGGAGATGCGGAGGAGGGAAACGTCTAAGATAAACATCACGTTGGAACAAAATAATGCCTGAGCACAACTCGTCCTCGATACAGCCTTGGAAAGGGAAGAGTGGACACCGACGGTTGTCCTTGAAAGAAATCTGAAATTAAACTCACAATACATAATCCTAAAACAGAGAAACAACATATAAATAGAAGATGGATAGGCGGGAAACAAAAATAAGAATGAAGGAATAATTCTTGCCCAATGAAAATGGGGAAAGGGGGCTGGTTCAGCCTTCGGTTGGACCGAACCCTCTCCGGCTGAACTGTTTGGGGCCGGTTCAACGCCCAAGCCCCGCGTCAATATGAGATTAGATTTACCAGGGATCTCAACATGACTCCTATTATCAACCAGTAGACATAATCTTTATTTCTTTTTTGCAACTTGAAAACTCCTCGTCCCCCTTCTTTTGCACATTAAAGATGGCTTGTTTCCATCTGTTACTTGTTTTTTTGCAATGTCAAGTTGGAGGGCTCTTAATGCTTAACAATATTTGCTCAAGTCCATAACCATATGAATTATACTATAGAAAATAATCAATGATTATAATGCAAGTGCAACTATAATCGTATTTGTAGACATTTAGCCAGAGGGGACCACCTGGTAGAAGTGCTCTTCAAAGAAATCATCCAAAGAAGCTGGTTGAAATTGAATTACCACTTGAATTAGATATTATGATCCGCTGGCAAAAAAAAAAAAAAAGTGCTAGTCATATAAATTAAAATATAATTAAACTCAATTTTGGATGTATAAATTCATTCATTATAGATGTAAAGTCAACATACTGAACCCAAAATTAAGAATAAAAAATTTAAATCCTCAGATTCAAATTTGAAAAGTCAAAATGATTGATGCAATATAATATTTGTATGTTTGATGATTACAGAGATTGAATTTCACATCATCTTCCCTCAAATTTGTTAACAGGGAGCCATTTGATGGTGAATCTAGCATAATGGATTAAACATTTAAATCTTTTATTCAATAATGGTTATATGGACTTATGTGAGGCCACAACATTTAAATACCACTTCAAAATGATTGAAGAAGTCGTTGTTCCATAGA
Source organism: Papilionanthe hookeriana x Papilionanthe teres (assembly GCA_022702705.1). Lineage (NCBI taxonomy): Eukaryota > Viridiplantae > Streptophyta > Magnoliopsida > Asparagales > Orchidaceae > Papilionanthe > Papilionanthe hookeriana x Papilionanthe teres. The sequence continues at coordinate 69,462,312 of CM040425.1, read as the reverse complement.
CAGGGTTTCTATTTGAGCTCTTCATAAATAATTTTTTCCTCGAAGACAACCTAAGGAGAATTCCATTTTTCTTCCCTGAAAATGCCATATCTCAAGGTTGATCATCTCTGTTTCTACTGTGCTAATATTTCTTTTCTATTCTTAAAATATCTGATATTTATCAATCATGAGTAAATCAATGGAAATAAATTTACCTATAACCACTTGGCAAGTATTATAGAAGCTATTGATCACTTCACTTCCAAAAGGCTATCATGATTCTTGTTGAATGTAAGCTTACATGCACTCAAAACGTCTAGATGCTTTGCTGGGTTCATTATTTCATTATGCATATTAATTGGCTAGTTCTTATTCTTCAAAATATAGTAATACTTATTCGAAACTTTTAGATATGCATGGGACTCAACACTTGTTTATTTGAACTCAACTAATAAGGTATTGCACCCTACGGGTATGTTTGAGGCAGTTTTCTGTCTGTATTACATTTTAAACTGCCATCACTAGTCGTGTTCGGAGAACTGCCTTTTTTGTTACTTTCTAGAATTTTTTGTGGTGTAAAGTTGTTTTTTTCCAACCAAATATGTTAAAGTGTAGTATTTGTGAGCAATCTGCCGCCTGATTATCTGCAAAAAGACAATATTTATAATTTCTATAATAGCTTTCTAAAGAGTTGTTTTTCTCACAATAGTTTTATAATCACATTTGCAAAAAGCTGCATTCGCCTCAAATAGACCTAGTCTCTGAGTTGGTTATATTCTAAAACAATCATATTTTCATTCTTTCACATTCAATATCCTATCTGAGCATTTTTTTTCTCGGCACTTTTTTCTTTTTCTTAGTAATATTCTAAAACATTCCTTTTGCCTCAAAGTTGTTGTGTTGATCTATGTTTTTTTATCTAATTATTCAATATAAATGTTTTTCTAGAAAGACTAATTCTATTGATTATTTATATTTTAAATAAATAACCTTGCATTTTTTATGTTGTTGGCCTGTTTTACAATTTTTTATGTTCTATTTTGTCCACGTCCATAAGCATTTGTGATTAATAGTTTTGAGGCAACTATGGAGGCTAGCTATCAATGTTGCAAGTATTTATGAAAACGTATGTTTACGAGCCTTTCTCTTTCTAGAAATTTGTTCCAACTTCCTTTATCCTTTTTTTTAGCATATTTAGATTGAAATTTGTTTGAATTTGATTTGTAAAAAACTTGGTTAATATTGCTTATCAGTTTATCATCAACCTTCCTTAAAAATATTAGATTATGAAATTTTTACATTCCTTGTCCCATATATTCCTGTTTGCAAATTGGTCCTTGTATTGCATAAGACAAAGTTTCAAGTTCATTAATTTCAGGGTTTTGTAATGAATTTGCAACCTTCAGAAGCTGAGGCAGGGTTTGATGTACGTCTTCCACCTACAGAGAGTGTTGACTTTTTAATAAAAAGGATAGAGGAAGAATGGGCTCCAATTTCAAGAAACATGACCTACCAGGTGAGCTATAAAGATGTAGTTTTATCAAATGTTATTGCAATGGCTAGTTTGCTTATATTTTTTTTCTAAGCCCACAAGTCATTTTGATGATATGGCACTATTAAATAATTATGAAATTTGGTTTTTAATGGATGTAGTCTATTTCTGTTTCATTTTATTGCATATTTTTAACCTAGAGAAGATAAAATCTTTTCAAGTCCAGGAATGGTGATATATGATACCTTTTCAAAATTTATTATAGTTTTGCTTATACCGGCTCCTAACCTTCCTATAGTTTTTGTGACTAGTTTGAAGGAAATTAAATAGTGGATGCTTGGATGCTACAAAGCGAGGACGTTAGCATGAGACATGAACATGCGGACAAAACATCATCGTAAAATGTTGGGCACGACACGCCTTGATCATGATTTTTTTTTAAATTATTAATATAAAATGTATTACGAAGACATTTAATGCTTTTATTTTTTTAAAAAATATTATGAATTGAACGAACATTGTTTTAATTAGAATTTAATTTTAATATTTTTCCAATTGTACTTTATGATCAATAACAGGCTAACTATAACATTAATCATTAGGTATGACTATATAGTTATCAATATTCCATTATTTCACATAATGTCAATATATATATATATATATATACATATACATATATATATATATATATATACATATATATATGTAATCTTCAAAATGTCCAAGAAAATATGAATACTTTGACGTTTCATTAGTGAACAACACTTGGCATTACAATCGTCATCATTACTATTCCGAACTCTTCAATAAAATCATTCGTAAGAATATAATTTGTTAAGCTACTTTATCACATCTTCCAGCTATGCTTGTGTCTAACTCAAAATTTGAAAAATAAAATCAGTTTGTTGAACATATGTCAAATTTGTAGTTGTTCACGTGTCAGACACGAACATTTGAGGCTTCTAAAGTATGCCAACTTCATTGAGGGAAATTTTAATAAATATGGAATTGATAAATTATTTGAATTGAAATTAGCTTTTGCCTATTTATTCGGTTTTGAAATTCTCTGCGTGTGTGTGTGTGTGACTTTATCGTACTATTGGTAGATTTTTTCTTCTTAACTATAGGGCTTTTACATATGGAGGTCTCTAAATAATACTTATTAAATGTGAAGGCCCCAAAAAATTAAATTTACGGGTGAAGGTCGTCTGTTACGCCCAATAGTGGAACAAGTGGACGACTTCGGCATGGCTTCTTGGTGTGGCCTACCCTCTCTGCTCGAAACCCTTGTCTATATTCTCCTCCCTCCCAATTTCTCCAATCTTCGCACCGAACTCCTTTCGACCATAGCGGCGCGGCTTCTCGGAGTGGTAGGAGCCTGAAACCCTCCCCTACATCTTACGAGCGAAGAAGAAGAATGGTGCGAGCAGGTTTACCTTCCGCAATGATTCCTGTAGGAGCTGAGTGGAAGGATGAGAAAGATGGGAGTTTCGGTGGTCTCAGTAAGTTGTGATCCTGTCGTTGACTTCCCAGCTAACTCTAATGGCGACTGTATCGTGATGCTTCGTTCACAAAGGTGATAATTTTGGGTGCAACTACGAGGGGGAGGGAGATAAGTGAGGGTTTGGGCCAGAGAAGGGAGATTTGGGCGAAATCGGGAGGGGGGGGATGTAGGCGAGGGTTTCGGGCTGAGAGAGGAAGCCTTGCTGAGAAGCTACGCCAAAGTCGTCCGCTGGCGGGCGTATCAAAAGACCTTTACCTGTAAATTTAATTTTTTAGGGCCTTTACATGTAATAAGTATTATTTGGGGAACTCTGTGTAAAAACCCCTTATATATATATATAGATAGATAGATTTTTTTCGTTTATGTGCATTTGATTATTTAGAAGCATAATACTAGGTTAAGTGTTGCCGAGTGGATGAGTGGCTTTACACTTAGAGACAAAATGCGAAATGAATATATCCATGATAGGGTTGGTGTAGCTCCAGTGACAGACAAAAGAGAGAGAATCGCCTTAGATGGTTTGGTCACATTAAACATCGACCATCTGATGATCCGATTAGGAGAGTAGATGTTTTAGATTCGACTTATGTTATGAAAGGCAGAGGTAGACCTTGGAAAACTTGGGCTTATTGTATAAAAATTTATCTTAATCTATTATAACTAAATGAAAATATGATACTAAATAGGATGCAATCAAGAAAAAGGATTCATGTAGCCGACCCCACTTAGTGGGATTAAGGCTTTGTTGTTGTTGTTGTTGTGCATTTGATCATATATTATTCCAAGGTTATCAAAATGTCATCTGTTGATCTTGATGTTACATATCATGCTTGAGCCTATATATTACTCTATGTAAAAATCATCTCCATCTTAAATTTTCATCACATAAAATGAAATTGATTCTCTAATAATGATTCTTTTATTGTGGAGATGTCCAATAATCATCTTCCCATGATTTTATTGTTCGACCCTCATTAGTTTTTCTATGAATAACATCAACGCTAAATATCTTCTTCGTTCTGAAATAGAGATACAAAAATGTTGCTCCTTCAACGACTTAGCACTTAGCTTTATTTTTGCTTTTAGATTTCATTAAAACAATATTTTACCCAGTCTCTCAAACTATTTCCTGTGCATCTTCATATTTCAATTTGATCGAGATTGTTATCTTCTTTATGTATTTTCTTTAAAGTAAACTTGTCCATCCTATTTATGATATGTGCTCATTTTTCTTTTATCCAGAAGTATTCGTCAGTTGGACTTTCATTGAATAATTTCTCAAAATATTATTTTGGAATTTTCTGCGTCCCTTGTCTCTCTTCATTTTCATCCACGTTACCATTATCTTCATTCAAATAATTTCTCACAATATTAATGTCATGGTGTATTACTTTTGAGACATTTTTCACTAGAAAACACCGCAGTAGGATTCTTATAAAGAATTTTAGCATAAGCTATGTAATTGACTGTCTATGTGACACTAACGCTCGATGACATTAATGTTTTAATTCACGCTTGCTTTCTACTTTTCATAATAAGCTTTTTAATTACTCAGTCCAATAGATATCATATTTGGTTAAAGTTGCTTCCCCTCTTCTTCATGCCGGACACCCAGCTTTAATTCCCAACACTTCCATTGTTCAAGTATAAGCTTCTTTATATCGCACTCCGAAGCTGGGAATATTGTGATAGAACTGCACTCAGCCTAAACTTTTTGTGAATTTGTTTACGGGGAATTAGAGTTATAATGAGAATCGATATTAAACGTTGGCACCAAGTTTGGTGCCGTTTTCCTCTTGCAACAGTGTTATCAGCTATAATTACTTTCACATTTGCAGGAATGTAGATTTTGGGCATTGAGAAATGACATTAATGATACTTCTACAAAAATCTCTTAGAGATCCTCCAATATCGACCCTGCTAGTATTCATAAATTCAAAAAATGGCATCACATTGCTTGTTTGGTATATTCCCAGCTATTTAACAATTTTCTGCTTTTAGATATGACAATTTTTAATAAACCTGATCCAGGTTGTCATGATTATACTTCAAATCAGCCTTTCTATTTCAGACAATTGGAAATGAAAATCCTTGAAATATTGAACCTGTTGGATCCTAAATTATCCGTCAATCACACCACCCACATCACCCAGACTAGAGTACTTCGGAAGAGAGAGAATTGAGAAAAGAGAAAGAAAGGGGGAAAGATAGAGGCAAGCTTTGGGATTCTATTAAGTGAAAGAGTAAAGGAGGTGCAATGCCTCATCTTTTTCTTAGTTTCAACCTTATTCACTTATTTCTAGGTTTGGTTTGATAACTCATTAGGCTAAATAAGTGGCTACATTTGTACTTTGTTAAAAAAGATAAAATACATGCCTTGTAGGGTGATTTGTAGCTTGATAGAGATCTTAACTAAGGAAATCATATGATACCAGAATGGGTATGGAAATAAAGTAAGGAGAACACAACATAACCACTAATAATTTTATACTAGTTAAAAATTGAAAATACAACACACTGAAAGCAAATAACAATGGAAAATACTAGTGATCAGCATTTAGGTGGTTCTAGTTAGGGTTTGGACCTCCAGGGTGGTGACAAGGAGGCGGCTTGCAAGTTGGAAACATCAAGATAATTGTTTCCAGGAGTCCAGACAGCAAGCACAAACAGTTATGGGAGGGCTGTCCGGGGCTGCAGCAGCAGCAGCAAGGATGTGAGACTGGCGGTTCTGGGTGGCGGCAGTAAGGAGGCATGCAGGTAAAGTCTTAGGAGGGCTCCTCTTGGTGGCAACAGCAAGAATGAAAGGGAAGACAACAATACTGATGCTGTCCCTGGGCTGTGGCAGCAGTTGGACACAGAAAACAACTGTTTTCTGTTTTCTGGGCTGCAGGAGCAGGCTAACAATAAAGGGGATGTTAGAGCGATGCGGGAATGGATGGGAGAAAGGTATAGGAAGGATAAATACAACCTGGGGACCAAGCCACAGCCGGAGCACCATTTGAAATCCCAGGAGGAAACCTTAGAAAAGGAGCTGGTTGCTCTACAAACTAAAATCAATCAAAAAGTTAAAACTTAAACATATATATATATATATATATATATATATATATATATATATATATATATATATATATATATATATATATATATATAAAACACTTAAATAGACCTCTTACTATTAGGAATAGCCCCACTGCAATTGGGCAGCAACCTTAGGCTAGAGAAGGAACGGGCCTTCCTCAACTTGGACTGAACCGGTCCAGGGCCCTCCAGCCCCTGCATCACCGTATGAGTAGTTCTGATTCAAATTCAATCTTCTATGTGTTTGGCTTGAATATTGACTTGAATCAACTCATCGTTATTTCGGCTAGAGATTATTTACGTGATCTTGTTGTTCTATGCCCATTTATTGAGCTTTTGATGTCTTTGCAGTTAATACCGAAAGGACCTAACAGGGATGTTACAGGGCGCCCTTTAGTTACAGCAACCAATACATCCAATCCATGGTGGTCTGTTTTCGCGCAAGCGATTTCAGCCTCTGGTGGAAAACTTGGAAAGCCTGAGATTTTATCGTCCACAACCGACGCTCGATTCATGAGACAGATGGGCATTCCCACACTCGGTTTCTCTCCCATGTCAAATACTCCAATCCTACTTCATGATCATAATGAGGTTTGATTTTAGTTTTTCAATTAAATGTTGGATGATTTGCTTGCATACCAATTAATTTCTATGTATTTACATATCTAAAACCTATATTTCAATTTTTGCATAAATATGCAGCCTTACCTATGCATGAAATGGTGTTTTTCTACATTTAAAAATTAAAAAAAAAGGTATTTTTGATGTGATATGAAAGATTTGGGTGGTTCAAATGTAAAAAGCAAAATTTAGATGCTTGATATGTAAATACATATGAATTTGGTGGTATGTATGTTTAAATGTTTATGAATCTAACAGAGTTTCTCTTTCGGATTCTAACTTTTATATCGAATTGCAGTTTTTAAAGGATACTGTTTTCCTAAAGGGTATTAAGGTTTATGAGAATTTGATCAGCGCCCTGAGCTCATTTCATTCCTAAACGCACTGCAAATTCATTTTGGTGATACCTATCAGCCATTCTACCACTGGCTTCATATTTAATCATGATTAATACAGACCTTAGATTAAAAGCCTTAAAGGAATGATTTACAAGTATTTATTATATAGTTTGGTCATCTAGAAGAGAGCTGTTATTGTTGTAAGATTCAATATTCTAGTGAAGCCATCACTGTAACTGATAACTGTAGTTGCTGGAGCCGCCATTTTGAATCCAGCAAACTGCCACCATCTTGTCCCAGTTGAATTGGAAGCTGAGGGGCCCCTGCTGTTTGGCTGGGCTGTGGGTGGTAGTATCAGCTCTGAAAGAAAAATAATTTGCTTGTATTTATGTTAAAAAGTTTAGATATTCGTGCATGAATTCTAAATAGAATGTAATATGTTTGAATAATGTACGTCCTGCAACTTTCAGTTTCAGAATGTCTTGTACGCATATGATATGTAAGCAAATGAAAGAATAAATACATAATTATTGTTCTAAGATTCTTTTGTTTAGTGATCTATTTATTTAGCCTTTTATGTATGTATATATATAAATATATAAATATATATAGACGGATAGATAGATAGTAGATAGATAGATTGATAGAAGTTTTATTAATTTGTTCTTTTTTTTAATTGATTGTAAGACGGATGCAAAAAGATTAACGTTTTGCACTCGAGATGCTCGTCGTCTTTCTATGATGGAACTTTTGAAGGGGCTTCGTCCGAATGCCTTATACTTATAAAAGGGATAATTATATACATAGCATATGAAATATTGTTATTTGCTTAATAATCACTCATGCCATCTTTTTCTAAAACTATCAAAGCTATGATTTTTATGGATGTCATGAAAAAACTATTAGAAACTATAAAAATAAAAATAAAATGAGTTGGGATTTTTAAGTGGATTTTTAAGTGAATTTTGAGTGAAATTTTGGGTAAAAAGTAATGCAAGAGCGTGACTATTCTATAAAAATTAGTATGTCTGAGATGTATTAAATGTAAATGCTTCATTTGTAAAGTATATAATATAAATGGTAAATATGTATGTAAACGTGGATAGTATAAATATTAAATATGTACAACATTTCTCTTATATATATATATATATATATATATATGCGTGTTTCGGGCACTTGATTGTTAGTACCCTCAGGTTACAGGTTTGAATCTTTCATGTACGCGCAGGGATGTCTTAAGGTAGGTAGTATTCAAATTATAGCACACTGCATTGGCCTCCAAACTATAAAGGAGTTAGCGCTTAAAATTTGATCAATGTTCAGCCCCTGGATCAATCTTTTAATATATATATATATATATATATATATATATATATATATATATATATATATATATATATATATATTGAGTTCACCAATGTAATGTATTTATAGCACACTGCATGGGCTTCCAAATTATAAAGGGTGATATGGAAGGCGATGCAGTGTGCTATAAATACATTACACGATGAATTGATAAATCAATAAATAAATCATATATATATATATATATATATATATATATATATATATATATATATATATATATATATATATATAACACATAATTTTGATGCGTTGAATATCTATATATTGATGCGTTGAATATCTATATATTGAGTTCACAAATTTAATGTATTTAAGGAGATATCGATCAAGAGCCAACAGCTTCAAAAAGTTCTAGAATCGACGCGGTTGGCTTTAGAAGGAACATGAAATGCAATCGGTCCTGCCGAAGCGTGACCGGAAGGTGGCGCGCGCCCGCTTAACTGCTGGAGTGTTGCTGTTCAGTGCGAACGATTCATAACTAGAGTGTTGCAAAATTGGAGATGGGGAACAAAGGAGTGCCGGAATGGCTAAACAGCTCGCTCTGGTCTTCCAAACCCTATGCCGATCACCTCCCTATCTACGCTCCCGAACCGCCAAAACCAGAATCCCCGCCACGACAGCCATCACCACCGCCGCCGCAGCCGCAGTCGCCGCCGTCACCACCGAAGCTTGAGTCGTCGGCATCTCTTCCGGGTGATGCCGGTTTCCCGAAGCTCTCACCGGAGGAAATTTCACGACAGTCACAGATTATAGCCGAGGTGAGGTTACTATTAGGGTTTTTTTGTGCCCTGTTCATGCTGTTGACCGGCATTGATGGTCTCTGGATGGATTCTAAATTGTTGAATTTCGTGTTTATGTATCAGCTTTCAAAGAAGGTTATAAATATTGGTGAGTTGCGTAGATTAGTTTGTCAGGGTATTCCGGATGGAGCCAGAATACGCCCCACGATATGGAAGGTCGTGATCTAACTCTCACTTTTTTTTTTCTTTTCTGTAACTATTTATAAAACTTTCATCTCTAATCTTCTGCAACTTCCTTCCATAAAATTTGTTGCTATCGGCTATCCTAGTTGAACAGCGCTCCTATTCGTCAAAGTTTTTCCGTGTAAACTTTGTTCTGATTAAGTTGGATAAGATATGCTATGCCAGTAAAACACTATCATTGAGAACAACGGCTTTTAGCTTATGTGTCGGAGAAGGAGAAAATTAAATGGAAGTACCACGCCACCATTGATGTCCAAATGCAATTGGCACTGCGAATTTTGTGTTTTTCCAGTCATCCCAAAGGACACGGATAAGTAAGAGTTTGTCAAAAATTTCTTAGATATAAAAGAAATACTTGTTATTTCCATAACATCCAACAATTTGTTAGACAAAAGTACCAAAGTAACTCAACTGATGAGCTCTTTTAAGGGTTTGTCACCTCTTTTCCATAGGGGATCCACTCCTTGTTATCTAGGACTTATGTGATTCCTGTGTTTTAGGTTTTTTCATTTTTGGGATTGAGTTTCTATCAGAACAACCATCGTCATCTAGATTTTCCCCTTCGGGTTGTATCCAGCCGTGGGTGTTGCTCGGCTGTAGCTCGTCCGATGTAGTGATCTCTTTTTAAGGAACAAGTAGTGCTTAAGTTGTAGCTCATTCTTGCGGGAGTATAATCTCTGGCTTTTCCATCCTCCACATTCTTCCACCTGCTGCCATCCCTTCTATCCAGGCAGCCTCCTCCCACCTTGTTGTCATTCACTCCAATAATGAGACTAGAAGATTTTTGAAAGATAGATCGTCACCAACATCGCTTCTTCTGTTCGGGGGTTGTATCTGAGGGTTTGAGTGGTGCTTCGACTGTATCTCTCCCGTGGTGGTGATTATCTTTCATATCCTCTTCAACTCCCCGTGACGCTCTCGGCCGCCATGAATCATTGCAGCCGCCCTCGAATAGCACTCTTTTGTTGTTTTTCACTATGGTTTTCGAAATCCAGCCCTTCTTGCTTGCTGCCACTGCCTTGGATAGCCGCTCCCTGCTTTCCTGCAATCTCTGCCTCATCCCCTTTGCTGCCGCTTTCTTTCTCCACTGTTGCAGCCGCCCGAAACAAACACCTTGTTGTTAATCCTGCAGTCTAGTCGCCAGCCACATGCCTCCATTAATCTAACCTGTTGTTTTCTGCTGTTTCTGGCTGTTCCAGCTTTTCCCTCTCACTTTGCAGCTCCGCTTGCCACCCCACTTGCTGTCCTTGTTGCCCCAATCTCCCCAACCAATACTCCCATCCTTTCGCTGTATTACCACTATTTATCTGCAATCCCGCACCTTCCCTACTTTGTCGCTACCTTTCTAAGCTCCTAACGGCTTCTACCACTACTCCAGATTTTGCTGTGTTGCCACTATATCCCTCTAGTCCCACTCCCTCCCTACTTTTTCTCCACTTTTCCAAGCCTTGAAGGGCCACTACCACTACTCGAAATTCACCCGTCGTGTGTCGTGTGTCGGGGTGTTGTTATTTTCCATTTTAGTGTGTTTTTGGTTGTAATAAGGTATTTGATTTATTCAAAAATAACATATGCTTTATCTTTTATTGTTTGGGTCAATTTATATATCATTTGGTATTAGAGTTTACCTCACCCCACCGCGCCCCGCCCTCACCCCACCGCGCCCCGCCCTCACCACCAAAAAATGTCCAAGAACATTCTATGGATGATTTGCGGCCCGAAATCCTCCAACTGCAGTAGGGGCTTAGCGCCTTCAAGAGGAGGCAATTTGGACGGGTCACTGTAGCCACAATGGTAACTTGCTAGATCGAAGGAATGAAATGAATCTCTTCCACCATGCGGATTCCACGAATGAAGAAACTCTACTTAGAATAATTGACCCGAATATCTGAGAAGCAAGGATTTTGAAATAACTACATATTTGTCACATTTTGAGAATTTATTGAATCTAGATGAGTTCGCCGAGTGGCTTCAGATCGGAGAAATTTTCTTTTAAGTACCAACATGAATCACCTGACAATGATAAAGCTAGTTGCCAGTAAGTTAAGGAAGTGTGTGTATTTCAATGGAAAAATTTGAATCACATACGTCGGTGTGAGGGAAAAGACAAGATCACTATTTGGTCCAAGATAAAGTTGGAGATGCAGTACCAGTATCCACCACCAGGCGACCACCACATTTTACATGCAGGGTTTAACTCTATAGGATCTTATAGCACCATCGTACACCCATGGGAACATCCAAGTCGACCCCGTCTGAGGAGAAATTGATTCAGAGTAGACAATATGTGGAGCTAACCGATATTTCTAAATTTTCATAACAAGAAAGTGTTTTAAGTGCCACAGATTTGGGCATATTCAATCAGATTGCAAAATCAGAGGAATGATCTATTTCACCGAGCAGATGTTGTTGAAGAAATGATAAGGATACAATAGACACTGAACCAGATGGTGACACAAAGGAGTATTGGCTTTCAACTGATGAGGGATAGATGGACTTAGTTGCATGTGAGCTTATGAGAAAGACTCCAACTGAATAAACAATGGTTGATCAAGACGGGTTTGAATTCGAGGAATCAACAATAGAGGCATGACAATCCTAGATAATAGAAATTCAGAGTTTCTAGATATATAGAGTCATTCTTGAGTTGCTCCAACCGAGGGAAGTCCAACATGCTAGAGATGGGGCTTTTCTGTGCTACTTCTGTAAGATTAGATGGAGTTATTTGGATATTAGATTCAATCAGCAGGGTACCCACCAATAGATGACCGGCTAAGAGGGATAAACCACAGTTTTTGAAAATTATCTTAGGAGCTTGGTAGGAAAGAAAATTCTTCAATGGTATCCATGTTCTATTAGAGAAGAAAAAGAGATCTTCTCAGTGATTGCTGATGAGAGTTGCGCAACCAGTCGCGGTTTCGTTCCGGAGTTGATTTCAGCTCACATACTTGTTTATCATATACGTCCAACTGAGCACTAGAAGTGGGAAGACCAGTTTATAGATATAGTTGCTCAAGGCCTAGTTTGTTAGAATACTCGTTTATCTATTGTGCTAGCTTAGATTGTGCCAAAAGAGGGTGAATACTTTATCCTACCAGAATGTGCTTTGGAATGAGCGCCTACAAGGTTGACTTACCTGGAGATTGCAACAGCTCCACCACCTTCAATGTATCTTACTTGATTCCATATTACGAGGAAACAAAAGATTTGAATGATGAGGTCGAAGCTCTCCCAACCACAAGAGACTGATGCGATATCTCTTTGCTTCGAATGCAGGATGCGAGGCACACAACTTTCATGATTGTGGGAGGCGGGGAGATGGGCCAAATCAATCTTGCGTTTCTTTTTTATGCTTTATTCCTATTATCCTTCATTTCTTTTTATTCATTTCCTATGTATGTTTTATATTAGGGTTTGAAAGTCAGCTTTTCGTTTATTTTGTAGCGGGACAGTTGCTAACGTCTCTTCCCTTCGAGGTTTGTATTCAATGATTTCAGTCATGTTTCAGCTATATCTCGTTATGCGACGGTGATTATCTTCCCTATCCCCTTCCACACCTTTTTCCAAGACGCTTCCTGTAGCCCTCCATCTCCTTAGTCGTCTCCAAACAACACTTGTTTGTTGTTTTTCACTACATTTTTTCAATTCCAACCTTTCTTGCTCCTTGCCACCACCCTAGACAGCTGCCTCTTGCTGTCTTGCAATCGCGGGCGCCCGCTTCGCCCGCTTCGCCCCCACCATTTTCCTCCACTACTACAACTGCCCGAGACAACAAGCTTTACTGTTAATTCTACAGTCCAGCACCCCACCACCCGCTTCCATCAATCTTGTCCGCTGCCTTGTGGCCGCAGTCCCTTTTCCTTCCCTACCGTCATTCAAAAAACAACGAACATGTAGCTGTTCCATCCTTACCCACTGCACCTCGTAGCTTCGCTTTCCACCCCATTCGCCGTTCTTGTCGTCCCAACCTTCCTAACCGATAGTCATATGTCCTTTCACTGCATTGCTACTATTTCTCCGCTGTCCCGCACCTTCCCTATCTTGCCGCCACTTTCCAAGCCCCTAACGACCACCACCACCACTCAAGCTCCATCTCAATAGCGTGTAGTGTGTCTTGTTGTGATATTTCTTATTTCAGTGTGTTTGGTTTTTAGCCACCCTATGGCTTTTTTAGTAATAATATTTGCTTTACTTATTGTCGTTTGGGTTAACTCCGGTATCACCTTGATACTTCTTATTTTTTAACAATACATCTTTTAAAATTTAGTGTTTAGATATACATGGAACCAACAATTTTGTGTTCTTCCTTATCTTGTATGTTGGTTTGCACTAAATATATGATTTTTTTTTTAATTTTTTTTTTAGTGTTTAGGATGGTACCCACGGTGGATTGTATGACTATCAACTTCAATAATTATTCTTGTGAGAATTGTTTGTAGGCATATTGGCCAGAATGTAGAAAGTAAAACTCAAGATTTTTCTACATATATAGTTTGATCAATTTTATCTATTTACTTTGGTGAAGGATATAAATGAAAATGCGTTGCCAAACTGGCCGAGGAGGTTAAAATACTTTTGCAATATCCTCTGGATCTTCAACATACACGTGCTTTATCTAGAATTTAGAATGCAAATGCTTTGGTTGTCATCATACTTTAGGAGTTCTTATTCAATCAATGCCATAGAAAACTGAATTCTCACATGACAGATGGCGAAATAGTAGCACAAACTCAACATTATGATTTTGTATATGATAAATTTATGATGTTGGCTGTATGGATAAACAGAGTCGACTTATGGAGTTGTCAAAATAAAGGAAGTTGTAGAACCTATATCTATATCGATAGGGTTGAAAAGCAACAATAGTGATTGGAGGCTCCTCAAATATAGTAACGACTCCAAGGAAAATGTGTTGTTCGTGACATAGCTTAAGTGCATCTTTATACATGGTGTCCCTTTGGTGCGTTTGCAACTTTTTGTGAAGGTGATCGTAAAGCTGTTTCAGAAAAAAAAAATTTTGAAAGTTGTTGCGGGTATTATAAATATTTTATTTTTGAAAAAAGGTGGACAATAATTTTTTTAGTTACTGCACTTTTAGCAATTTTAGTTCTCGAAGGTAGCATCGCACCACAGAAATTTCTAAAGACCGACTAAAAAATAATAGCCAAATGGATGTGTGGCAACTGTCCGAAAAGTAAAGCACTGAGAATATATGCTTGGATTTAATTGCATCATCATGCCTAAGCTGAAGCACAAAATGAGAAGGTGATGGGATTGTAGGAGTTGGTGGTGCATTAAACATGAAATGAGTTATGTATGTATGTGTGTGTGTGTGTGTGTGTGTGTGTGTGTGTGTGTGTGTGTGTGTGTGAGAATGGTGGCGAGCTCCGCAAGGGTTTCGCCCGATTTCGAGCGTTAACCTCTGGATTCACTCCATCGTTCTCATTGAGCTTTCGTGGCTATTGTTTCGCCGGCTTCAGATACAGGCTCCCATGCTGCTGGCAGAGCCTTCTCGCAAGTATTTTCTCCTCTTTTCGTCCTCGGTCACGTCGTAGTCTGCGTCGCGGGTTGTAGCTTGCACGCCATCGTTCTGCTTTGTCGTCTTCTGCGTCGAGTGCGCCTTTTTTACTCGGTCATAGAATGCGTCGCCTAAAGCGAAGGGATTTGTGGCCGAGAAAGTCGTGCATGTGCAGAGACCGACTCCGCTCTGCGCTAGAGTCGTCCTTCTCGATATTTCCTCATGCAGTGACCGACATCGGCCAAGGAGATGGCCTCAGGGGTTCTTTTCTATGTCGCTGCCCTAGCTGATCATAACCCCGCTCCGCCCCTCTTTTGAAAATGTTTATGCAACATTACCACGATGCTTTTGCTCTTGGTGTTGAAACTGGGCTTCTCAAAAAAACATCCTGTAAAAACAACAAACCTGCAATCTTTCTCACAGAGGTCGAGATCTCCACTCTAGCTGGGCCTTGCCGACCACTCTTAATAGGTAAGTTTCTTTATGGAAACGCTAAATTTCATCTAATTTGAAAGGATTTTGAGCAAATGAAGCTGAAAGTGGGTTAAACATTGATAAATTGGATGGTCGGCATATTCTCATTCAATTATCAGACGAAGACTACGCCCAATTGTTTGCGTGAAGATTCCTTCCAATAAGACAACCGGGTGATGAATGTTTTAAAATGGATGGTGGATTTTAACCTTCGTACTGAACGTCCTACCATTTCTGTTTGTCTGCGCTTCTCATGTTTGAAGGTCCACATTTACGATCAAGAGCTCTTCTTCGCTTTAGAGGTATGCGGTAAACCTCTCAAACTGACATGCCTACAGTGAATCTGACTCGATCTTCTGAAGTCAGAATTTTGATAGAACGAGATATTATTTTACCTTTTCCAGGAGAGATATGGTTGGCACATAGCATCATGGATTTTGACAGTAAGCATAACTCGAACAAATACCTCTTTACTGCACCTACTGTCGTATGTTTGGACACTTTCTTTCTCAATGTTATCATTTGCATCCGAATCTAAAACCTCCAAGTAAAAATGCTACTGGGTCCGGCCCACTTCATACATATCCCTCTTCTGCTCCCGAGTGCATTTCACAGACTATTGAAACACTGGTTGACACGGTGCTACCTCTCCTTCCCACTACCGGAGATAATACTGTTTTTGTTCTTCGGAGTGATGTATTGGCAGAGTTCAATTGGGCATCCTACAGCTTCTATCATTGTTGAAAACACTACAGGATCCTTACCTCCAAAGGATATTCTCGGTCCGATAATGAAGATAGCATCGCAGCTCCACATCCTCAGGAAGCGTCAGGTGCTGAGGAGACATGTTTACCACATCTTCAGAATGAGAATGTTGTTTCTGTTAGTCAGGAGCAATGGCTCATCCTCTTCTACATGTCCGACAATCTGTTGACCACACTGATCAGATGAGCCAGTCTTCGGATGAGGAATGACAGGTATACACATCTAGGAGAGAGAAGAAGAATGGAGGCACACCCCAGCTTGAGAACTTAATGGATGATACTTTAGTTACTCCGGATAATGTCACGACACTTAACAATTTGTTAGCTGGCTTCGTTCCCAGAACCAGAGGCAACGGCAGGACCAAGTTGGCTCACCCATAACAACTTGTTTCGTTTTGAATTTTAGAGTTTTATCTGTGTCTTATCTTTTTTGGGATGTTAGTTGCTGTGTATCGTATGGCTAGGGCGCCTTTATTGAGTCCTCTCTTACAACCTTTATGTACCTTTTCAATTTTAATATGATTAGTCCTTGGGTGATAATATATATATATATATATATATATATATATATATATATATATATATATATATATATATATATATATATATATATATATATACATATACATATATATATATATATATTCTTTTTGCACTATTCATGAAGTTCAACTGAAGCTTTAAATGAGTTAGATCCTTTAGAATATGAAGTTTGATTAAATTTGAAGCTACTATTTGCATACCTACCACGATAACCATGTGTTTTATGAGGCACATTATAATATAAATATGATACTGAAGAAAATAAGAAACTTCGATAATCAACATGCCTGATAATATCAGTGGTGAAGAAGAATCCCTGATTACCAAAGGTTGTGCTCCTGCAAAGATGATTCACAAACTACCCCTGAAGATGGCTAACGCAAAGGAAGGTGTTATTGGATGTAGATAAGGTGCAAGTGGCATTGTGATTCAGCGCATGGAAAGCGAGTGCAATGAAATGAGAGAGTGCATGATTGTTGAATCAGAATCTAGAAACTAGGTGTGAGAACTCACCAGATTGTATGGTTCAATGATCTCATGTATTGTGACAGTGGACAATGTAAGTGATCCTGCAACATGTTTATGTAGAGAACAAACATGATGCAGGACAAGCATGAGCAGATAGACAAGTGCGCTACTAGGACAATCGAAGTAGCAGCTGAACAAAATAGTGGTTGAGCCCTGTAGGTGAGCAATGGAAGAATGTATGAGGTGGGTGAGATAATGCATGTGAAGGTTGCCTTCTGCGGTTGGGTATATGGGAATGATATGGAACTGCGAGTGACAAAGTTATGAGAACAATGATGACTTTAATACAAAACGATGCAAAGTGGTGCAGCTGAATAGAAGAGCTCAAAATCTATTGGGAGACTGGAAGAAAGGGGAAAAGAGAGGAGACTTTAATTTCAATTTGTTAATAAATTGATCCAAATCATAGGCTGGTCGGAATGTCTATTTATAGAAATCTGGTAACAAAAATAAGATCAAATATCATCAAACCTATATTATTTGATCCTTAGTATGTTAAAATTCAATCATAACATTATCCTAAATGATATTTATTGCTAATTTCAATGAAATTATATTCAAAAATCATAATTTAATCTAAAAAACTGAGAAAAAGTTTTAATTAACGAGAACCTGATTTGTTGTACGGCATCTACTATCTAATTTTTGTTGATGTTTAATTTCATTTTGGAAGTTTTATTTATGGTAATTCGAATGCCGGTTCTCATCATTGGATATCAGTTTTAATTTTCATGTGATGAACAGCTTCTCTTACAATATTTACCAAATGATCGCACATTTTGGCCACATGAATTGGAGAAGAAGAGGTCTCAATATAAGTCTTTTAAAGACGAGCTTCTGCAAAATCCTGTACGTTCTAAACATAATTTTAGCATCCCAGATTTTGATATAGCTTTGAGTATAATTGTAGAAAAATTAATGGTCATCCAGTCATGGTATATAGTGTTACATTTTTCATTTTATGAAATTTTACTGTATTGGTTAGGGTTCTAAAAGTTTGTTTTCTAGTCAGTCAGATATCACACGTAGGATGGATGAATCAGCACATGTTAAACATCAGGAATTGAATGTTGAATCCAGGGCCCTGCTTCAAAGGTCAGAGATAACTCACGGAGAACATCCTCTTAGCCTTGGATCAACTAGTGTGTGGAACCAATTTTTCCAGGTATTATTTGTTAGTCATGTTTGCAAAATTTAACCTCAAAATTTAGCTATAAATTGTCTTGAAGTTTTAGAGTTGCTGTATTTTAAGCTCGTCACAGCAGTTTTTTTATTCTTCTGTTTTGCGGTTTTATAAGTGATCAGAATTTTGTAGTATTCATGAGTTGGTGAAATTTTTGCATGATTTACTTCTTGATGAATTGTATATGCACAACGCTGCCTACATTTATTTGTTACTTGCATTAACTCCGCCAGTAATTCTCATTTGTTAGAGCCTAAACCCTCATATATTGTGTTCAACCTTTTTTGGGAGCAGCTCTGGAGCAATTATTAAGTTTCTTGCATACTTTATCCTTTTTCTTAAATAGATGCACCTGAATTAGCTTTTAAATGTCTCTGGATTCTTATCAGATAATAGCATTCACAGATCAATATGGCATGACTTGTTGTGATTTTAAATTCATACGAGACATTGTTTGCGTTTCTTTTTGCTCTCTGTTATGCATATTTCTTGCAGTTATTGCCATGCACCCATTAGTTATGTCCTAGCCATTTTCTTTACTTCGTACTACTTTCTGCCTGATTAACCGAAGTGGGCTTTCCATTCAGTTTTCAGCCACAGTAGGATGTAAATTGTTATTGGCAACGCCTCTGTAAATTTTATAAAAAGAGCAATGTATTGTTGTTGGGTGGCAATTACATGCATAACACCCGAAACATTGTCATTTACAAGTCTAGCACTTCTTTCATCCATTTTTCAAATTCTCACTCAAATATCAAAATTCATGATAAAACCCCAACCCATATTTTTCATTTTTATCAAGTTCTCAATGATTTGATCTTGACACACAGTAAATTTATTGATTTGATAGTTCAAAACTATTACATTGGGTGCTAGATTTTGTAAATAGCAATGTTTCAGGTGCTATCTATGTAATTATCCCTTGTTTTGTATCAGGAATCTGAAATAAAGTCTAGAATTAATTTCAGTTTACAACGGTTGTTTGCTTGAAGAATTGAAATTTGTTTAAGCTTTACTAGGTTATCAAGCTTGGTTTTATGAACATTGACGGGTGCTTTAAATTTTAGGAGGCTGAAATTATAGAACAGATTGAGCTCGATGCAAAATGTACACACCCAGACAGGCAATATTTTTACAGCAAATTATTGTTGGTTTTGGATTAGGAATCTGAAAAAGATTCTAGAATTATCTTAACTTTACAATGGATATTTGTCTTGAAGATGTGAAATATGCTTAAGCTTTAGTGGTTTCTGAAGCTCGGTTTTATGAACATTGATGGGTGCATTAAATTTCAGGAGGCTGAAATTATAGAACAGATTGAGCGTGATGTAAAGCGCACACACCCAGACATGCAATTTTTTGCAGGAGATTCTTATTTTGCAAAAACTAATCAGGTATTTTCTGGTTTCATTTGTGTCATTGATGTTTACTGGCAGTTTTTAACTGCTTTGTGAATATCTCTTTCAGGAATCTTTGAAGCGTATTCTCATCGTGTTTGCAAAATTAAATCCGGGTATTAGATATGTGCAAGGGATGAATGAAGTTTTAGCTCCATTATTCTATGTTTTTAGGAATGATCCTGAAGAGAATAATGTTGTAAGTTGCATTATGTGCACACTGCTCCTTTTATGAGGTTTATCAAGCTTTTTCTTGTTCTTTCTTTTCATATTTTCATTTGAGGTGCATACTACTTTTTACTTGGTCTTTAGTTTCAAGCCCTTCTGTTGTACATATATGTTCCATCCAGGCTCGAAGAACTCACAACTCACTTGATTTTATATAACATTTATTTTGCATTATACTTTTCACGAGGAATGCACCATCTTCATTGCCAACAGTGTTATGACTACTTGAAATTTGTAATTTTTTATAATAATGTTCACGTGTCCTGAGTCAAAAGATGGAAGAACTATTTGAGAAGTAGAATTATATGAATTTTGTTTATGTTCGGTGCAATTTAGATAAATTGTATACTGTGTAATGCCCTAGATGCAGCCAAAACTAATATTATTGACTTTCTTTTGAAGGACCTAGTCTTGAATTGAATTGGTGGAAACAAATAGATGGTACATGACATGAGTTTAGGGTTAATATCTGAAACTGGTTTTAGATGTGTAGACTTGGGAACACACAAAACTTTGCTATCCACGTGCTCTTAAATTTAGCAAATTATGTGTTACTTGTGTTGGAAATTCAGAACATTAAGAATTTCAATTTATGTAGATGATTCAAGCTTACTTCTAGAAATAATTTGCAGAAATTCAAAATCACAAGACTGAAGATAATTGAAAATCATGTCTCTAGAAAACAAGTAGTATTAATCATTATTAAAATCACTCACGCATTCAAACTAGTAATATTTAGAGATAGTAGGTCAAGTGGAAGGTGAAATAATAAAATTAAGAAATTCAAGCCTGAGGATAGACCAATGAAAGATATTGTTCTTACAACAACAACAACAACAACAGGCCTTTATCCCACTAAGTCGACTACATGAATCCTTTTTCTCCATTGTGTCCTATCGAGTAAAATATTTCATTTTATTCTAATAAATTATGATAACTTTTTATACAATAGGCCCAAATTTTTTTAGTTCTACCTCTATCTTTCTTAACATAAGTCTTAATCTATAACATATATTTTTCTAACTGGATCATCAAATGGTCAACATTTAATGTGACCAAACTATCTAAGACGACTCTCTCTAATCTTGTCTTTCACTGGAGCTACACCAATTCTTTCACTGATAACATTCGTTTCGCATTTTGTTGCCAGGTGTCAAGCCACTCGTCCAGCTAAGCATTCTCATCTCAGCAACACTTAGCTTTATGCTTCTCTTTTAAAGTCCAACATTCTACGCCATAAAGCATTGTGGGTCTCACCACCATCTTATAAAATTTTCAAGTCTCTGTGGTAATTTTCTATCACACAATAGGTCCGATGCATTCCTTCACTTAAACCAACCAACTTGATTTCTACTAATAACATCACTTTAAACAATAAACCTAAGATATTTGAAACGTTCAGGCCTTTTAATGATTTGATCCGCTGCCACTAAATCAACTACTACTAAAATTACATTCCATGTATTTAATTTTAGTTCTACTCAAAAGATGACCTTTAGACTTTAATTTAGACCTCCATAGTTCATATTTTTCGTGACCTACTTCTCTAGTCTATCCATAAGAAATATATTATCAACGAAAAACATACACCAAGGTACATCCTTTTGTAAATGTCCGGTAAGAGCATCTAAAACTAAAGTAAGAAGATATGGGCTTAAAGCCGATTCTGATGTAATCCAACTGAAATAGGAAAATACTTGGTTATACCTCCTTTTGTTTAAACACAAGTAACAACTCTAGTATGCATATCTTTAATGACTTGAATACGAGTCATCTAACACCTTTCTTTTCAAGAACTCTCTGAAGAACTTCTCTTGGAATCTTATCGTAAGCCTTTTCTAAATCAATAAAAATCATACGGAGATCCTCTTTACTCTCTCTATTCTTGAAAATTTTAAATCTCTGATTTGATTAGCTACATTCATTGAATATTTTAGACCAAAAGTGAATGTTTTTTTTAAGTATCAGATCCTTATTTATCCTAAAATTCTCTAATAAAAAAATCTTGCCTATTGCTAGGAAGAATATTGATCTATCGTACATTCCAATAAAAAATCACAAATCTAGTAAGATCGCTAATCTTTTAAAGAAATTGCAAAAATTCTGGTACAACGAAAGAGTGATGTTGTTGCACTCGCTAAAAATAGGATAAAACTTATAGTATTCTTACAGCAGCTTCCACAATTTTTGGGCATATCCCTAATTTTAACTTACAAAATTTATTCTCCGATCACTTTCTCAACACTTTCCCCTACCAATTTTTTAGATGGTGTCATTTGAGTCATGCAACTATGCTCCACTTATTTTATTTTTGGTGGCCTTTACTTGCCAATCTGAGTCAATTCTTAAGTTTCAGTGTTGTTGACCAACTTATTTGTGAATAGATTAACGAAATCCAAAAATTCATCGTTATAATGAAATTTGATGATGTATTGTGCACTATCATGATCATTTGTTTCAAATAAACATGAATTGCTTTTAGGCTTTTTGTCGATTGTCTCCAAGTTTCTAATGTGGTGGATAATTAGGTTGAAAACGCTCATTCCTAGATGAATCATAGAGTTTTCTTTTTCAAGTCTAGCAAAATACAGGAAGGTTGAAGAGCCAAAGTTGTATCAATGCCTCTTAGGTAGATAAAAGAATCCCTACTTCTAGGTGGGACGTTGAACCTTTTCTTCGTCTATTACAGTGGACTAAAATGTTAGTTAAGATAATAAATTATAAAGTTACATGATTTGTGCATGCATATCAAATGATAGAAGATGCATCAACACGAAGGATTGAGAATTAGGAATTTAGGAACCCTTACTCCTAGATAAATCATAGAGTTTTCTTAATAAGCAAGCAAAGTACAAGAATGTTGAAGATCCAAATTTGTCCTAAGGTCTCTTATGTGGATAAAGGAATTCCTACTCCAAATTGCTGAATCCTTTCCTTCATGTCTTTTTGAGGACTAGAAGGGTGGATGAGATAAAGAGGAAATCAAGTTGCATGACTTGTGCACATATATCAAATGGTAGAAGATGCACCAATAAAAACAGTGGAGAAATTGAGATGGGTTCGGAAGAAAAGGAGGTAAATAGAATGGATAATGATTATGTACAAAGTTTCATGCACAGTAAATTTAACTTAGTATGAATCAGTCTAGTAAAATGAATGAAGAATGTGGATTTTTAAAGCCAACCCCATTGGATAAAACTAATGATAATTTCTATTTTTATTATTATTGAGAATGTGCATTAGCATCATGCATGATTCTAAGTCAATGATGATTAACTAGTTCTGACTGCATAATGAAGGAATTTCATTATGACTTCAAATGTAAAAGCAGTTGCATTTTCTATATACATCATTCTATCGACAATCATAATTGTTTCCTACTAAGTCGTCTTAAGAACAACAGACTTATCATGGCCTATGTTGTAATTTATTTTGGTTATGCCTTCTCGTCTATCAAGTTTCATAAAATTTTTAAAGTATAGATTGTGTTAGTGGTTTACTAATCTTGTAAAACAACTTGAATAACTATTGAAATTGTCCTGCGAGTTGTTTTAAAATGTTAAATAGCTCAAGTCTAAGCTATTGAATGCTAGTACTACGTCAACATAGCTAACTTATTATTGATAATATTAGTAAATTTTGAATAAAAATAGGGCAAAATCAAAATAAATTTGTTGTGCTACGAGGTGTTGTATCTATGGTAAGGGATGGTACATGAAATTAAAGGCTACATAAATTAAGCATTGTGAAGCCATTCTAAATAAAGCATGGTGAAGCCTTACAATGCCAATCAAAGCAAATAAGCCATGCAAAGTTAAGTTAAATTAAGCTAAGCAGAGAGAAATCATATCAAGCCATACCTTACATAGCCAAGCCTTTTCTATCCTCCCCAAGTCATGTAAACCCTTTCTTTGACTGCATAATGAAGGAATTTCATTATGACTTCAAATTTAAAAGCGCTCGCATTTTTATATACACCATTCTATCGACAATCATAATTGCCGCCTATTAAGTCGTCTTAAGAACAACAGACTTATCATGGCCCGTGTTGTAATTTATTTTGGTTATGCCTTCTCGTATATCAAGTTTCATAAAAATTTTAAAGTATAGATTGTGTTAGTGGTTTACTAATCTTGTAAAACAACTTGAATAACTATTGAAATTGTCCAACAAGCTGTTTTAAAATGTTAAATAGCTCAAGGCTAAGCTATTGAATGCTAGTACTACGTCAACATAGCTAACTTATTATTGATAATATTAGAAAATTTTGAACAAATATATGGCAAAATTAAAATAAATTTGTTGTGCTAGGAGGTGTTGTATCTATGGTAAGGGATTGTACATGAAATTAAAGGCTAGATAAATTAAGCATTGTGAAGCCATTCTATATAAAGCATGGTGAAGCCTTACAATGCCAATCAGAGCAAATAAGCCATGCAAAGTTAAGTTAAACTAAGCTAATCAAAGAGAATTTATATCAAGCCATGCCTTATATAGCCAAGACTTTCCTATCCTCCCCAAGTCACGTAAAGCCTTGCTAAGCTAAAGTAAGCTAAGTTATCAAAGATCATAACGTGTTATAACCTATAATAAGGTACTGAAACATGCTATTGTATATCATATTACATTATGTTATGGTTCTTATATAATACTAATCTGTAATATTATTTAATATCTTATATTAGAACATATAACAGACCATTTAGAGAGCAACAATGATCTATGAATTCGGCTTGATGAACAAACAACACATGTTTTAACATAAAATTGCATTTCTAACTTGAGATGACATTCTATAGCTCACCTCTTTTGGTCGGACACGCAACACCTATCGCCCCCCCTCACAAAAATTAAAAAAAAAAATATAAAACGACTGATGATTGGTGCAGGTTGTAACGTGTCATGATATGTATTAACGTATTTCAACATGCTATAATATATCATATCACACTCTATTATGGTGCTCTATTTTATATAATATTATAATATCATTTTGGAGGTAGAACTCACTTTTTAATTAAAAATAACATACTATATATATAAAAATAACATGCTATAATATATAGTTTATTATTTATTTAGTTTACCATTGGTGTTGCACACCAAAGCTTGTGGTGAATTTAGATAAATTCTATCATTTGGTCTTCAATTCATCATTTTTATGATTTTTAGTGCTATCGTAATAGAAAACTATACTAAGGTCGTAGTACGTCATAAGATGAAATAATATAATACAACACGCTATAATATATTATATGACACATTACTATGGTTTTGTAACCCTAAAAATCATAAAAAAGATGATTTAAAGGCAGAGATGGAATTTAGCCAAATTTATAGTGGAGGTGAGTTATAATATGCTATTTTTAGTAAAAATAGGAGCGGTCTACATCAAAAATAGATGTGTTTACGTCCGATCAAGTTTATAGATCATTGAGGGTGTTTGGGAGGGCTTCGGGAGTGCGGTGCGGGGAGCGGCCGTGAAGATCGGCCGTTTGGGAGCGCGTCGGGGCGGCAACGTCCCGCTTTTTTATTAAACGCCAGCCGCGGATAGAGACCTGCGGCTCGCGTTTAAGGGTTACCTTTTTACGGATCGAGCCCAGTTGTTCGACTTTCGACCCCACTGTTCTGCCCTCCTCTTCACTTCGACCCTGACTCCCTCGTCGCTTTGACGAAAGCTCCTCTTTTGTTCGACCCCATCTCCCTCACTCAGCTCCCTCTTCAGCTCGAAACCCTCACTCCTCTTCCCCTATTCTCCGATCATTTGAGAGTAAGGATCTTTCTTCCTTATTCCTTTCTCCCAATTGTTTTAAATCGAGGAATATACTATAAAAATACATTTGAGTGCTCTAGTATCAAGCTTATCCCAAAGTTGTTTGTTGATGTGAATAAAAGCTTTAATCAAGATGAATGGATTAATGGATGATATTTTTCTTATTTATCTTACACTACTTGTTTTTCTTGAGCATTAAAGATGATTTTATTTTTTTTTAGAAAATGAGAGATCACTAGATATGCGTTGATAATGGAATGTTGGCTTGTTTGTTAGCTATTTTTATTTTATTTTATTTTATTTTGCAAATGAGATAAAAAAAATGTTGATAAGAGATTCAAATTGATACATTTTACATGAATATCATGTGACTACTCAGGATTTCTTTCAGTTCATGTAGCCAGAAGTTTGGATTAATTTGGGATAAAATTTTAATAGTTTTATCCTTTTTTTTTTGCACTCTTGGTACTCACTGTTAAGTGAAATGTGTATCTAAATTTTTATACTGTTTTGAAGTTAGTTCTTCTTCTGACGTATCAAATATATGACTATGATAGTTCTGTTACAAACAACATTACTAAACAGGGGTATGATGATAATTTATTTAGAAAATGCTGTCACACAACTGTTTTTAAACAGCTGAAACAAAAAGCTAGTCAGCTTCCTCGCAGAGCTTCACGGGCAGCCTCTAAACCCTAAACCCCTAAACCCTAACCCCTAAACCCCTAAACCCCTAAACCCCTAAATCCTAAAACCCTAAAACTCTAAAACCCTAAACCCTAAAACCCTAAACCCTAAACCTTAAACCCTAAACCTTAAACCCTAAACCCTAAATTAAACTAAGAAGTTTATGACTCTAGTTTGGTCTGCAAAATTTATGACCGACATTTTGATAAGCTGATAAGTTGCAGCCGCCCCAAACAAACTCGTAAATCTGAGTAACCTAACATACAGCTTAACGTAAAATATTATATAATATTACAGTAGGTGGTGTATGTGAGATCATGGACGGTTAGGTTGGTTTTCCTCATGCAGCTTTACTTTTTAAAATTCAATGCAATGTCTACTTTTATAGTTTTATTCCACCTTTACCTGTATTGTGTTAGAGTAAGGAAAAACTCCAACGGAAAATTCAAAATGAAAGGGTCGATGCATGGAAGCAACATTATTTCTTCTTCCTCTTCCTTTAAACTCTATTGTCATATGAATATTAGCTGTCATTGTTACCGTGAACATTGCCTGATAAAATGATATGAGAACTAAGATGTTAATCCTCAAAAAGTATGTGTCCTTTGCCTTTCCATTTGAAACTTGTACTTTTTTCAGCTTAAGATAGGGAATTATAATCAAATGTCTCCTGTTCACTAACAACAAAAAAAGAAAATAAATAAATAAACAAATGCAATGATGAAAAATGCTTGGCCTATACTTAAATCTCTAGAAGATTTTCGATAGATTTGGAGATACATTTTCTTATAGTTGAAACTGGTTATATTGGTAATTTTTTTTGTTTTTTTGTTTCTTACATTTTTTCGTTTCTGATTGAAACAGGCCCATGTAGAAGCAGACACCTTCTTTTGTTTTGTGGAGCTCTTGAGTGGATTTAGAGATAATTTTTGCAAGCAACTTGATAACAGTGTTGTTGGTATTCGGTCTACTATTGCAAAGTTATCACAGCTTTTAAAGAAGCATGATGAAGAGCTTTGGCGTCATCTTGAGGTTACCACAAAAGTAAGAAAAAAATTTCAAATTGTTAAGTTTTGAAATTTATGATTTTGGTAGGCTATGTTTGTTGCAGACTAAGTGATGCTTGTATAACTCGTCTATGCGATTATAATATGTTGTCAATGTTTCCTTTTTTCTTCGTTTATATGGAAGTCATCCTTCCAAGGCGCCGTGCCATTATAATAATGCTTCACTTTCAGAAGGAACTGACATGTAAAATGAACTACTCTCAACTCCCATGGGCAATATATTTTTGGGAGGTGTAGCCTTGATAAAATTGGGAAGTGAGCACATAATAGATAAAATCCTATCTTATTTGTGGATCTCTTTGTGGAGCGGAGCATTTCACATGTTTATTCATGTCAAATCTTACTAAGCTACTATTATTCATGTGTCCATCTAACTTATGTTGAGAAGTTAATTATCAGTTTGAAACTTTGAATTCTGTTTTGTCTATTTATTAAACTGTTTTACTGTTAAGCGTTTCTTTTTGGGATGGTTTTAAGTTTAAGTATTTACTTGGTATGCTGACTAGATTTTTTTTGTGTGTATGTTGTCTGCTTTGATGTTGGTTCCATGTCTGTACTTGCTTGTCAAAGTTGTTGTTTGATCATGGGCCAAGTAATGATTGATAACAAGTCGTCTTTTTGCTTATGCAAAACTAATCGGCATTGTAAATATGATGAACATACATCAGGGAAAGTTGTCTTGTTCCATAAAGACAAATCAAACAATTTTGGTATACAAAATGGTTGATTCGTGAAGAACAAAAAGAACTATAGTATTCTAAATTCTGTAGTAGCATAGTAGCATTAGATATTAGAGATTCGTAGTGCACGTTGATCCTTCATTTGGAGAGTGGAGCAAAAAAAAAACGGTGAACTGTAGTAGATTATTATTATTATTATTATTATTATTATTATTATTTATATTTGAGATGAAAAGAATCTGGCATGTGGGAAGGACCGAGAAGATAAAAGACAAAACATGTTAGATTTACTGAACGAAGAATTTAAAGGAAGGCATGAAATAGAGAGGAAAAAATGCAAGATGACATTCTAAGTTGGAGATCCCAGCCCCGGATAGGAAACTAAAAGGAAAAAAGCCTTCTAATTGAATTTTGGATAATGGAACCTATTTAGAGAAATGCGTTCTTTTGAAATTGATCAAACTACCCTTAAACAATATAAAAATATAAATTTAGACCGAAATAACAAATAACATATAAACAGCTGGCAGTTAACTTTAATACAAATAAGGATTGCTTCATGATAAATTAAATGATACTAAAACACGGGCTGGCGATTCATTAATTCCCATCTATTACAAAAAATTGAAAAAAAAAAAAAATCTTGGAAGGAATCATTGATCCGCACTTTAGACATCGAAGGCAATACTACTAGTAAGTTGATCATGTGATTGGAGAGTTAAAATTTTGCTTGAGGATTGGAGGTCATAGATTGTATATAGAGCTTGTGAAATTCATCAAAAAAAGAAGGATGGATGGGAAATCCAACATGTTGAAGTGTTTAAAATCGGATAACGCTGTTACTAGTAAGATTGGTAGAAAACTATCTTTGTCAATCCTCAATAACATTCCTACAACTCTTTTATGATATCAACAGTTTGAAACCCTTCATGCAAATCTTTAGACTGATTTGTCTCGACCATAGCATTAATTGATTGATGTTTTTGTTAGCAAACTGCCAAATGTAATGGGTGAATGAGCTTTGCCTGAGAAAAATCTCTAAGATTATATAATTAGATGAATATGTCAGCGAGATTGCTTGTGATTGAGAGGGTGGGATGCAAGAATATGTGAGTGAACAATATGGATATTGTCTGGGAACTTTGAAGTTTTAGTAATGAGGTTAGCTAGTGCATGAAGTGTTGTTTAATACATGATCGGCAATATTAAACGTGCTTGCAATTAAATAATTTAGGGATGCAACAAGTATTTGAACTCACATGCAGATGCAGATTTAAAAGTAAACCAGTGCTTCTTGGTTTTGGTTAAGCAAAGGCTTATGTGCCATTGATTGACTAAAGCCGAAATTGTAAAAGTGGTGTGTGGGATTTAGCATCGTGAAAGGATAATGGGACACGGGCATTGCATGATGCAAGGAATTTGTGGATCGACATTTGGGTGAGTTATGAGGGATAAGCGTGTTCTGGTTAACATATTATTAGTATAAGAATGCCATAGTCTGCTTGTTGAAGAGCGAGAGTAGCTTTCTGGCAATGTTTTGCTTGACAATGGTGGCAAATAGAAAGAAGGAGAGGTAATCCTTGTGCCCGAGAACTAAGATGGAAGGGCTTCTTGAGCATGACATGACATTGCGGGTGGAGATGGCGAGAATGTTGGTGCAGGAAACGATGCTAAAAAATTGGATCAGGAGGGGCAGTTTAACATAATTAATGCAATTAAAGATGTCGCTAGAGAATAATTTTGATGTCAATGTCTCAATCTTTATGTAACATAGGTAGTGGAGATGTGTTAGTGTTTTTTGTTAATGATGTTTAAGTGGGGAGTCGAGGGTTATTTGTGGACTTGATGGCATGAAAATTGAGGGATTCAATAGTTAAAACTATTGTAGATATTTCTTTATGGGAAATGAACTATATTAGTTATTGAATATGTGTGGCCTATAAATAGTTATATATGAGAATACAATGGGGTGACAAATTAGAGAAAGATCGTTGTAATTTATATATAGTCACTTCTTAGTATTAAGAGCCTTAACTTAATTTATTATTCTATTTAATGCATCAACCCTCTCCATTAAGCTAGAGCACATAGATCTATTAGCTCTGGCTTGTTACATAAATGAGAAAAAAGTACATATACATCTATTAGCTGTCTTAATAAAATATCACTCGTGAACTAAAGACAAAAGATCATTTCTAATGGAATGCACAATATCTCGTATAAAATGATAATTTATCTATATATGAATTTTATAAAGATCCAAATGGAGGACCACTCGCATCATGTATATGAGATGAAGAAGCCATGATATTGAGTGCGACAAAGATGAAGAGGAAGAAATGAGATTATTGAATAATCATTATTGAGCTGTAGAGGTAAGAGAGAAAAAGCTTATCAAGCAATGAATGAAGTCAACATTCTAGGTAGTAAATAAGAAATAATGGCATTCATTAGTGCAAATAGGTGTCATAGCAAGCACAATATGTAAGCTAGAGAGTGTGTCTATGAGGACAAGTAATGGTGTTGTTCTCATAGATAACTAATAGCGACTATATGGGCGAGTAGTCGAGCTCGTGCCTATATTAGTGAGTAAGCGGGCTATTGTAGGATTATAGATTGGATTAAGTTGTTGGGCTACTAAGGTTTTCTCATTCAAATATGGTGCGAGTCCCTATAAATAAAAGCCTGCACGGTGATATTATTCTTAATTATAAAGATATTAAATTTCATGTAATCACCTTCCAGTGTTAGGAGCCCTATATATATTTTTTATCAACTAACAATATGAAATTAAGAACTTCAACTATAATATAAAATTGATAGAGATCGTGATATTAAAAAAAAATGAAATGTGGTAATTTTTTTTCTTGGCCTTTTGCTATTTGAAAAAGGAAGAATTTTATATAAAGGAGCTAACTAGAAGATAAGTGGCGAATGGGGGTTTAGGAGATTTACTAAATGACTGTCAAAACAAGAGAGGCATGAGAGTGAGGAGGAATGCAAAAGAAATTCCTACGAGGAAGAGCAAATGTACCGAGGGGCGCCAATATATATATATATATATATATATATATATATATATATATATATATATATATATATATATATATATATATTTATTTTATCTTTAGTTTCAACTAAAGATTGTTTGCCCTATTTATAGAGATAAGACTTGTTGAAAATGACAAAAGTACTTTTAAACAAAAATAAATTGACAATTAATCTTAATGACAAATGGCACTTAAAAACTAACTTCAATAGAAGTAAGTATGACTACAAGTAATATTAAATTTTGTTGAAACATAGATTTGCATAGCGACAATCCTGACATTTTGGACTAACATGAATGAGAGCATTGCCTCATCCCCTTTAGTCTTTTGCACTATCCATGTTGCCTTTAGATGTGCTTGCAATGATCCGAAAAATTTGATCTAGTTTAGGATACACCAATACGAACATGGGAACACTGACATTATACGACACGGATGCGAGGCACGCAATTTAAAAATACAAGACATGGTTATGTCTTTGACACAACATATATATATATATATATATATATATATATATATATATATATATATATATATATATATATATATATATATATATATAATAAATTTTAAAATAATATATAGTAATGCATAAATTAAGTAAACTTGAAATAAAATTTTAAAAAAATCCTGATATCATAAGGATGAAAAAGTAATGATATTTAAGAATGGAAATTATTAATGAGTATGATATTTTTCATAAATCTAAATAATAGAAACAAATAAAAAAACTGATAAATAGTAAGTAAAACAAAAACCACAAGTAATGAAAATTTAACAAAATTAAATAAATATGATTATCAATAATAGTTTAGAATATTGTGAAAAAAATAAATATAAGTTATTTGGTATAATATAAATTATAAAAATCTAACATTTTATTATGCATTTCCTTACTATTTATAAAATTTAAATTTAAGTTTGATAACATTGTTTGAATTTTTTTATTGTTATTATTTTTAAATTGGACACGCGATATTTCCATGTCCAAATATGTTTTGTACGTTTGTCCGTATCTGACGTGTGTCAAACACTGCACTCATTTTTATAGTGAAGCATCAGTGCATCATAGGATCCAGCCAAGGGTATACATTGATTTGATAATTTAATATTTTGTATGTTTTAACTAGGAATTATGTTGAATTTTAGGGCATACATAAATCTAAACTTGAACTGGTATACTCGATGAATAGCTTAATACTACTTTCAATATGGCTTATTTATGCTCATTTATTCAGACAACTAAAAAAATTTGGACAATTTTTACAGCTCATCATAGAAATGCACAAGCATAAATACCTACCCACTCTATATTCATGAACATGCTTTTTTGTTGTTTAACAATTAGAATTCACTAGAATTCTTGACGACTTAGTTGTTTATCAAACGACTAATTTTATGTTCTTATATTGAATTTCTTATATTGTATGAACTTTTAAAATTACGTATATAATTAGAATATGATTAAAATATCAAGCAAATAGTAAGAGTGATAGATTGAAAAACAAACTTTTTTTTACCTTACATTTGAACTGAACAAAGAGCTGAAGTAATAATTTGTGTGAAATATGCTTTTTTTTATTATTAATACAGTTTTTTTCTAGAAGTCTATACGTTTAAATCATTAAAATTCTCCATATAATTAAGCTTGATTAAATCTTCATTATAGCTTGAATCTAAAAGTTTTAACAAGCTTTTAAAATTAGTGCCACATTCAAATTTTATTCAAACACAATAAGATAATAAATAGACAAACTTGTACAGCATGGCTCAGTTCATGCAGTACCATTTTTACCCTCGTTGCATTTGTGCCTTGGTTGTCATCACTCTTATTTTCTTGTCACCAAAGTTTCAATCCTTGAGCAGGATTCTGAATTTATTTTCTTTTCTGAATGCAGTTGATTATTTTCTTTTCTGAATGCAGTTAAATTCTCATATGCTTAATGCAGGTTAATCCTCACTTCTATGCCTTTAGATGGATAACACTATTGCTGAGTCAAGAGTTCGAATTCTCAGATTGCCTCAGCATATGGGACACCATATTAAGTGATCCTGAAGGTCCTCAGGTATGAGTATATGATATACTTGGATACTTGGAGGGCATTGCTTTTTGGAAGATTTGCATGCAGACCACTCAATTCCTATGTATTTACATATCAAACACTTAAACTTCAAATTTTTACTTAAATTCCACTTTACCTATGCATGAAAAGTTGTATTTCAATTTTTAAAAGTTAAATGGTTGGTATTTTTAATGTGATGTGAAAGATTTGGATGGTATAATTTAAAAAGTAAACTTTAGGTGTTATATATGTAACTATGTAGGAATTGGGTGGTATGTACATAAATGCCCCATGCTTTTTTTACCTTGATAAATATTAAGTGTATAAAATTTCGATTCTCTTGCAGGAAACCCTATTGAGGATATGCTGTGCCATGTTAATACTCGTGCGACGGCGTCTTCTAGCAGGTGATTTCACTGCCAATCTAAAGCTGCTGCAACATTACCCAGCAACTAATATTGGGCATCTCCTCTATGTTGCTAATAAGCTGCGGGGCCCTGTACCAGACTAATTGCTTTCTTTCCATGCCGTTTTGTTTGATGAGCTTCTAACTTTTATTTGAATTTGTGTAATGTAAATGGTTGGCTATATAAATTTTAAATTATTGTTACCAAGAGGCTTGGTCTCTGGTTTTACTGAGGAAATCAGAGTTATAGCACGAGTGTTGGTCCATTTAAATTTGTAGAGTACGAGTGTGCCAAAAAGTGTGAATGTATGGTGCCTAGCTAGCGCGGTAAAGTGGCTTTGATTTGCTGTATTATAGGGTAATATTTAAATTTTAATTCATTTATCTTATTGAATGACTTCGATTGAAAATTGCTATTGTTTTGTCTATTTTTCTCAGTTAATCTTAATCACTACTTTTCTTTAGCAGTGCTTCAGTTCAACAAATACATTGGCCAAAGGCTGTCCTGCAAGTTTCCTTTGGTATGTTCAAATTGGTGCGCTATATTGACATGTTTGATGAAGTAACTTGTTTGAAAATTTTCTGACAACTATCTATTGTATGTGTAATCCTTTTGGGAAATTTGCAACCATCCCGCACAATTCATATTATTTACATATATATGACACAAACTTTATATTTGCATTTATAACACTTTGGCGTGATAAATCTATGCGAGAAAAGGTGCTTTTTTCTTTTAAAAAGTAGGCGATGGTCGTATTTTTGATGTGATATTTAAGATTTGAATGTTATGCCTGTAAATATGGAAGTCTGGGTGTTAGATATGTAAATACACAAGAATTGCCTGTTATGTATGTAAATGCCCCAATTCTGTTTTATCAGCTGTAACATTAAACTTGTGATCGACTTTCATGCCAGTCTTTAAGCATTTATGAGTTTTAACTGAAAAGTCATAACTGTTATGGCATTTCTTTCCACCTTTGCTTGTTTTGTTTCAAGTGTTTGAAAGTTGCTCACATTCTGTTGTCATTGTTCGATTCAATGGATGCATTTTTTCCTTTTAATATTTTTATGGAGTTGAAGTCAAAATCTTAAATTTGACAATTTGAAGCTTCACCTTTATACAAGTGGTAAGTTCTATTTATGAGCTTGAAGCTGTTCTACTTGCTGCATATAACAAATTCAAAGGTGTTTGGTTAAATATTACATTTCATAATCTATTTTTTACCCTGATCAACAACTGGAGGCTTCTGTGGCGTCAAGTACGAGTAGAATGTTAAGAGGTGTAAGCCTGCTCTTCGGACACTTTTTATTGTCAAACTATCCAATTTTTAATTTATGGCACTCAAACATTTTATATTTAATTGAAATTACCACCATTTTAATTTTTAATAAGGTGAAATATGTCTTTTTAATCATAGTTAAGATAGCGTGTATGTAAAACTTGAACTTTAGGTATTTGTAAGTCTTCCTATTTTTTATTGTTCTCTAGGGAAATCAAGGCAAATTATTGCATCAGGATGCGGGAAGTCAATTTATGTCTGGTGTCCAATTAAAATTAGTCATTTGTTATAATGGGTTTTACAATTTAAAAAATAACTAACTAGAGTATTGCAGTGGAGTTCATATTTTTACTTGACAAATTTTAATTGGACATTGGATGCAAATTTATGTAAGGTGTTTGGTGTCCGGTGTCCTAATACAATCAGCTCTCGGGAAACCAGAGGATGTTGATGGCAAAACTGCTTGATCCGTTATAATTTATTGGAGTGCATCAGTAGAAGAAACAGTGAAATCAGAGAGTTGGACCGGCTTTCGCTCCCTCTCAATTTGAAAAAAAATAAATAAATAAATTGTAACTATGTATATTATAATAATCCATAATTTAGTTCTGTTCTCTTAATTTGGTTTAAGCTCATTTTATTTAGTCCACATCAGCTCCAATGGGTCCTTAGCTGTCGTGCTTCTAGGGATTTAGAAAGCAAGGCCAATCATATTCACATCTGTCCTCAAACTAATAAGCATTCATTTATAAAAAAGGATTATTATTGCCATAAAACCCCATTATGTCAAATAGAAAATTTTAATGGCATCCCTATCTAAAGGAGCTGTGAGCAGTCAAATAAATTTGTTTTTTTTTTTTTTTTGTGCTGAAAATTAAGATAAATTTGAAAGTTAATTATATTATTTAATAATTAAATCATATTGAAAGATAACATGTGACATCAAATAGTGTTAAAAATAGTCGCATGTATTTTTTCCCCCATTACTACTTATGTATTACGATAATTGCATGATCAATATTTTGGTATGTGCATACATACATTGGATGCAGAATATCTTAATCATGAGAAAAAAGATTAGATTATGATATCTTGATAAATTTTACATTGATGATAATTTTATAACAATTGTCTTTATTTACGTCACATATGATCTTTAAACACAGCTAAATTTTTAACTAAATATATCTAAAAGACTCAGATAATTTTGCTAGGAGTTGTTGGGTTTGCTGAAAAATTAATATAGTGTTAAATAAATACAATGCAAAGATAATGCTTTGTTTCTATTTATTTGTAAAAATCATACTGCAGCCAGAAAGCTCTCACAACACTTAGGTAGGTGCGGTGTGAAAATGCTGTTTTAAGCGTTTTGAAAACGCATAAGCTGCCAAAACGAAGTTTACCCAAACAATCCAAGTGCGTTTTCAAAACGCCACTGCATCAAATAAACTGCCCCAAACGGACCCTTAGGATTCTTTAATAATCCCAAAATCAATACAATGGCTAACAAATCTATCAAAAGCCAGATTTAAGTCAGGATATCTCAACTCTTATTTTCATTTCACCTGCACAAATACTGAATAAATTCAAACAATTTGCTGATTACATTCAAACTCATAAATAATTACCAGAAATAGCACAAGAAAACTAGAAAACAATCACTGACATGGAATTGCCATACAACAAAAATTTCTAAAATTCAATTTCATAAAAGACAACCACTTCATCTAGCATCAAACAAATAATATTAGCGCCAAATAAATTTTATTAAAAAAAGAAACCTATTAAATTATTTTTGTCTGATAAGAGACATCCTCTCGTTTTAATCATTTTGTAGCAATCTTGTTCCTTTTGATAATGCTTCTAAAGCCGTTCAATTTGCTTTGAAGCTTTTTACAATTTCCATAGCTTTAGCAACGGCTGCATCACCACGCTTCAAAATGCCTTCAAGCACTTCTATCTTTTCCAGCAGCAGACCGGTATTTGAATTAGCGGATAGAATCAGCTTATCAGCTTTCTCTAGAGCAGCACATAGCTACAGTATGAACAGCATAATTAATCAGTTATTGTTATTGTTGAATTCTTTTAGGATATAAGGTCCCATATCACTCGTGAATAAATACAACTCAATAAAAATCTTATTTTCGTGGAAGAAAGATAGAAGAGATGGATCCGAGACTTGAGAAAAGATCTCAAGAATCGTGTAGTGAACTCGAACCACATGTAAACCGGAAAAAATAGTCCCGAGTTCTCTCATTGGATACAATGCTTTCACGGATAGAGAGAGAAAGAGAATTTTCTCGGGAAAAGATCCAAGATCCCTTCCTCTCATCTTGATCCATTTTATACCTAAAGGAAACAATAATAGAAAATACATTTAATACAGCACGTCACTCATTCATGGTATCTTCCTGAAAAGACTGCGATGTCGATATCAAACAACACTTTTAAGAGAGCGTAAATTCACATCCTTGCGAGTAATGATGGACACCTATAGCTATTGTCCCTCCTACGTGAACTAGGTCACCTCCACAAAAGAGATGAGATTCAACTGCTTAGATAGGTGGGCTCAGCTCAGTCGCTTCAGCGGGTGGGCTCAATTAGACAAATTAGTTTTCGTTGTTTCAGAATACATATAAAAAATATGTATTTAATTAGGTATACAGTCATATTCATGTATACATTTAGTTTCCCGATTCTCTTAGCTCTTCGATCGAACATTGAGAAGAAAGAGGGAATGAGGTTCATTTGATTCTCTATAGTTGTCCGGGCCCTTGGCTTTTGTGGAGCTCAATGACCCAAAACAGATATCTTCGAGGCGAGAACTCAAGATAATTCAAGAATTGACCTTAAACTGTGGGCACGTCGGCTTTTTCTGTGAGGAATTAGACCGTTCATACTCATCCATGAACCCGAACTTTACGATAAGTTTTGAAGAAGTTTGTTGAAGTCAAAATTTAACTCATGTAGATAGGTTCCTTTAAAACTAATACGAGCAAGTTTTGCGGTAGTAAGTAATGTAATTGACAAAAAGGAAAATTTATGAGAATTTTATTTTCCTAAAACACCATTCTTTTATGCCTTCTAAGTCAACTAAGAGACCACTTTTTTTTCATAGAGATAGCAATTTCAACAGATATTATTTGGGATCAAATTTGAGTAGTCTAAGAGACTAATTAGAAATAAGAGATAGTTGATCTAAAATGACCATATATAAATAGTCTATGGATCATTTAGAGATAAATTAAGTTATTTTTCAAATATTCAAAATAAGTGATCACAAACAACCCTTAAACAATCGGAATCTCAATAATAATAAAATGAGAGACCTCCACATTTTCCCATTGAAGTTATTGTAAATTTTTATCAAGTTGGGAACAAATAAAACCTTAAGAAAAAAACATTCATCTAACCTTTAATGTTGAAGAAGTCCATGAGTGATCATTCTCTGACAATGACTCGATCAACAAATCATAGTTTTCCTGAGGCATGTAAAAGCAAGGGAAAATTGAGTCCCAACATCCTTATCAAAGTTAAAGTTAATGACAAACTAAATCAATATAAAAAATAAAAAATTGATGAAAAACAAGATTTGCTGAAATAAATAGAACCACGTGATTCGGATGAAGTTGAGTTTTTACAGGTGAGGTAGTATTCTCAGCTGATTTGATCAAATGCTCAGTAAATCTACATACATAGCACTCAAAACATTGTTATTTATAAAATTATAAAAGCAGAAAAATTTTTTGATCATACTCCTTCAATTTATAGATTTTTGTAAAATTTGCTTGTGTATTTAACTTATCATTGACAAACAAGAATATATTTGCATTGCATCTAGTAAAGACAATTCAATGCATGGCCAAATTTTTAGCATCACTAATAAGGACCATGCTTTAAACCATACAAATATGTATCTAGCTTATAAATAATTTTGCCAGAATCTACAGACTTTAGGCTGCACCACATATGCTTGCAATTCACCATGAAGAAAAGCTATATTGTCATCTTAAAAATACCATTGGAAAAAAAGGATTAACGAAATGAGAAAATAATATCATTAAAATCAACAACTTCCTTTTGCTAAAATCATTCTACCACAAGCTCTACTCGATACATTTTGTTGTCATTATGTTTTTCCTTATTTGATCCAACAAATTCATATATTGCACAACGGCCTCTTATCCTTTAGTATCTTAGTTAATGTCCATTTATTTTCTACTCCAGCTCTTACATTTCTAACTGCTACTTAACGAAGTCTTTAACATGAACTGTTTCTTCAATATAATTCATTCACCAACATCAATTATCAATAAATAATGCAATGAAAAATGACTTACATATTCCTCAAGTTGTTCTCAATTATATCACGAACCTGCTAAGCTCACATTGTGTCTCAAAATTTTGATGAATCACTTGGCCTCTTTCTTGCATATCATTTCAATAACTTTCTATAGTTTAATCTGTTTAGGACTTGACTTGCAAAATTTTTAGTTAAAATCATCAATTCCATATCCAATGAATTAACACTTTATAGATTTAAAGTCAAGATTATTTTTTAAAATAGATTTCAAAAAAATATACAAAAGACAACAAAAACCTTCAAGTGAGGAAAGAGATAAATTGAAGCTAACTTAATGATCAAATAAGCATAACTTAATGATGTTCACCCAAATGCTAACAGCCTAAGGAGTTTAAAGATATCATCCATGTGCTCCCTCCATTTCCATACAATGAGATGAGCAACAATAAGATCTCAATTTAAACTCTTGATTGATTTATAAGAGCTAACCTAATATAAGAAAATAAATAGTCATAGTGCGTGGTTGTAACGCTACAATTTTGAGAGATGGAACAGCTAAAATGCAAATATATAGAGGCGGATATGTCTTTAGTATTGATAGATTCAACTCAATCTCGAAAATATTTTTTACATGTCATTAACCAGAGTGAGGCCAGACATATTTAGGGCTTTTAAAGTTATGCGGTGCTCAATCATTCAAATTTTTGACAGCTCAGAGAACTCAATTTTAAAATCATAAATATAATATAAAGTATACAATAACAACATTGAAAAGGACTATTGCAAATGTTTAACTCAATTTGGTTTAGCACCATTAGAACTATCCCATAGCAAATGTCAGTATAGGTTCGTAATGTTTAAGTATCACATGAGATACCCATAAAAGGTGATGGCTGGACCTTTCAACTTCAACATAAGGATATACGAATGTTAGAAACAAAAGTAATACAAGCTGAAAGGAGCAAGCGTCATTGGTCTTTATTATGTGGTTGTGGCCTTCTTTCTCAAGCATAGTTAAGGGACGATAAACAAATTGTTTTCATCTTTGATGATCATCCGATAAGATATCATAAAACTGTGATATTTAGATCTACTGATTTATTACCTCTCTTTATGATTCTTCTATTGCTACAAGAGCTAAGATAATTTAATAAGATTAGCTGAAGAACTGAACATTTTGTATGATTAAGTTGGGTGCATTTGGGTGTTATGAAAAAAGATAGTTTTTTCTTTCACTCAATTGAACACACGGCTTCTTTCTTGTGCACCTCTCACCTCTTTGAATCTCTTTGGTGTATGACACGGGGCTTGCGGGAGGGCAGTTGAGCCAGCCAGAATGGGTCCCGGTCTAGCCCTTCATGAAGGTAGGATTTACCGCTCCTTCCCCTGCTGAACCGGCGGGCCTTCAAGGGGGTGGGTTTTACTGCTTCTTTGCCCCCTCCTATTTTACTATTTCCCTTCCTTCCATAAAAGGATTCCCTTCCTATTCTATTCTTGCTTTTTCTATCCCTTTCCTATTATATTGTTTGCATTTTCTATTCACTTTCTACTCTATTTCTTTCCAATTCCAATTCATCCTAGTTTTTAACTTCTAGCAACTATTATATAAATATATATTTTGCATGCTTAGGGATTATTACTTGGTTGTATTTGATTTCAGTTTGTTGCCTCTAAGGCGTTTCTCCTTTCTGAGGGTTGTATCCGACGACGAGAAGATATTCCGGCTATAACTCATCCTAGGTGGTGATTATCTACACTCGTTTCATACCTTCTTGCTGCTGCCAACCCCTCAAGGACCTACCTTTGCTGCTGCCAGCACTCCAGGGTCTGCTTCGCTATCGCCAGCACCTTTCGGATCAGTTCTTCTTGTTGCCAGCCACTACAAGGCCACTTCCTGCTGTTGTCCGGCCCCAGACACTTGTTCTTGCTGCTATTCCGCCCACCGTCAACTCTTCCTACTGCTTTCCAGACAACCACCACCTCTTCTGGCTGTTTTCCAGCCCCCAATCACCTGTTCATTCTGCTGTCCATACCACGGTCATCGCTCCTACTCCCTTTGCTGTCGCAACCACTTGCTACCAACCTCCTTCCAGCAGGCCACCATCAATCCTACGGCGCCCTGCCACTGGCTACCATCCACCTTCCAGCACTATCGCAGCTTCCTCCCTCCGGGCTTGCCCCTCTCCTTTAACGAGTCATTTATGTGTTTTGTATTGTTTTATTCTTGTTTTACAGTGTCGCCGTTGTCAGTTACCGTTTGCATATTTGTATTGTTTTGGGTTGAGGATTTGTCATTGTAATTTTTTGAATTCAACAATAAAATTTGTTGTTCGGTCGTGGTTGGGTTAACTCCGATATCATTTGGTATTAGAACTAATCTAACCCTAGTCAAATTCTAGGGTTTCCAAGTATCCACCTTGTTCCTCCACCAAAATTTTTTTTCTTATTTCCAATTCATAGCCAAACTTTGACCTGACCCTAATATTCCCTTGTTGATTTTCAAAATCAAAGACCCCCGAATTAAATTTCCTACACCTTCAATTAGCCTCATACACCCCTTCCACCTACCAACCCTAAACCCTAGTCATACCACCGTGAAGATACATGTCAAAGCCTACCAGGGAAGAGATATAACAAGAAATACACTGACTTTAGAGAACTCTTGGGGACATTGAGGATGACATCTAGGGGGTACTTCCCACGATGGTGGCAGGGAAAGTCGAAGAGCGAAAGAGATGAGAATTTCAACCTCTTCCATAGGAAGGATTTTCGTGATGAATTAGAAAGGCCACAATGTTTCAGAATGAGGTATCAGAGGAGGCCTAGAGAGGAGACATCATTTGGAGGACACAAAGACTTCAAATAAAAGTGGATCTATTAGAATTCAATGAAGGTATGAATCCGGATGATTTTATCAAATAGCTACAATCAATTGAGAGGATCTTCAAAAACAAAGAGGTGTCAGAAGATAAAATGGTGAAGCTTGCATCTATCAAATTGAGAAAAAACGTTTCACTGTGGTGGGACAACTTACAAAGGCCAAGAAAAAGAGATGGCAGTGATAATATTTCCAAGTGAGAGACGATGAAGAAAGTGATGCAAAGAAAATACATCTCACCCCACTACTGTTATGATATATTTCTGAGATGCCACCACCTACAACAGAGAGACCTATCAATGACGGAATTCACAGTGCAGTTTGACCAGTTGCAAATGACGTGTTATTTGGTTAAGATAGAGGAACACGTCATATCCCGTTACCTGAGGGCTTGAAGCCTGTTATTAACAATGTGGTATAGATGCAACCTTATTGGTCAATTGGGATGTCCAGACGTTAGTATTGAAAGTGGAAATGCAGCAGAAATAGAACAAGCAACCACCACCAGTCAGGCAGCCACCCACAACTGGAGACACCATTAGGAGTACATCTCAAATAGCTGAGAAAACTGATTCGGATAAGGATAGAGCCGCCCCAGTGAGAAGAAGCATGAGAAGAATAGCAAGTCGACTACAGTCTCTGCCAAATAATGCTTTAGATGCCAAAGTTTTGCACACATCGCCACTAGCTGCCCGATGAGTCAAGTTGTGTCTTTTATCGAGGGCGAAGTAGAGGAGGTTAGAGACGAGGAGATGGTTGAGGAGATGAGTGAGATTTACCACCACTTCCCCCTCCTAATTTCCTATTTCCCTTCTTTCTATAAGAGGATCCCTTTCCTATTATATTCCTTGTCTTTTCTATCCCTATCCTAGTATAGTGCTTGCCTTTTCTATTCCCTTTTTATTCTATATCTTTCCAATTCCAATTCTTTCATGTTTTAACTACTAACAACTATTATATATATGTTCTTTGCTTGCTAAAGGATTATTACTTGGTTGTCTTTGATTTCAATTTGTTGTCTCTAAGGTGTTTCTCCCTTCTGAAGGTTGTATCTAATGTAGAGAAGGTGCTCCAGCTATAACTTGACCGAGATGGTGATCATCTTCGCTCGTTCCATCCCTTCCCGCTGCCGCTGATCCCTCTAGAGCCTATCTTTGCTTCTGCAAGCACTCTAGGGTCTACCATTGTTGACGCTAGCCCCTTTTGGGCTAGTTCCTGCTGCCTCCAACCCCTCCAGGGCCTGTTGTTGTTGTTGTCCAGTCTCAGACAGCTATTCCTGCTACTGTCCTGCACACCACCTACTCTTCATGTTGTTCTACAGTCCACTGCCACCTCTTACAGATGTTGTTTATCCCCCAAACACCTATTCCTACTACTATATAAACCACCGCCACCGCTCCTACTCCCTTTGCCACCGCAACCACTTGTTGTCAGCCTGCTCTCAACAAGCCGCCATCACTCCTACGCCTTTGTAGCCACTGGCTATCATCCATCTTCCAGCACTATCGCAGCTTCCTCCCTCCACTTCCAGGCCTGACACTGTCCTTTAACGAGTCATTTATGTATTTTGTATTGTTTTCTTTCTTGTTTGTAGTGTCGCCGTTGTCATTTAATGTTTGCATGTTTGAGTTTTGTGCTAAGGATTCTTCGTTGTAACTTTTTGAATTCATCAATAAGTGGTTCAGTTATGATTTGAGTTAACTCCGGTAACAATGTAGCTCCCCAATTCAGCTTGTAAATTTTTTTTATTTACTTTGCCGTTCATCCAATTAGAGCTTGAAAGATACATTTCCTTATCAATTTATTCTAATAATTAGTATCGAAACAGTTCTGTTTGACAAACCTATAGGTACAGTGGCTTTTAAGCAAAACACGATTGGAACGTAAATCCTAATGTCATTTCCCCCATCCAGAACGTTTATCAAAATCTAGGAAGCCGAGCACCATTGACGATGTTTATCCTAATTCCATCACATGGTGGGAAGAAAGACTGAAGAAGTTCGCATTGAAAGAAGGTATGTAGAGATGGTTGCTAAAATAGTACTGGGAGAAGCGGGGTAGGAAATTGCGAGGGTTACCTGAAAGAGCTGCTGAAGATCATGGGGCGAAAGGGAATCTAAGGAGGCCGTAGTTGATGGTGAGGGAGGAGGACTCTTCCGAGGGTCACCGTCGACGCCTCCATCGTCGCCGACGTCGCTGAGCAGATCGCCGATGCAGAGCAGCGGGCCACCTATGCCGCGCATCTCACGTAGCCTCTCTTTCCCTTTCATCAGTCACGTCTCTATTTCCAGTTCGGAGGATCGAGCGGCATGGGTGCGTGGCAAGCGAGCTCAAAATGCAGATTTGGATTGGGGTAAATTATATTTTCACAACTTTTTAAAAGATACCGT
This sequence comes from Papilionanthe hookeriana x Papilionanthe teres, assembly GCA_022702705.1. Classification (NCBI taxonomy): domain Eukaryota; kingdom Viridiplantae; phylum Streptophyta; class Magnoliopsida; order Asparagales; family Orchidaceae; genus Papilionanthe; species Papilionanthe hookeriana x Papilionanthe teres. The sequence continues at coordinate 69,417,722 of CM040425.1, read as the reverse complement.
CAAAATTTATGTTTTCCCATTCGGTGTAATTTTATATCTGTGGCTTTAAAAAAAAATTATAATACTTATTCTAATTTCTTAAACATTAGATTATTTTTCAGCAGCTTCACAGCTATATTTTTAATAAGTTACAACTACCCTAAACCAACTTTAGCATGCATTTGCTTCGGCTTTTCAAATCGGCTTCTGAGCTGAACCTGCTTATTGTATGTTTTGATCCACGTGGTTTGCAATTGCGGTTCGAATTGGGGTGTGAGCGCTTCTATTGTTCGTGACTACGGCTCTGTTGTTGTGTCCCACATTTGTGAGTAATAAAATTCTCGCATTAACCTCTTGTGCCCTAGCAGACTGCAAACGAGAAAAGCCTGCAGCCTCCTTCATTCGTGATCCAGATCCATTCTCCTCCATTCGATTTACCGTCATTACTTCCGTGCATGGCTAAATTTTCTATGATCATCCCTGTCATGCGGTGACCTTTGAATATGATCAATTGGGCTCGCTCGATCGACATATTGAGAACCATCCATTTGCACTCCGTCTCCGCTTTAGCGAGATAGCCCTGCTCCCATTCGTCTCACCTAAAGGTGTGATTTATCAAACTTTTGCCGAACCTCCTCTAGTTTCTTCAAGTTTGGATGAATTTTGAAGCATGTTTGTCATTGTTCTCTATATATATCAATATTTAGATGTTGGATATGTAAGTACATAAGAATCCCTAGGCATATATGTAAATCTTCCTTATATATTAATTAACTCTGGATTTCACTGCACTGAGTTCACAAGAATGTCATGAGCTTCACTCTTCAAGTTTATTAACTTCTCTATGTTATTAATAAAATAATAGAGAATAATTTTCGATCCTATGATGCCCATTATTTTATTCAAGTTGGTTGATCAAAGCAACCCAATTTTTAATGTGGAATTATGTTGAGTTGCTTGATTATCATACTTGTCACATATTTTGTCATTCCCATTCCCCAATATCTCATCACTAGACAACTTTATGCTTCATTTTTTATATGAAATTGGAAATTTGTAGTTCTTATTGACATACATGTGTAAATACATAAGTTGCTCTTTGAATTTGAATCACAAGAATCGTGTGTTTTATATGTAAATGTTCCTTTAGTTTTTATGTGATATTCTTTCACGATTTATTATAATTTTGATATACAAAATTCTGAGTTGCTTCTTTAGTTTCATATAACATTTAAAATCAGATATCACTCTATCAGATAAATTAGTAAATGAGCAACAAAAGAGATGATACATCATCCACTGTATGAGAAAAATAAGCAACAATGATTTTTTTTGCAATAGTTCTTAAAAAAAAAAGAATTAGAAAATAGACCAACAATATATTTCAACATAGAATGTTGGAATAACATTACAAAGAAAATTCAAGAGAGAATTAGAAGAGTGTATGATCAGACTCAATTAAAGAATAAATGAGGTCAATTAAAAAAAATGAAAGCTTTGGAAACAACTCAAAAGAGGATCAACTAGACTTGGTTGGGATCCAATTTAAAACATCACAGATGTATAATCAGAATGCTCGAAGTAAAAATTAGAGTTGAGATCTATTTTAAGACATATATTTATATTTTTCTTTGCACGTACAAATGTTTGACATAACTTTTTCTTCTGATTGTACAAAAGATATGTTATGTCAAATACTAAGAAATTTAGGTTTGGTGGAATTGAACAGGAGCTTGAGGAGAAACTTAATGTTATGTTTGTTGGGGTTGTTACGACCGGTGAACATTTTTGGTCTCCTCATAGTTCTCAACATGTCGATCGAGCGAGCCCAATTAATCATATTCAAAGGTCACCGCATGACAGGGATGATCATAGCAAATTTAGCCATGCAAGGACACCACATTTTTTAAAAGTAATGACAAGTCGTAGCAAAAAAATTAGTCTTGCGCATCTTAGAAGCCAAATATTGATGCTGCTTCGAGATTAGCAATGGTGGCTCCGTGAGTGAATTTGGTGGTATATTTGCATACGCAGAATTGTATCCATTCAAATCTTCTTTTATTGTTTTTATACATGTAAATAAGTTTGTTATTTTTGTTTTAATCCTTAATGTACAATGTTGTATTAACGAAAATGATCACGACAATTCAACGAGTGCTAAGTGGACCAAAATCGGTCTGTTTTTTGTGATTGCAATCTATTTTATGTTGTTTTCATGACTTAGAAAGGGGACAATGCATGACGAAAATTTTACAGATGTCCAAAGGATTTAACGAAATGAGATTTCAATTTTTTTTAGTGGGTTGATGAACTAAGGTATGCAATACAGGAGCGATCTCATAAAGAGATATATACAGTTGATGATACTGTGAAAAATGATATTAAAGACTTGAAGTTTCTTGTGAAGATTTTACTTTTACTTGATTTTTGTAATTGTAGCATTGTTTTAACCCGTTAACTGCCGTTGTTTTACTCCAATCCTCTTGTGATATCAAGGTTAAGTTAACGGGTTTAAATTTTTAGGGTCTTCGTGTGTTTACACTCAACATCGGAGTTCTTTGTTTTGTTCAATCAGCATAAAGCTGGAATCATTACATAGATAGCCCTAAAAACATTGTCATATACAGAACTAGCACCTACATGCATCTATTTTTCATATTTTAGCCAAAATATCAAAAGTATAGAATGTAGCATATGAGGAATTGCCTTTTTTTTTAAAGCGGTGGGTGGCTCACGGGCTAGCCCGACTCATTTAATGGGCAGGCCTGACTATGAAATTGTAAATGGAAATCAGACTGAAGTCCAGCACAAATTCGCTTTGACTTATCAAAGTCCGAATAAAACCTCGCTCACGTCAAGCCCAGCCCACCCAATGCCCTGTCTAGTCCAAACTATCAAAAACATTCTCATTACATATAATAATATTTTTTTGCATAAAAAATATATAAGTTTAACATTATTTGAATAAAATTAGAGTTTGTGCGCTATATATATATATATATATCAGTTTTTAGGGTTTATGTTTTCGTATTTTCTCTTTGCCCAAATCAAAGAAGAAAAGGAAAAAAAATTAAGGTTTAGGTCTAAATATTATATTGTTACCCAGACTAGAGAAGAAGAAAAGAAAAGAAAAGTCCGTGGAGGAAGAAACAACATTAAAAGACTAGAGGTTGGCGTGAAGATTGAGAACAAGCAGGGACATACTTACATCTTTTAGAGGTCGCCCTAAAGTTAGAGAACTAGCAAAATACTAATCTGCATCATTTTGAGGTCACCTCCCCTGATGATGTTATTGACGTGAACTCATTGGTAAGCTTCTAACACATTCTACACAATTTATAAGATGATTTGACCTTCTATATAAAACTGTAAGTATATAATATACTCTTTTTTGTAAGGATGATTTGATTTTTTCTATGTTTTATAAGAATATGTTCATTTTTATGTCACTTGCGTCGATTAATTTCATTTGTAAGAATCATTTGATTTTTAAGTAAAATATTATTGTACTTCATTTTTACTTACGTGCAATCATGAAGTACAATCTCTTTTGACATATGATGGAGCAGTTGGATATTTTTTTAGCACAGTGTGATTGTACTTCATTTTTACTTGAGTAAAATCATGTTTGCTCCATATTTTAACATATGATAAGACATTTTGAATATTTGTTTTCTTAGGTACAATATATTTGTGCTCAACTTTTACACAATCTTTTGATATATGATAGGATATTTGAATGTTTTTTCTTGAGTACAACATGGTTGTACTTCAATTTTTCTTCAATATAATCATTTTTTATTATATCTTTTAACATAAGGTATGATATTTTGGATATATTTCTTATAGTATTACGTTATTGTATTCCATTTTTCTTGGTACGTTCATGTTGTACTCTATATTTTAACATAATATATTATGTTTTGAATATTTTTTCCTTGATACAATATAATTATGCTCCATTTTATTTGAGTACAATCATGTTGTATACCATCTTTTGACATATCATAAGATATTTGGATGTTTTTTTCTTCGGTACAACACATTATACTCGAGCTTTTCTTTAATATAATTATGGTATCTCTATATTCAATGCTTATTTTGAATAATTTTATAAAAGTTTTTATGGATTTCATGGAGTACTTTACGTTCCTTGAGTACTATTTTAGGTCCTTTTTAAAAAGACTCGGAATCGCCAGCTTATCTTATTATTTTGTGATTCCCCTTTTCAAATAAATTTATCTCTCGGATTATAAAAAAGATCTAAAGAAAAGAGGGAAAAGAGGATTAAAAAAATTGGATATACAAAAAAAGTTAGACAAATAAATTTTAAAAAGAAATAAAGAGGGCTTATGTAAGGTGATATTCACGTGATCTATCTGTATATATATATATATATATATATATATATATATATATATATATATATATATATATATATATATATTGATGCATGTTAGAAAATTCACAGCGGTAGAGTAATGAATTATCATCTTAGCGTTGCATAAGAATTCAGCACATATTCAGGTGAAAGAAAAATAACCACTAATGATACTATAAGTTTTTACGTGAAAAACTCATAAAAGGAAAAACATGGGGCCTAAATCAATTGTAAAAGTTCACATTTTGTGGATGATTATAGAGACCCATTATCTCACGGACGGGCAAAGGTAACTATATTTTCAAAATTACAGCATCGACTAACGGCGTCCGATCGATGGTGTTCGACGACGGTCAGCAGTGGTCGACGACGGTCGGTGGTGGTTGATTGCGATGATAGTGCTTGAGGACGGTTGTTGGTTGTCGGCGGCGATCGGCAGATATCGGCTTCAGTCGACGGAGGTTGGCAATGGTCGATGGTAGTTAACGTAGGTCGGCGAAGGTCATCGACAATCGGCGGTTGTCGAAGACGAGTAGCGATGATGAAAGGAGGTCGACCGTATTCGACGACAGTTTGTAGTGATCAACGACGACTGAGATAATGTTGGACTTCAACTCCTTCTCAAAGCTTCAAGTTTTCTCTCAAGGCTCAAGCTCTCTCCCTCGTGAGAGGGGTGGAGCTCTATTTATAGTGTTTTGGGTGTAAGTAATGCATGAATATGAATCACTTTGATCAGATGATCCAGAGAGCTTTCTTCAATTAGACGGCGTTTAATGGACATTTGAGTGCCTTAATGATATCAGAATTGAGCAATCTTGGGCACATTTGATTCACTTGTCAAGATGCATGATTTGACTATGAACTCTTCAGATGTCGACATCCGTTTGACCTTCAAAATGTATTTGGAAATCTTCCATTGGTGGCTTAATCACTTGACCTGAGCTTGATTTGACTCAGATTTGGCTAGTTTTTATATCATTGGGTCCATGTCATCGAGCTGGAGAGCTTGACTATAAGTTTGTTGAAATCAGAGCTTTTGATAACTCTTAATTGAAGTTTAAAAGTTTTTTGTTTGAAAGATTTTCTTGAGATTCTTGTCGTGCCTCGAAATTCGTGTCGCATGATGAAAATTTGTTGGTGGTTGCCCCCTTATCTTCGGGCAAGACCATTTTCGTCGTCCGAAAATATCATGCATTTATTTATCTTTATGAGTTGTCCTTTTTTCTTCTTTTTTTTAATAATGAGCATTTAATTTTTGCACTTCTTTTGAGCCTTCATAATAATAAGTTTTTATGGTTACACCTTTTTTTAGTTAATATAATAATGAACATTTAATGGTTGAATCACTTGTTGAACCTATATAATATTGAGCATCTAATGGTTGAATCCCTTTTTAAGCCTATAAATAGGCATGAATGAGAGGGTAGAGGTGGATTCATCATCCCTGCTTAGCAGGTGATCTAGGATTTCCCAAGTGAAAGTCGTCCTTGACTGAAGTAGCAGGCGATCCATGGGATCTTCTTTCACGTTGCGGTGAAAATAAAAGTCGTCCCCGAGCTGCGTAGCAGGCAAGTAACAAGATATTCTTTCATGTTGCGGCGAAGAAGAAAGACATCCTCGATGGAACAAGATTCTCTTCCATGTTACGACGAAGATGAAAGTCGTCCCCGACCTGCGAAGCACGCTAGCAACGAGATCATGTTTAACGTTGTGGCGAAGATCAAAGTCGTCCCTGACATGCGTAGCATGAAAGCAACAGGATCTTCTTTCATGTTGCGGTGAAGATGAAAGTCATCCCCGTTGTGCGTAGCATGCGAACAACAAAATCTTCTTTCACATTAAAGCAAAGATGAAAGTCATCCCCGACCTGCATAGCTGGTGAGCAAAAAGATCTTCTTTCGCATCAGTGAGAGTCCCTGATTACTATGTGACTCGGGATCTTCTTGCTTATTGTTGTTGCACATTTTGGTGGAGATGAAGAAATGCTAGAGTTTTCCCGCTGCGAATTGATGGGAGAATTACATGCTATGTAGCGGCGATTTCTCTTGTAGCCTTTGTACCATTTATTGTTGATCTTTATAGTCTTTTCAATCATCTGATGTGACATTTATAGATGATAATATATTTCTTTGTATTTCTTTGACGTTTCTTCTGAGGTTATGCATCAGAGTATTACTTAATGATGTTAACCTGTATGGGAGAAGCTAATGAAAGTCCACCGAGGACTTTTTAACCCATTCGAGGTTGTTTGTTGTAGCGTTGCTCGCGAACCCATGTGGAATGGATTAGGTGTAGCCCACCAAGGACTATTAACATATCTAGGGACGTTTATCAGAGTAAAAATTTGGCGAAGTTAACTCATATGGAAGTGGTTAGATCAAATCCCTTTGGGATCGATTGTGCTCTGACTAAGATACAACAAGAGTTGTGTATTTCTCAGGTTGAGAGCATGATGTGACTTGTGAATGAGTCATTACACTTTCTAAGGATATCCTTTTATGTAGAGGAAAGTAAGTGAATAATATTTAATAAATTTGAGATACATTGACATTGTATGCACTTCGCACCATGGCTTGGCTATAAGCCAGAACTCTGGGAAGCGAAGGGAGTCTTCATAGACTTCACTTAGCGTAGCGAGTGAGCCTTGGGCCATAATGAAGATAGTAAGGCAGAACCATGGGCGATTTTCGCTGTTATATTAACTACTACAATTGAATATGTTGTTGGAAGGGTTACTAGATTAGAAAAACTCGCTCTCTATCTTCATTTTCTTCTGCTTATAGGATACGAGATTCAAGGTATGATGTCATAACTGACAATAAAAGACATATATTACATGATTGAAGTGTTACTGGCAGTATTTGTGAAGATTCTCAGCATTCAAAGTATGGGGCGGGATTTTCCCATCTGAATATTTGAGCTTAAATGTTTCAGGCTTGATTATGGTAGTCACAATATATATGGGCCTTCATAAAGATTGGATAATTTGTTGTGTTGGGGACACGACCAGCGGCTTCAATACTATGCAAGGCCATGCCACCGATGGAGATAGGTCGAGGCTTGACTTTCGATTAAAGTGGTAAGCAATCCTTTGGCGGTAGGAAGCAAATCTCAAGGTGTGTCACATCACGTGTTTCTAGGAGAAGATCTAAATACGGTTATAGCATTTCGTTATTGTTATCTAATTTAAAAGTCTTAACTTGTGGTTTTTGAACTATGAAATTAACTGGGATGATAGCCTCATTGCTAAAACACAAGTTATATGGAGTTTCCCCGATTGAAGTTCATGTGGTGGTACGACAGGCCCATAGGACGTTGTGCAGCTCTTTTACCGACTTCACCCCAGCCTTCACGAGACAAGTCTTCAACCCCTTAAGCACCGTCCGATTCTTCACCTATGTCTGTCCATTCATTTTGGGGTGCGCCATGACAGTGTGCACTGATTAGATGTGATGATCCTCGCAATGTGATGATCCTCGCAAAATGATGTGAATACCTTTCCAAAGAATTTAATCTCATTATTAGTGATAATCTTCGTGAGGAGCCCGAAGTGACAAATAATGTTTTTATCCAAACAAATAGTTTATCATTTGTTTTAGTGGTCTTGGCGAGCGGCTATGCTTCTACCCACTTGGTGAAGAAGTCAACAACTAAGATGATGAATTTTCGTTGTCCAATACCTATTTGAAATAGTCCCATGATATCTACCCCCCCCCCCCATTAGGCGAAATGCTAAAGACTCAGAAATGACGTGAGATTTACTGTTTGTTCATACATAAGATTGGAGTATAGTTTACAACTCTTACACTTTTTTATAAACTCTAACAATCTTACTTGATCATGGGATAGTAGAAATATTGTCTCATTATTTTAAGAGCAAGAGCTCTACCATCGAGATGATCCCCGCATATTCTAGAATGAACCTCTCGCTTAATGTAATCAACTACAAATGAAGGAAGACACTTGAGCTCTAGAACCACAAATGAATTTTTATAAAGTTCATCCCCAATAAGAATGAACTTGGTATCCACGCGTCGTAGGCGACTTGATGTAATAGCATCATCTGACAATGTTCCATCTCAGAGGAAGGAGACGATGAGATCCATCCAAGATGGCTCCTTCGGGTCATTTATAGACATTATCACCCATGGGCCCTGGATGCTAGGAAAATGTATCTCCTTTATATAACTTCCTTAGAGATCTCCAGTTGTCAAAGTAACAAGCTTGGAGAGGGCATATGCTTGGGTGTTATGCTCCCAAAGTATGTGAATGAGTTGGTTTGTTTCAATACGGGTGAGAAGAATTTTTATTAGACTGAGATATTTCACCAGTTGTAAGTTACAGGCATCAAATTCTTCCTCTACTTAGGATGTGATGAGCTGAGAATTAGTATAGATAATCATATTTCGTGCTTTATAGTTGATGACAAGTTTTAATTTGTCAACTAGGGCTTCATACTCAGCAACATTATTAGTTGTTGGAAATTTCAAGCGAAGCCCGTACTCAGAGATATCCTACTTTGAAGAGATGAGTAGTATTCTGCACCAGCTCCAGAGTTTTTGGATGCTTCGTTCACTTACATTATCCACTGAGGTGATCATGGAGAAGAAAAGACAGCTCATCAAAATCAGGCGCAATACAATCTACCACAAAGTCGACCAACACCTGTGATTTGATGTTTGGTCATGGTAGATAAAGGATGTCAAATTATCTAAATTCTACCAACCATTTAACTAATCTTTCTGATGCTTCTGGTTTTTCTAGTATAGCCATCAAAGGGAGCTATGTGTAGATGCCGATAGTGCTAGCCTGAAAGTACGGACGAATCTCCTTGCTGAGAATAATAGGACTAATGCAGTCTTGTCTGCCATTGGATAACAACTTTTATATCAAAGAGAATCTTGCTGACGTAGTATACTGGCTTCTCAAATGTGTTTTCCACCCTGACAAGGGCAGATCTTATTGCGTGAGGTGAAATAGCCAATTAGATATATATAACATCTCCCATTAAATGAGTTTTGAGAGAAGGGACGGTGAAGCAAGGTATTCTTTAAGTTGCTTGAAAACGATCTAACTATCATCCATCCACTAAAAATCGGTGTTCTAAGCATCCCTAAGTCTCTTGAAGAACGACAGATACATGTCTCCAGAACGAGCCAAGAAGTGGAAGAGGGTACCTATACGACCATTCAAGCATTGTAACTCCTTGATGTTCCATGGAGGCACCATGTCTTTTAGTGCATTGATTTTTTATAGATTTGCCTCAATTCCGTGATGAGTAGCCGTCAATCCCGAAAACTTTTTTAATGTGACCCCGAAAGCACTTTTAGTCGGGTTAAGTCGCATGTCGTACTGACGAATGAGTTGAAACCACTCCTTTAGATGAGAAATATGTTGGGATGCTTATAGGCTTTTTACTAGCATGTCATCAATGTAATCTTCCATCGTATGCCCGATAAGGCTTTTGAAAGTCTTGTTTATGAGAAGTTGATAAGTTGTACCAACATTTTTAACCCAAATGTCATGATTTGATAGTAGTATAACCCTTATTTGTTTGAAAAGAGGTAGCTTCCTCGTCCATTGGGTTCATCTTTATTTGATTGCAACCTGAGTATGCATCCATAAAGCTAAGCTTCTGGTGTATGGACATGGCATCAACAAGTTTATCTTTGTGTGGGAGTGAAAAACTGTCTTTTGGACAAGCTTTATTAAGGTCGGTATAGTTGACGCACATTCTCCATGAACCACAAGCTTTTTTTGCCATTACTAAATTGGTCAGCTATGCGGGGTGATGCACTTCCCGTATGAATTTGCTTCCAGAAGATTGTTCACTTCTTTTTCGATAGCTTGTAAGCGATTTGGGGTGAAATTGCGCCTTCTGAATGATTGGTTTAAAGGTTGGATCTACCTTTAAAAATTACATGATTATCTCATGGTCAACTCCAGGCATGTCAAACAGAGTCCTTGCAAAAATGTCTTGGTTAATTTGTAGAAGATTTACATATTCTGAAATTTTCTCATCAGAGAGTAGGGAACCAAGTTGCACTATTCTCGAGGGGTGTTCATCAGAGAGCGGAACTGTACCATGTCTTCCATAGGAGACGCTCGTTGAGATACATCCTCATCTCGAAGTTCAAAGTTCTCGATGCTAAGTGTCATTGATGGGTGTGGCTGAGCTTGTTTGAGGTAACATGATTATGTTGTTTGTTGATCTCCACGTATTACGATGATCCTTGCTAGGTTTCAAAACTTGAGCTAGTGTATTATAGAAGTTATGGTGCTAGAGATGGATTGCAGGGGTCTCCCGAAGATGGCATTATATGGTGATTCTGACTTGACAATGACAAACTGGACTGAGTGGGTTGTATGTCGAGGAAAGTCTCCCAAAATAACAGAGAGATTTATTGTTCCCTCGACCCTTACTAGTCATTTATCAAAACCATATAATAGTCTAGATGCAGGTTAAAGTCTTTCCATTTTCAATCTCAAACTGACGAAAGTGGAATAGAACAAGACATCGACAGGGCTCCCATTGTCTATTAGGATCCTCTTTATGTTATAACAAGATTTGTCATTTCGTGCGCTAATGATGAGAGGAGCTTGGTGAGGGGCTCAAACTTCTTCCAAATTAGAATCATCAAAAGTAATAGTCTCGAGGCACAATTTCTCCTGCATTATTCACCGGTTATATTGATAAGGACTTGATCAGTAAGTTGGAGCATTATCAGCAATCGTCTGAATTTCACTCATGATTGGGTGACCCCCATGTTGATGTCTTTGTGTATGTTGTCCCCAGTATGAGCGTTATCAGTACTAGTTGGTTTATTTTGTACAAATAGAGCAAGATATCCCTGTTGTATCAACCTTTCAATCTCTTCCTTGTGTTGCCTACATGCCTCAGTGGTGTGGCCATGACTTTGATAAAAATGACCATGAAGACATTAGAACGCGACTTGTTGAATGATGTATACTCTTTCTTGAGTCGATACTCACTTCGTTGGATCGTAGGTTGGCGAAAGAGTTCATGATTCCTCTATTGTTTGAACTTTCTCCATTATGAAGATTGATTATTGTCTCTTAAATCACTCTTGTGTTTTCCCCGAAATCTCTCAAACTGCTCCTTATTTGTGTTATTCGCCTCGTTCATAGTGATTTCGGCCTCAACACGATTGACAATGTCAGCATAAGAATGAGCTGTCTCCCGCATTAGTGATGAGCAGAAAGATCCTGGGCGGAGCCCCCAATAAAGACTCAACTTATGAACTGTTGATCCACTCCCATAATTTGATAATTTCAGCAGAAAACTTGCGTAAGTAGTCATTAAGCGAATCTCCTTCACTTTGGCGAATTCCATGGGATGAATCCTTGATGATCCTTCGATTTGTGGTTAACTTCTCCGCGAACAGTCTGACAAGCTCGTTAAAGGTGTTTACACTATCCCCTGACATAGAGTAGAATCAAGTTTAAGCTTATCCTTTAAGAGCAGCCGAGAATACTTGACACAAAAGCACATCAGAGGCACGTTGAATGTGTATGACAGTTCAATAATGATCGATATGTTCGTAGCGGTGGGTTATCCCTTCATATGTATCGATGTTCGGAAGCTTGAAGCCTATAGGGATAGGGTGTTGGAGGACCGCATCCGCTAAGGGAGAAGATTCATGGATGTTACACTGAGTGTGGAATCGATCATTTTTCTCTGGAGGGAACTCTTCCCAGGCAAGGCATTGCAGTTCGTTACAAATGGCATCATCTGAAATTGCAGCAAGACGGGGCGGTGCCAAGTGAGCTGCATGAGATGGATGAGTGGAACTTGCGGTGTCTAGGAGTTCAGCATCACGACTTTGACAGGGGAAGTGTTCCTTCTTGGGAAGGGGGACCAATATGAGTTCCTTCGAGCAATATGTTTCTCGTAGATCGTGGAGTTAATGGTAAATGAATTCCATTCGTCTATGTGGACAGTGGTTGTTGAGTCCCACGTAGGAGTTGTAGGATCTCCAGTTGAGGCTCATTAATTCTGAACATTTAGTCCTCCATAGAAGGGCCCGAAACGCCTCAGTTGATGGGATAATTTTTTCTAGGGCGGAAAGATGAAGAAGCATGCTGTCATTGGCTTCATGACTACTCTCTAGAACGATGGGTGTTGGAGAGAGATGCTTTGTTATCCCAAATATTGCGTATGGTGGTCATGCAACAAACTAAGCAACAACTTTAGTGGTGGAATCGAGTCCTTTACACATACGACGCTAAACTGATGTGTGCTAGAAAATTCACGATGGTAGAGTAATTGATTATCGTCATAACATTGCACGAGAATTCAACCCACACTCAAGTGAGAAAAATAACCAGTAATGACACCGAAAGTTTTTAAGTGGAAAACTCGTAAAGGGAAAAATTACGTGGCGAGACCCAATTGTAAATACCCACTATTGGTTGAAGATTACAGAGACCTTTGATCTCATAGATGAAAAAGGGTAACCATATTTTTCAAATTACAACGTCGACGGACGGTGTCAAATCGATGGTGATTGGTAGTGTTTGACGACTGTCAACAGTGTTCGATGATGGTCGGTAGTGGTTGACGATGACGATAGTGATCGACAGTGGTTGGTGGTTATCGACAACGATCTGCGGATATCGACGACGGTTAGCGGTGGTTGACGGATGTCAGCGACTGCTGGTGGTGGTTGACGGAGTCAGCGACAATCGTTGACAATCAACAATGGTCGAAGGTGGTCGGAGGTGATGGAAAAAGGTCAACGATGGTCAACAGCGGTTGGTGACGATCGACGATGACATAGATAGTGTTAGACTTCAACTCCTCAAAGCTTAAAGTTCTATCTCAAAGCTCAAGCTCCCTCCCTCATGAAAGGGGTGAGGCTCTAGTTATAGTGTTATAGATGCAATTAATGCAAGAATATGAACCATTTTGATTGGATTATCCTGAGAGCTTTCTTTGATCAGACAACATTTGATGGACATTTGAGTGCCTTAATGGTGTCAGAATTAAGCAATCTTGGACCCGTTTGATTCGTCCTGTCATGAAGCTCGATTTGACAATGAACTCATCAGATTCTGCAATTGTTTGAACTTCCAAATGTGTCTAGAAATGTTCCAATAGTGGTTTAATGACTTGATATGTGCTTGATTTAACTCGGATTGGTCTAGTTTTCATTTCATCGGGTTTGTCCCATCGATCCACTCAGATTGACTATAACTTTGCTGAAATCAAAGCTTTGAATGACTCATAATTGAAGTTCGAATGTTTTTTGCTCAAAAGATTACCTCGAGATTCATGTCATACCTTGAGATTCATGTCGGATTATGAAAATTTGTTGATGGCGTATCACACACACACTTATATAAATACATATACATATATATATATATATACATATATATATATATATCTCACACAGACTCTAATTTTATTCAAATCATGCTAGACTTCTCAAATTTTTATGAAATAAAATATTATTTTATATAATGAGAACATTTTCAATACTTTTGAGTAGACATGGGCTTTTGGGTTGGCCATGCTTGGCGCGAGTGGGGCTTATTTGGGCTTTGACTAGTCAAATCGAACTCGTGCTAAGCTTTAGTTCGATTTTTATTTACAATTTCATAGTTAGAACCACTCACTAAATGGGTCGGGTCAGCTCGCAAGCCACCCACTGCTTAAAAAAAAAACAATTCCTACTATGCTACACTCTATACTTTTGATATTTATGCTAAAAATTTGCAAAAATAGTTGCATGTAGGTGCTGGTTTTCTGTATGTGACAATCTTTTTGAGTGCTATCTATGTAATTGTTCCAACTTTATGCTGATTGAACAGGACGAAGAACTCCAATACTATGTGCAAATACATGAGCACTTATGTTTTCCAAAGAAAACCGTAAAACTTTAAACCCGCTAATTTAAACCATGATATCACAAGAGGACTCGAGCAAGACTACCTTTCGAAGAAAACTATTTAGCTTAATAAGTTATATCTATTATTCAAATCTTGCCAAAACATCATAAAATGATTTTAAAAAAAAAGAATTTTTGGATGTGTGGTGATTTATGGAAAGAAGATTATATGAGTATCTAGGAATGCAGTATATATGAGAGAGGAGCATCTTACGACGAGTCATGGACAAAATGCCTTGCTTGATTGAAAGGTCTGGGAGAGTATCACCAACCTCAAAGGAGACCAATGCTGTACCACGAGCTACTTGAAGGTTGTGAATCTAGGTGGAATTCAATGTAAGATATGATATGGCATCATAGTCTATGAACCATTTTGTTTCCTGTGGAGAGAAGTTGGTGATTTAAGATAAGTAGCTTTGTTATAGTCAAAATTAATTTTTGTATCATCATTTGGTTGAATGTCCTCATTTGCCACATATTTGGCATTCATATAAGGTAGTGTCAAGCAGTTGCCATTCCTGAGAATACTACTTTATAGGAGAGATTATTGCGACGTTGAAAAAGTCTCATGGGAGTGTTGGGATGGTGTCTTCATTTAAGTGTTTCTGTTATGGGCGTTGGGTTTTATGCTAATCATCATATCAGTTGATCATTTGTTGCTTCAATGGCAAACATTATCTTTCACTATAGAATAATGAGTACATATCTTTGATGTCCAATGGTTGAAGTTGGTTTGTACGCCGGCTTTAAACACTTGGTATGTTTTAGATATGATGTCCATAATATATCACATCATATCCTCCAGACTCAAAGGAGAATCGGTGGCAGCAAGTGCATTTATTTCATCATTTAGCTCTTTTTAGAGTTGGATGGCTTTGAAATTGTTGGTGGATAGTAATTAACAGGTTACTATGGCCCAATTATCAACATATGAGTCCAGCTCAATGAAATAAGGGAGAAGCGGGGCTGTAGTTATGGATATAACCACACTACTAGATTTTGTTTAATGTGAGCTCGCATTTGGAATATAAGATTGGGATGAAATGTTGATCTCATGCTTCATGATCACTTTGGTTAGAGTTGGGTTGCGTCCTTCTATATGTTCCTATAATCCATTTACGTTGAATTATTTGAAGATCCAAGACTTCCATATCTTCTAAATTTTAGTGATAGGATGGGTGCAGAGAATATTTTTTAAATTTGGCATTAAAAACTTATTTTTAGTGACCCAGGATCTTCATTTCATGTGATTTTTTATGATAGGATGGGTGCAGAGACTGAATATAATATCTTTAAATAAAGGGTGGTGATCCTGTGGTTGATGAGTATGAAGGGTCGTGATATCTATAGGCCTGATAAACAAGCTTATCGTTCACAAATAGCTCGTGTTTGATTCATTCTTCAAACAAGCGAGCTGAACACGAATGATTTTTTTGAGTTCAATTTATAAATGAGCCGAACATGAATAACCGTTTGTTCTTTAGTGTACGACTAATTTTAGCTTAAAATAATTAAATAATAATATTTGTTTATATCTTTTTTATATTAAATTTTTATATGCAATTAGAAAAAAGGCTAAATTTTATTATTTTTTAAATTTTTTTGGGTGATATAATTATATAAAAAAAATATAAATTTAATTGTTAGATATGTAAATACATAGGAATTGGGTGGTATGCATGTCAATATCTCAATAATTTGCTTGTCGCATGCTAGCTTATCTGTTCTGGTCATACGTGTAAATTAAAATACATGGCACATACGTTCGCTGCCCGCTTGTCCCACCGCCCAAGTTTTTTGTCCCATATCTCCTATATGAGGAAGAATTCCCATTAGGAATTCAATTTAATCGTGAAAAAAAAAATATTTATTTTCATTTACACTCTATTATAAAGAGGAGTTCAAACTAATATTTAAAAATAAAAAATTTTATTTTAGAGTCCTATGAACTAAAATGGATATAGTATTTAAGCTTGAATGTAATTCAAAATAGAGCGTAACACGAGCTAATTCGAACAGATTTGAGATAAGTTTGAACATGAATAAACTCTAGAATTGCTCATATTTAGCTCTTTTATGCCCCTGGATAAAACACATAAAATATGACATTATGGGTCTCTTTGGAGCAATTGCAACTATTCAGGATAAACAACTTATTTTGATAGTTCGTTGGTTAGTAATTGCATGCTCGATAAACGATCATTAGTTATGGTTTGAGCGTTTGGAAAACAACTAATTTGCAGCTGTTTATGAATAAATGACTATTACACCCCTGAAATGAATAAGCTATTAAGTTATTTGGTTTCTGAGGTTTGAAAAATGTTTATTTGTAGTTGTTTGTAGAAAAATAATAATTTACGCTTCTCTGAGATTAATAAAATTTTATTAAGATATAAAATCTTATTTTAACAAAAGATATCTTTTTTCAAACATACAAGAAATTTATTTATTTCCTTTCTTTATGTTCGTTGTCCGGTTCGACACTGCAGAATCCATAAAGCAAACTCGTCCGACATCCATAATTGATGTACTGTCTACATATAAGTTATAAATTATGTTTAACATAAATTTTAAAAAATTTATTCTTAAATTATGTTTAACATAACTTCTAATTAATAATTTACATTTTATACTGATTTTAAAATTAATTTAAATTAAAGTTTATGTGCAAGATATGTAAATACATAATAATGGAGGTATGTATGCAAATCTTATCCAATATTTATTAAAGACATTTGCGTAATACTACAAAAAATTGCTGATAGAACAGAGAAAATATTATGACACTATAAGAGGGTGGTAAACAAATTGAACATGAACGAACAGAGATGGTGTTCTTGTTCGAAATGTTCGAACACATCACTGTTCGTGTTTGGTTCGTTTAACAAATCGAACGAAAAAAAATTATTTGTGTTCGTCTCGTTTGCTTATCGAATGAATCGAACACGAACTTTCTGACGAACCGAACACAAACTGATCGCGAACAACGAGCTTTTTGGAGAGCCCTAGCTTTGATAGCATATTTCCTCAAAATGAAGTAAATTGATCAGGTATTTTGCACACATCAGGTAATTCATACTTCCTCAAAATGACGCAAACTGAATAAAGCATTTAGAGTTTTGTTTAGGATTTTATTTTAATACATAGTATATTATATTAATTATAATATTATAATATTTATATTAATATACTTAATACTATATATAATAATATATATTTATTATTAATTTATCATATATTATAATTTATAAAAATTTAATTATTTAAAATATGATAAATTTTTATAATATATAATTATTTTTAAAATATCATAAATTTTTTATATATAATTATTTTAAATTATTTTATATTTCGAACAATAACGAACCGAACATATCACTGTTTGTGTTTGGTTCATTTGACAAACCGAACGAAAAATTTTTTTCGTGTTCTTCTCGTTTGCTTATCGAACGAATCGAACACGAACTATTCGCGAATAACGAACTTTTTTGACAGCCCTAATAGTATGTAAGCTTGAATGTAATTCAAAATAGAGCGTAACACGAGCTAATTCGAACTTATTTAAATTGAGACAAAAATTAACTTAATTATTTATGAGCAAGTTTGAACACGAATAGGCTCTAGAGTTGCTCATATTTAGCTCTTTTATACCCCTGGATGTATTGTTGGATAGAACAGAGAAAATATGACACTATATCTCTGATAGATTTACATTTAAATTCTTAAGTTTATGTATTCTAAATATATTTTGCATTAATCAGCTCATACGCTAATTATTCGAGCACTTTGCGTTGTCGCACTTGTCCATGGCCCGCACTGCTGACTCCAGACTCCGGTACAAACCGGAGGCATCAAAAGCCCGGAGGTAGATTCTGGTTGCCTTTTTCGGCCTTCCTTCAGTTCTTACGTTTGGATTGAGGGGCAGGAAGGCGGCAGGAAGAAGCTCGCCCCCGGAATTCGTGGCCTCAATCCGCAATCAAGTTGGTATCGGGGTAATCCAATTTTGCAATCTCCTGTTCTAATAAATGTTTATCTGGTTTTAAGCTTTTCTTGTTCCAAAAACTGTTCTTGGCTTCTTAATTTGCGATCTAGGGTTTCTCGCCCCTGGTGCTGGTGATTATAACCAGATCTTGTTTTTTTTTTTTTTTAATCTAGTGGTTCTTAAATAGTTATTATTTTTTTGATTCTTTTTATTTATATGCATTGATATATTCTTCAGCAAAGATCAGACTAACTGGGCGTTGACATATTGGTTAGGTTAATTGTTTAAAGCTGCGGCGTTGATAAACCCAGGATTCTCTTGGATTTTTTTTTAGTATTTTGTGTAATAGCTGTGTATCTCTGATGGATATTCTTCTGAAGAATGTTAGCTGCCAAAAAGCGTGCCTTATTTTCCAGAATTATTTGTGATGCAGAAATCATAAATCATATCTAGTAGCAAGCTTTGTTTTTGCTTTGTTCTTATGGCGTTCTGTTCCTCTTTTTCTTTTTTTTTTTTATGTTCATGCTTCTCCCTATCTTGGCATCAGCAAGTTAATTTTACATTGCTAATATTTACTCTGCATTAAATTTAGTTGATATTGATTGCACTAATTGGCCATTTCTGTTATTTGAATAAAATTGTTATCCAGGAAGGGTTTTAATCCATGCCATACTTTAGGATTATCTATGGACAACCTAATTTTCCTAGGCTGGGTTGACCATGCCGCACATGGGATCAAGTTAGACCTGAAGCCTCATCTTTTGTTGATCTATAACGACTACTAAAGATTCGTGAGTGGCATTGGGTTGTCATTCAAACTAAGAGACGAGCCCAGGTTAACATTTAGCCAGAAGAATTTGATGCTTGTGAAAGATCATAGTTTGTTATGCATATATGAGATTTTATTTCAATTCCCTTCCAGTCATGGAAAAATCTTATAATCAATATGATTCCGTTCATTATCTAGATCTAAATGTTTGTTCTCAAAGCCTCTAATTAGATAACATTCCCCCTATTTCTTCATTCCTCTTTTACAAGATGTATTCATGAAGCTCTTTTCCAAAAAATGCCTTTGTGCTTTTGAATGGTTTTCCTAGAAGATCAAAGGACGATGTGAGGGGATTTTATTTTGATAGTTTATGCTGATATCATCCTAAATTGATCTACCAAACCCACCCCTTGATCTTCAAGTATGGCTCGCTTAGTTTGTATCGAAAATCTTTTTGCATACAACACACTTGGAGATGGTGAGAGTAAAAAAATAGGACCGCACAAATGATCAAGATCAATATTGATCCCCTCAGGGTGAGTAAGGTGACCACTTCGTCATCTCTGACCTGTTGCGAGAAATAGAGGAATGTCTAGCATGCATGATCCAATATTCATGTTTGACAAGTTCAATAATTTGCTGCCACTCACCCATCACAAAAATTGGCCACTTCATAAAGGCATCAACTGTGTTGATTCAAAACCACCCTTACTTCTCGAAGTCGTCATAGTCTTCCTTCTCACAAGACGACGCATTAAGTTCTCATAGTCATTCTTCTTGCACAACAAAATCATTAAGCACCCTGACGGAAGAGGGACATGGATCTCCTAGCTTACAAATGCCTTCACTGATATTCAAGATAATATCTCTTTATTCATGCAATATCAGGTTGCACATGGTCGATTGTGTTCATTAGTATCAACAATCCCCCTCCTCGACTTTTTTGACACACTGAAGTGTCATTTGCTCTTCACTACTTTTAAGGACGTATCACGTTTGTGGTTATGCCACCTAGTAGAAAAAATATTTTAATCCAGCCTTTTCTTGCTAAATTTGCGCATCCTAACGGGTTTACTATAATTAGTTTGGTGATTGTTTGCCAAATTTTCTTGTTCCTTGAGGAAATAAGTCTCTTACTTATCCTACAATACAACCAAATTTGAATTCAGCATAATATTCAGAATACATATTCCAATTATGACTCTCATGTAATGTGCAGTATGTGTACAGTGTACTTGTTGAGCTCCAATGGAAGAGTTATGTAAATTTCTACCTTGAGAACCACAAATCTTTAAATGGAGCTGAACTGAGACAGATTTGTTCACAAACTCCCATGCATTCATAATTTGTCTTGTTTATTTATGCACATATTATTTGTAACTGGGTGGTGGCTTGGGTGGTCGAATTAACAGTCATGTGGTAAAGTCTATATTTGTATGTATTTGTAACGTTATTAAAATACTTCAAAACAGATTATGGGTTGAATAATTGGTTGAAGTCTTACAGAACCGAACATTGAACTTTAATTTGCTTTTCTGCACCATTCTTCAAAAACAACTACAATGTACCTAAATGATTCCTGCTTGCATGTCTGTAAGTAAACTATTTGTTTTCATGCATGGTATGCACAAAACTGAAACAACAATATGATGCTCAAGGGGAATAGGGCTGTGTAATAGGTTATGTTGTATACTTTTGATGTGTAATATAAGCATTCTAAGGTATATCATATGGCTTTTGGAAGCATATTGCGGAGGAGTTTCTCAGAGATACTAGTTTCTGGAGTGATAAAACACAGCACTTGAGAGATTGGATAGTATTGTGTATGCTCCATAATGTACCACTCTATTCCATTCATGCATAATGCATAAGTTAGCGCGATACTACGAGTTATAAAACAATACGTTCAAAAGAAATTTGTTTATTGTAATGAGTAATTTATGAAGCAGATAAACTTATATTTGATTTTGCTTTAGCGTATGATTTTATTATTGCTAATACTTTATTTAAGAAAAGAGATAAATATATTATTTCTTGTAAGAATGGTTTTAGTAAAATATAAATTGATTATATTCTTATACTGAAAAGAGATCGTCGAGAGTGTAAAGATTGTAAGGTCATTCCAAGTGAAAATTTAAGTACTTAACATCGATTATTAGTTCTGAATTTAAGATAAAGAGTTGTGAGATAAACAAATATAATAAAACATTGTCATAAAATTAGACGGGAGCACCTAAAAGATACAAATAAAATTATTTTTATGAATAAACTTCAAGATTTCAAAATTTGAGATGTTCATGAAGAGACAAATTATATTTGGGATAAAGTAACAAACGTAATTAAACAAATGACAAAAGATATGCTTGGATAATTAAAATGAAAAGTTTTTAAAATAAAAATAATTGGTGGTGTGCAAGAAAAGATAAATATAAGAAGTTGTGTTATGAAAATTGGTTTAAATGTAAATGCTTAGAGAACTGGAAAAAATATAAGGGGGCCTTAGGATTCTAAGAGAACAATTTGTGATGTTTAAACTTCTTCTTTAGTGATATTTATAATAAATTGGATATTAAAGATGGTGAAATATATATATTTAAACTAGCCAAAAAGAGATAAAATATAAGTAAAGATTTAATTCATATAAAGTGTATTGAAGGTGAAAATAAAAAAAAGTGTTTTTCTTAGAGGAAGATATTCAACATAGGTGGGTGAGGTATTTTGATAAAATTTTCAATGAAGCTTTCTAAAATGTGATCGACCTTAGTAAAAAAGTATTCTGAATTTTTATTATCTTTAAACATAATAAAACGTTTTATTTTTACTGCTGCATTAGTAAAAATGAAGTTGGTGAGGCATTAAAGAAAATAAATGGTGGAAAATCAGTAGGATTTAATGGTATCCCAATCGAAGTGTGAAATATTTAGGAGATTTGGGACTTCTTAACTTTCTAAACTCTTAATATTATTTTAAAACTAAAAGGATGCTTGAGTGGAGGAAGTATCTTGGTCCCTATTTTTAGGAATAAAGAGGATGTATAAGAGTGTGCAAATTATAGAAGAATTAAGTTGATGTGTCATACTTTAAAATTATGGGAGAGAGTAATTGAACATTGTTTAGACGTAATATAAAAATATCTCATAATCAGTTTGGATTTATATTGGGCAGTCTACCATGGAAGCTATACTTTTATTGAGAGGTTTGATGGAGAAGTACAGAGAGTATAAGTAGGATCTACATATTATCTTTATTGATTTAGAAAAAGCTTACGATAAGCTTCCAAGAGAAGTCCTTAGGAGAGTTCCAGAGAAAAAATGTGTTGATATGCCTTATATGCAAGTCATTAAAGATATGTGTACTAGAGATGTTACTTGCGTTCGAACAGGAGGATTGATCGAGTATTTTCCTATTTCAGTTGGATTACATCAGGGATTGACTTTAAGCCCCATATCTTTTTGCCTTAGTTATCGATGCTCTAGCTGGACATTTACAGGAGGATGTACCTTGGCGTGTGCTTTTCACTGATGATATCCTTTTGGTGGATAAGATTAGAGAAAAATTTCAGATAAACATCGAATTATGGAGGTCTATATTAGAGTCTAAAGGCCTTCATTTGAGTAGATCTAAAACTGAATACATGGAATCTAATTTTAGTAGTAGCTCTAGTTGCAAAGTTGTAATTATGGATGATCAAATCACTAAATGGTGTGATTGTTTTAGATGTCTCGGGTCTATAATTCAAAGTGACGGTAATATAGATGGGAATGCTATTAGTAGAATTGAAGTTGGTTGGTTGAAGTGGAGGGATGTATTGAGCCTATTTTGTGATATAAAAGTGCCCCCTAGAATGAAAGGAAAATTTTTTAATGTGGTGAGACATGCAATGCTCTATGATCCAAAATGTTGGCCTTTAAAAGAGAAGCATAAAACAAAGTTAAGTGCTGCGTAGGTGAGAATGCTTAGGTGGATGTGTGGCTTGATTCTTAGACACAAATACGAAATGAATATATCTATGATAGGGTTTGTGTTGCTCTAGTGGTAGACAAGATTAGAGAGAGTCATCTTAGACGGTTTTGGTTGCCGACCATCTGATGATCCTATTAGGAGAGTAGATGTTTTAGATTCCACTTATGTTAAGAAAGGTAGTAATAGACCTAAAAAGACTTGGGCATCTTGTATAAAAAATGATCTTAATTTATCAGAATCGAATAAAAACATCACACTTAATAGGAAACAATAGAGAAAAAGGATTCACGTATCCGACCCCACTTAGTAGGATAAAGGCTTGTTATTGTTGTTGTTGTTGTAACGGGTTTTTACATATGTTATCATGCTAATAAAATAGCACTTACTTAAAAATGGCTTGCTTCATGGGTTACTGCTGGATTGATTATTCTTGCTTAGTTGAATTGATGGTAGACTTTGACTCAAAATCAAAATCCAATACCTTCTAGGTGCTTTAAAACACTACCTGATTGGTTTTGAACCTAAACTCTTTAATAATTCAGACCCTTGACCCCTCAAGTCCTTATTCCGCGGTCTCTATTTTTAGCATTTTTCTCCTCCTATTTCTTCATTCTAGACGAGTTTGTCCAAAATTGATTTGCTAGGCAAGAGAAGTGCAATCTTCTTTTTTATTGTTCAATCTGCCCAGCTGTTACGACTTCAATTTTTCTTTATCCCCTCCCAGCGCCCCCTATTCCCATTCCACCCAACATGTTGTTCAGAATCATAGGAATAGGATCAGATTTTCTATTTATGGCTGAATGATTTCTCATGTTTCTTATATGACCAGGCGGCTCTCTTTGTTTTTTGCTGTTGTATTTATGGTTAAACGACTAATGCTTATTCTCTAGGGTGTTTGAGGATATTGATACTGGTAAACTTGAAAAGCTATTTAGGAAGAGGATCTAAAAGCCATTTTTTTAAAATAATTTCCAAGACGTGTTCTTTAATTATATCCTCAAAAACATTTGTTCCACTTCGACATGTAGAAAAGTTACAAAAAAATTGTGCAATAATTATGCTTGTCTCTCAATCATGATAGAACAGTTGGCGATCCATCCAATCCATTTCAAATTGGATATGAGCTGATTTCCATAAAGATGATTGGATGCTCATAGGTTCCATATATTTAGAAGCATTCTATCTGAGTATTCTACAGATTATAAATGGCATCATGCGATGGATTATTATACTATTGTCATGCTTCATTTTTAATGCGCCCTTTTTTATTTCTGAGAGTATATTTGATTTTTGTATAAAAAAACATAAAAAATTCCTAAGTTGTACGTGCATTCTATCCATGGCTTCATGATCATCACAGTGGTGGAGGAGCTTTTCCATCTCTGTGTGAGTAATACGAGTTTATAAATGAAGTCTTTTTTTGAATTATTGGATGTGAATTTAATCCTAATCTTGATTTTCACATTCGTCCATGTCCATTCGTTTCTTTGATTAAAAGGGCAATCATTTTTGTATATTCAAACAATTGATTTGTTGTTCCTTTTTCTTTATTTTTTTTTTTGCTTTTTCGAAACTTATTTTTCTCATACTCTATTGGCTTAATGTATTCCAAGGGATTTGAAGTGCTGTATGTGAGATATATGATCTGCTTCTTCTGTTAAGGTATTCTTTTGTGGTTGACATTGTCTTTAGCTTGTTTGCGAAACCTATCTTTAATGGAGGAAGTTAATAGCATCAACAATAACTCACATGCGAAATGTTTATGAAAGGAAAAAGATGAATTTTCACAAAAATTAGGGCAAAATAAAATTCTTTTCTTGACCAACACAAAACATCACAACCCGAATGCATAAAAGATAAACACCTACAATTCGGGAGCTAGGGAATCTCTCTCAAACCCTAACCCTACAATTCAAGACAACAAACACATCCTCTAGCCCTAAATGTATTAGCCCTATTTATACCCCACAATAATAAGTAACAAATGACTAAATCACCCTTCTAGTTTTATACCAAATATAAGTCTTCAAATTATTTTGGCAGGCCGACGTCGAATCAGTGGAGCACGAGGCGAGTGGTGTCATAGGTACCGTTCTAACATTACTCTCCTCCCAAAAAGACACATTGTACTCGATGTGAAAGTGAGGAAACCGTTGTTGGATTCAGTCGTATGACTCACGTGGTGTCGTAATCTAGCAATCATTTTCATTTAACCAGAAATTCGTAGTGACCCTCACTAGTTCAAACCGCAATATTGTGTACGTTCATTGGCCACATCCGAATTTGATGACATCTCGACTTCAAGTCAATTTTAGAGAATTTCACAACCCCAAATAACTTGTTCAGTAATTCACGGTCACCGCGATGGAAAATTTGTTAGGTACTATGTCCTTATGCACTGCTCATAATCCACATAGAAACACCAACTCCTACCCTTCTTCACTAGCTCGATGTCATTGAGCTGGAGAAGATGCTTACATTAGATTGTATGATCCGACCTCCAACATGCACACTGATGGGAGAAACCCCCGGTCTCAAGTTTATTACATGCTCCTGCTCCCTCCAAGGCAGCAATCCACGGGACAACTATAAAACTGCAAATTGTTGTAGGAGCTATTGGATTCTTTTCGGAATCTCTGCGAACTTCGTATCATGTCTTCCATGCAATAAACCCAACCATAGACATCCCCTCCTTCAAAGATTGACATCTTGAACTTTCTTATGTGTGAATTTACTCTTCATTCTCCTCAATTGAAGCTCATTCTACTCATGAAACGAGAGATGGGTTCCCTTCCTTGTTTCATATTGATTTTCCTTCTTCGATAAGTCTAGCGCACCCAATAATCAGCTTGTCCATCTCCACAGGCTTCTAAATAGCCTTCCTCCCCAAAGGCTGTCGTAACAAAAACAAATTTTGGGGTCCCACCCATTGTGATTTTCTATTCTAGGTCTAAATCCTTCAAATAGATCTTCTCCTACCCCTATTCACATCCCATTCCATCTGTTGACGCTTGTTCCAGGCATTCGGATATCTCTCTATTCCTTTCGAGCGCTGTTGCTCAACTCCACTCCCAATTACTTCTCTCAATCCCTTAGCTCCAGATCCTCCTAAGGTAGCGACTCTGCCTTGATATCACGTGAATCCATCTGGTTGTTGCCGCTCGCTTCCACTCCAAATGTCGTTGCTTGATTTCGTGCAAACTGTGGCAGTTTTGTGTGAAACTGCGTGATCTTCATCATTTCTTCTAGGGCTTTGAATCATTAATGAGAACCACTCCTCTATGGACGAGAACCACGCCTCTGTGGATGAGAAACATTCTACCATTCTAGATTTGATTTGGCTCACCTCTTACTCTAATTTATCCTTCAAAACGTCTACTTTTTTGGCTGCATTACTCTCAGGATTGTTTTCAATCACTAAGGCAGAACTCTTGTGCACTGAGATTCTGTCGTTGGCTTCCTAGGTAGCCCGAATAGCGATTGTACCATGAGGTTGTAACCTGCGATCCCGTCCTTGGCTTCTCAGATGGCCCCGAATCGCAATTGTTTAGGAAGGTCATGAGCCACAAGCCCGTCCCTGGCTTCCTCGATCGCTTGAATCATGATTATATCCGGATTAATATTCGATCCCTTCATCAACATCGAATCACAATTGTGTCGTGAGGTCCTCCCTCTATGCCACAATCCCTTCTCTGTTTCCCAGAATCGAAGTGCCACTGTCACAACTAGTGCATGCCGCGATCCTGACCT
Source organism: Papilionanthe hookeriana x Papilionanthe teres (assembly GCA_022702705.1). Lineage (NCBI taxonomy): Eukaryota > Viridiplantae > Streptophyta > Magnoliopsida > Asparagales > Orchidaceae > Papilionanthe > Papilionanthe hookeriana x Papilionanthe teres. The sequence goes on along the minus strand of CM040425.1, from coordinate 69,390,984 downwards.
TGGCTTCCCAACTAACTCGAATCATGACTGTATCACGAGATTCTATCATGAAGGCATGCAACGACGGACGCCTCGATCATTTCAACACGATACGAGGGGAGTAGTGATCGAATGCTTTGATACCAATTTGATAGGAAAGAGATGAACTTTCACAGAAATTCTAGTAAAATAAAATGTTTTTCTTCACCAACATAAAACAACAAAAAAGAGGTAGGCGGTCTCTCCCAAACCTTAGCCCTAAGATTTAAGACAACGATCACACATATCCCCTAACACTAAATATATTAATCCTATTTATACCCCACAATAATAATTAAGAAATGACTGAATTGCCTTTTAGTTTTATGCCTAACATAACGGCAACTCAATGGAGCATGAGGCGGATGGTACCGTAGGCTTTCGTCTAACAGTTTGTCTTTAAACTTACGGTGGCTTCCTCACGCTTGAGAATAAGTCAAATTCTTTATCAAGGAACCCAAAAGCCATTTGAGGCAGAGATCATTTTTCCCCACATGTATGAAGCATTTTGTAGTCATCTGTCAGATGGCTAACGTACTATGGCTTTTTTATACGCTATGGTTAAGCAAATTTGTATGTGTTTCGAACCTTAAATTTTATTTAAATGGAAAGAGCATATGGAGGAGTGGTTTTATTCCACTATACGAACATAATCAGGCTACAGCTGTTCGAAACAATTGCTGCTAAATTTTATAGGTAGAAGAAAATGAATATAAGCTTCATTTTATTTGTGATTCCTTGCATGCATGATGAGCTGGGCATCTTTTCACTGAAATGAACTTCATGGTACCCCATTGAATGGACCTTTTTTGTGTTATCTTTGAAGTTAGTTTACAAGAAGATAAACCTGCCTCATTTTGGATTTTCAGTTAGGATATGCCAGTAATATATTTTATATGGAGAAAAAGTTCATAAAAACTCATAATTTTTGCCTAAAACAGTACAAAACAAAGATTAAGGCAACTAGCCTGAGAAGCTAATTATTTTTTGTGGTTTTATTGATTGGTGTGATTTTGGGATACAGGTGTGATATTTGGGGTGATATGCCAATCCTGAGAAAATCTAAAGGATGTGAGAGGCTGTAGATATGTAAACCGGTCATTCTTTAGTTTCAAATGTTAGATATATTTTCCATTTTGGTGAGTTTGATTGGTAGTCAATTATCAATATGCAAGTTTGATTTAGACACCTACAACTTTTGTCCCGACTTTTCATTGCTTTTATAAATCCGTGGAAGAACTGTTTGAATGCTGCCTTCAATCCATTTGATCTTTGAAATTTCTAGCAGTTTTGGTGAAATCCTCATAATACCTCCCTTCCTCTCTGGTAGTTGGGTCTTGGGAGCCCATCAAAACCCTCTATTACAAAGAGTTCTTAACCTATTACGTAGCTGTACTTTCTAAGGATGATCAGACTGACCATCACCTTCATCTCTTGGACTTTTGGCCCTTCTGCTAAATCTCAGCGACATTACTCCTTTAGTATTTGGGAGACCCTCCAATCATATTGTCTTAGGTGACCAAAGTGGTGCGCATGGGAATGGCCTGCAGTTATGCCTTTGAGGTCCGCCATTACCATTAAAGCAGGTTGTCTCCCTCCCTATGAGGCTATGTTCAGCCCAAAAGGTGACAGTATCTTGGTTTTCGATAGCTATACATGGAACAGAAGCCTTTAATAACCCTTTGGTTGTCAGACACTTCAGACATTGCCTGCTCCAGATGAAATAAGAAAAAATGAAAGGATGATCTTTCTGATTACTGTCCAATTCTTGATCTGCATGGAGATCATTGGCTACATTGATATCAAGCGAGGCAACTTAATTAATGTGTTTTGACGCCACTGTTTTAATGCCAGGGTACTATATGTATCTTAATCACGCCTCCTTTTACTCAATGGAATGACGAATGAAAAGCCGGGGAACAAGCCTTATTATATGGTTATAATAACATGCTTCATATCTAAGCTTAGAGTAGTGAACTATGGATTGTCAAGTAGATGACACAGATGATGCTTCCTTATTACTTGATGGTTACTTGATAGAAACAGGGTTTAATTCAAAGACAAAGTACTTAGAAAAATAACTAGTGAAGCCATTGTGTTTCCCATTACAGATTTGATGATGACAAAGCTCGTGGTAAAGAGTTGAAAGCTGAAGAAACAGGCTTTTTCTGTAGAATAGTGAATATTTTACATACTATTGTAGGGTATTTTTACTAATTTAGGCCTCCTTATTACAGCAAAAGACTTCTTATCTTTTTAATATAGCTCTTATTTTTATTGTGATGTTTACCATCCTAAATGCTAGTGGATTTTCGAGAGTTTGTCTACTTCAGCTTTTCAACCAATTGGCTCTTCAACCTACGGAATACCATCCTAGAAATTTTTTGGGAATATGAAATTGCAGATACTAATTGAAGGAATGGCCACCCTGTCTAATATGGATGCTAGAAATACTACATTGGACATGTTTTTTTTGGAGGGAGTTTAATGATTTCAAAGGAAAATGAGACATACTGTAGTGGGGAAAACAAAAGGAGTTTCTTTTGTTTGCTTTTTCGAAATTTAGAAAGAATGTAGGATTAAAAGAGAGGCTCACGTAGGGCTGTTAATGATCTGATTTCAAGCCGAGTTCGGTTCTGAGCAAATTGGCTAAAAAAAATTGATCCAAAATTTTGGCTCATTTATTTCGATCCGATCTCGATCTGAGCCAAAATTCAAATTAATTTTTGAGCGATTAACGATCTTCAAGCTAAATTTGCTAAAATCATATCCTTAACATCTTTAGGACTGTTAACGATCTAATTTGACGGCTTGAAATCAGCTCGAAAAAAAATCTATCCAATATTTTGGCTTGTAGCCCTATTATTTTCTTTTTATTGATGCAAGCTCAAATTAAAATGAATTTTTGAGCGATTAACAATCTTCGAGCTAAATTCATAGCCCTAGGCTCACGTGGTGCATGTGAAGGCATCAATTAGGGCTTATTTAGTTTTGAGTTTAGAAATATGCTTTGCAAATATGAATCAGAATTCTATTATTTGTTTTGAAGTAGAGTTAGAAAGTAACACTGAATTTGAATTGTAAAAATACCTTTAAAGTTGTCCCATTTCATCGGCACATTCAAATGAGTGAAAATGAAATAAATATTTTATATATTTTCTACTGAAAGCAATCCATTGTGCTCTTAGGACATTGATTTTTTCTTTCTTTTCCCTTGTTTCCTTGTGAATAATTGAAAGACTACTTTACACCTGCTTTGCAACCCAATCAGAGAAGTGAAACTAGTTACTGTACTCATTTCAATTAAATACTTCGAATCTAGCAGGTAAAAGCATTGACGCGCAATCTTGCTCTAGGTTTTTTGTCTAATTGGAGCATCGCAAGTATTTCTAAGATTTGAAAGAAAAGGAACATAACATTCTTAAAGCTCATTTGCTAATTGGAATATCCTAGAAGTATTTCTGCCATTTGAAAGGAAAGGAGCATTACATTCTTAAAGCTCTCATTTGCATCAAATATCTTATATTTTGAATAATTATTATTGTTCGGTTGATTGTTGCCAAATGAATCTTACTATATTCCATGTGAGGGAGAAAGACAATCCTCTTTTGTCCATTTCTTTTGTCAGTAATGTGAGCTCCAAAAATTTCGATGCCCCTGGACTATCTGCATTTGTTTGTTGTTGAGTTGAGAGCTTTGATGGTCAAATTTTCAGAAGGCATATTGAATTATAGACAAGACACTGCCCATATATTTCACCCTCATTTTGTGAGGAGTTGGGGTTCAAGGTCTCCCATAGGCGCAAATTCCTTTGATTAATTACCCCTCCCAATAACGGGAGAGTACTTTCGATTAAGACTAGTCATTTAATATTGATTGTTTAGCATATAGTAGTAGTAGACATGGTTTTAAGTTGTAAAATTTATCGCTTGGAGTTTCAAACAGATGACAAGGGAAATGATGACGAGCTGGATCAAGATTTCATAATTTTGTCATCTCGAGTCGCCGTGGTCCCTAGTCTACTTAGTCAGAAGAGGTAGTCGACCAAATTTGGTTGAAATGTTCTTGTCAGTAATAATGGGTTGCGTCGTCCAAGAGATTCTTTTACATGTGGGGTAGGTTTTTTATCAAAGGGACAAACTTAAGTCGACCTTAACTGATAGAAATTTTTGTGCCAATTAATTGTAACTTTATAATTCACAATTCAAAAGGTAGAAAGCTGTTCGGGAACACACGCCGTGTTCTTAATATAATGGTGTCGGTGACAACCACCTAATGTAGAAGCTCTGATCATATATGCTATTTGTGGTACCATTTGGTGGCAAAACCACTCAGACAATGACATGCTATTGTTTTGATTGTGCATATATTAATACACTCAATATGACATTAACTATTTGTGAGCCGAGATCAATTAAAAATTTATCACCTTCGATAAACTATTGCAGAGGGTGCATGAGATTCACTTTAAACCTAAGTGGTAAGTTTTTAACTTGAGTATTGGTTTGAAAGCTTAGATTAATCAATAAGATACTTTCCCCTAGTAAGAATGATCAAATAAGTTTTGTCAAAACCATAATGATCACAGGCACAACATAAAAGATAATTGCCACTTGAAGTTCCTATTAAAGCAGCTTTTAAAAAAAAGGCATTTGAAATAGATCTTAACAAAAGCTCGAGAAGACCAGCAAAAAGAGCTACTTACAATCTAGGGTCATCTCGGAGCCATACAAGTGATAAAAATGATTGACACTGTGATAGTAAATGACAAAATGCATGCAATGACTAGCTGAGAGCATTCATATTTAAGTTTATAAATATTAGTAGAAACAAAATAGCTGAAACAACAAATCACATGTTTTGTAGATATTCATGAATCAATGTGTAACTTGGAATTATCCTTGAACCTAACTAATATGATCTCATGCCAAAACTTATCAACAAGCCTAACATCACTTGTCCGACGAATAAATCTGACTTTCTAGCATTTGGTACTTATCAAGTAAATTAAGATATAGAGTCTATGTTTATTGCAAATAATTCATGAGTTGTCACAAATAAATTTGTCACACCAGTTGATAAGATATCTTTGAAATCTAGCATTACGTAATCTTATAATCTAAAATAGCCTTAAGATCAATTTGCATAGTGTTATTTGACACAGAAATCGGTATAGTTTCATAATGAGTTGATGGGAATAGAATAATCCAAAGAATTAATTAGTTAATGAAGTTCAAATCAAATGCTTTGGAAATTGATTTTATGCCATAGTTTTATCGGAATTTTTAATTTGCTGGTGTTATTTCTATTGTGCGGTAAGATTTTAAATGGCTATTTCTTTCTTTTAGTAAAATTTTTAAAGGTCGTTGATGGAGACCTCCTTGTATTCAAATGCACCTTTGTTTTATCATCAGGTTTAAGCTTCTTGTAGCTTTATTTACATCAACAAAAATGCATATAATTATTATAGTTAGTAGCTAATTTTTTTAAGAACATCTTTGTAAATCATGCATATTTTATGTGAATGATTGTGCAAATATTTCTTGCTTATACTTAACTAAAAGCTCCATAGGATCAATATACCTTATAGGATGAAATCCCATTGCATACTCAAATGGACTAATATTATTGATAGATGACCCAGATGCATGACCTTTTTATAAGATAACATTACGATTCACACAAACTCTTATAGGCTAGTTCAATTTGTCTTTTTGTTTTTGTTATAGATGGTTGAAAATTAAAGTTGTGCTTCATATTTTTTTTCAAAGATTTTTAGAAATAGTATGCATTTTACATTTCCATTAGTAGTAATTATTTTAAGGGATCCTTGCGATTTAACCACTAGGGCACATATTTTACAAATGAACCAATACTACTAAAAATTATTAGATAAAGGCAGTTACTATGACATAAATGGTACACGCTTGTCTTCTCAATTTTCCAAATGCATGTTAGTTCAGGATGCGCAAGGACTTTCTGACATCATTGAGAGTATTAGAATATTTTGCAGGCTTTAATTTACTCCTTAGATTTTATAGGCTTTAAAGCGCTATTCTTCTCTCATTAGTTTTGAAAGCATATTTATTAGACCTAACATGAGTAATTCATTACATAAAGTTGTTGCCAAATAATATGAATAACATCTATATTTAACAAATTTTAATAGTATATGCATCTAACTTGATACGGATCAAACTCCACTGACATATTAAAATATTAGTTTTGTCTACTTAACTATTTGATATGATTGTGAATGCTATTTGGATTCAAATTCACACACTATTGGGCAAACTTTGTTATGATATTTATGCAACTTTCACTATCAATAATAAATTTATAAAGTTTTTCCTCATGTTTGAAAAATTGTAGTTCTCTTCCATTGAGATTTAATTTTTCGAGTAGCTCGAATACAATGCATAATTTAAACAAGAAGTCTTCAATTATAACATCTACAAAATCATAGATTTTTACATCTAGCTTATGAAATCATTGTCGGTCGCCAAATTAGAAATTGTCGGTCGCCAAATTAGAAATTGTCGGTCGCCAAATTAGAAATTGTCGGCCGTCGAGATGGTATTCCGACGCCCGCTTAGAATATATTTAATTTTATTTAATGTATATATGTAATTTGTAAAAATATTATTTTTTATTTGAAAATATGAAATCAAATCGATCGCACATCCTCATTATTTTAAATAAACGAGCACTACACCACAAGTTATGCATCTATCCCGAGGAATAGACACATTAGTTGATAGTACGACTCAATTAAATAAACTTATAAATTTGTGACATCCGTTACTGTCATGTGAATCTTTTATGTTGATCTGATGAAGCTTTTATATTAATACTAAATAGAATTAAATAAAGCTTTATATTAATCTAGCTCTTTAAAAGCTCTCTGTAGATGCAAGTAGAGTAGTCAAAAAGATCGTTGTTCGCGAACAGTTCGTGTTCGGTTCGCTAGAAGTTCGTGTTCAATTCGTTCGATAAGCAAACGAGATGAACACGAACAATTTTTTCGTTCAGTTTTTTAAATAAATCAAACACGAACAATGATGTGTTCGTTCGTGTTCGGTTCGTTATTGTTCGAAATATAAAATAATTTAAAATCATTATATATATATATATAATTTATGATATTTTAAAAATAATTATATATTATAAAAATTTATAATATTTTAAATAATTAAACTTCATAAATTATAATATACGATAAATTATTAATAACAATAATAATATTATAGTATTAATTATATTAATATGAATATTATAATATTATAATTAATATATTATACTATATATTAAAATAAAACTCTAAACAATCCTAAACGTCTTATTTGGTTACTTCATTTTGAGGAAGTATGAATTACCGATGTGTACGAATCCCGATCAATTTGCTCATTTTGAAAGTATCTATCAAAGCTAGAATTGTCAAAAAGCTCGCTGTTCGCGATTGTTCGTGTTCGGTTGCCGGGAAGTCGTGTTCGATTCGTTCGATAAGCAAATAAGACGAACACAAACAATTTTTTCGTTCGGCTTTTTAAACGAACCAACACGAACAGTGATGTGTTCGAACATTTGAACACGAACACTATCTCTGTTCGTTCGTGTTCGGTTCGTTTACACCCCTAGATGCAAGCCCCTATTGTCAATTACTCCTAAAATGTCCGAAATCATTTAAGAGAACTCTTGATTTAGATCAAAATTATCTATCTTCATGAATTCAAATGTTAGGGTTTTTAAGTAGTGTAGGAAAGTCGTGTGAAAGGTCAATAGAGCATTTATTTCAGGATCAAGGAGCGGGATTGGGATGTCACGAATAGGCGAACTTAATGACTTCGACTATTTTATTATTGGACTTTAAATTTTGAAGCGAATTTATTCGAATTTAATCTTGCCACTATTAATTATGGAATTACGTTGCATGACTCGATTATGCGAACAACTAGATAGGAGGATTTACGTCGTATCGGACGACGACCTCGGAATTCTAAGGCAAATTAGGGCTTATTTGCACAAAATGACTGTGCAAAGGCCTAAAACAAAATGTGAGGATTTATGTCGCATTAGGCGGAGTACCTTGAAGTCCTATGACTTGTTATTTTATACTAAGAAAAGATATTGCTGTTGTAGATTGTCCGTCTTCATCCACTGCATCCTCGTCGTGCTGCCCTCAAAGTTTTGCTCCGTATTCTATGTTGCAGTAGTATTGAGTTTTAAAGTTTAAAGTTTAAGGTGGACATGCAATTGTTAAGTCAGTGTTTATTTTTGGACACCTCCTATGAAACAATACTACTATCCTCCTACTCTAAAAAGTATAGTGCACATAAATAGAAGAAACAATAGAAGGTGCAATAAACGAAAAAACAGTGGTAGAAAATATGCAGTAAATGTGCAGTAAAGAAAAGCAGTAGCAGGTACAATAAAGAAAAAACAGTAATAGAGAATATGCAGTAAATGTGCAGTAAAAGAAAGCGGTAGCAGGTATAATAAGGAAAAGCAGTAGTAAAGACTATGCAGTAAATGTGCAGTAAAGGAAAGCAATAATATGCGCAAGAAAGTAAACTGCTATAAAACATAAAAGAACATATATGTCACGCAGACCTGCTATCTTCTGTGAATAAGATCAAAAATCATAAGCACAAGCAAGCAAGTATAGTAGTGGGTTTAGCGAACACGCATCCACCTACAAGAGAGTAAATGACAAAGCGAAAGGAAAGCTCGGGGAATATCGAGAGAAATCGTGAAAAAACCCGAAGAAAGCCTACAAATGTCACGTGAAAACTTATTGTATGAAACACACGGAAAGCCTGAAAAGGACCGTAAGCATGATGGTGTGGAGGACTCAAAATCAGGACCCTGTGTCAAATCAAGACTTTAGAGCCCTAACGAATCACCATGCATGTGTGATCCAACACTAAGTAAAATGTTCTCAGTCTGACAGTTACAGAAGGAGGAAACTCTTACCTTGGTTCATACGGCTGACCCGTGAATTTTCTTTTTGTAAAATGTTTAGGAAAATTTTCATTTCATTATTTGAAAGAATTTTGATTTATCATTCATTTAAAAGAAATTTTTTATATTTTAAAAGTAAATGAATCAGTCATATTAGCAGCAATGTTGAAACTTCCAACTACTCTAGCAGGCGAGGTACGCATTTTACTAAGTGTTAGAGATGTGAGTACTGCCAATCCCTCATCCTCGTAACGCTCACTGAGTCAGGATCGTGCTAGGACCTCTCACACATGCCTAGGTGGTTCTTTCATCATTTATGCCTAAACTCCGAACCATCATACTTACAACCTTGCTTGATGACCCAAATATAGCAAACGCTGTACGTGCACATTTATGTCTCGTACGTAAGTGCAAAAACCTAACCAAGAATCAGGAAAGGAGGAAATGACCCACCTAAAAGAACGGCGAAAAGATGGTGAGTCGATCCTCAAAACCGCGGAAAACAAGCCATCCCGAAACCCCGATGACGCGAACCTAACGGACTCGACTAAAGCACCCCCCTCCCTCAAATAATATTCCGACAATCCTCACGAAGCCTAGGATCTAAGAACTCTACACCTCTCAGAAAGGCATGCCAGACTTCCTAAAAGAAGCCTCCCTCTACGTCTAAAATGACAAACTAAGACTCTCCAAAATATCCCAAAATCGTTATGCAGGTGACTGCAACTAATTCAACAAGAAAAACATCAAAATAGAATAGGTCAAACAGCTTCAGAAAGCTCTAAGAGTACAACTAAAAGACTCCCAAAAGAATGCATTAAAGGTCTCAAAACACTCGTCAACCATTTAGGCTCAGTTTACTGAATTTACCTCAGATCAGTGCTCAAATTAACGGGAGAGGACAACTCCAAGAAGCGTAACAAAGAAATCCCAAACTTGGTGGCTCAAAGCTGCCCAATTAATAGCCGAAACGTGGGCTGCAACAAGTATCAAAATCGAGCCATATAAGGCTAAAACCGAGCCTTTGACAGGCTCACAACCGAGGCCAGCAAATGCCCAAAACCAGGGCAGCTCACAAGCAAAACCGAGCAACCAACAGGCTCAAAGCCACACCACAAAATAACACCAAACCGAGCCCCCATCTACTTAAAATAGGGCTAGCACAAAGGCAAAACCGAGCAGCTAACAGACTCAAAACCACACCACAAAATGACACCAAATCGAGCCCCCACTTGCTCAAAACAGAGCCAGCATAAAGGCAAAACCAAGCAGATAACAGGCTCAAAACAGGGCCAGCTCACAGGGTAAAACTGAGCCAAACCCAAACACAAAAGGGGCTTCAAAAAGCATGTGAAGCACTCCCAATTCTTCCCACTTTTGTATATTTTCCAATAAGTGCAAGTTCTTTCACATATACAAAGGTACAACAATGAAGTCACATAAGAAAGAATCATAATAGGTGTTTCTCAAATGTACATTCCAACACAAAGCCTCACCAACCAATGTTCCCCAAGCCTTGCAAAACCGTGGCCCAAGTAGAGAGAGATAAGGACCCAACACTCCAAGCCTACAAAAGAGCCTCTCAAGGCCCTCCCCAAACCAACAAGATCTAGCTCAAATGGCCCCATTTGGAACCATCGAATAATGCTCAAACCTTACTAAAACAGTTAGCAAATAAAGGAGTTTTCAAATAGGCACTCCAACATTCCAAAAAAAAAAAATTGACTATCATGGCTAAACGAGAAGCATCAACATTTATAAAGTATGAACGAAATATTTAACCCCTCCAAACTACCATGTTGTTTTTACCTTCACATGCTATGATACCATTGTGATTATGAAGTGTTGAAAGAATAAACATCAAAGCTTAGAATTTAAGTAAATGAGGGCAAAGTAACAAGCCCCAACAAACTTCTCCATACTAAGGCTAGTGGAAACATCCCTCCACCTTCCTTCTCTTCTTTTTTATTTTTTATTTTTGAAAAGATCAAAATAAGCCAACTCAAGGCTCCAAGCAACACAACATATCTTTAACATGCATAAAACCGCGCATTAGAACTAGGAAGAAGGAGAATACCACACCCATGCATGTGCACCTCGCAAAGATGCAAACCACCAAATCCCCCCCCTCTCTCCTCCCCCGTGCAACATATCAAACTCAAAGAAGTTCTAGCAGAGGGAGTAAAACATGCCATTTAGAATCTCCCCTAGCATTTAGAGTTAAAGCCATATGTATTCGATGTTATTTCCCAAGTTGCAACAAACAAACTAAAGACTTAATCGATATCAACATATGGCTCCCTCGAGGAGGAGAAAGGGGCCTAACAAGCTTCTAGTTCAAAGTAGGCTCACACATGCATAAAATACCACATCAATGCCTATCATTAGCTCAAACTTTGCCATAGAACCTCTTAGCTAAATAATAGCATTAAACCATGGAGCAATAGAGTTATACCTCAGTGGGGAACCAACCAAGCAAGAAAATCAAGAGAAGAAGTGAGGAGACCAAGCAGTCAGCAAGACCACCGAGTTAAGCAATATATAAATTAATATTATATAATTTATCCAAATGCATCGAATTTCGTGTCGTCTACTCGTGCTCGGAACCTCGGCAAAGTACATGTCATTCTTAAGCAAATTCGACATTCTGGGCAGGCCGACGTAGTCCGTTTTGTGATATGGAGTCGTTCGGGCGACTTCATCGACGGTCGGACGAAAGTGCATCAAATTTGATCCTGTCTGAAATTTTGACTTGATGTCGATTTTTCCGGGAGATTGGCTTCAGCTTCGATCAGTTGCAGAGTATTTGAAGGCGTCGAGGCCGCAAATCGAGAAATTTGTGAGCGCAGTGGTGCAAGATGTGCACGAGACATTCCTAGGGTCTGGTGGTCCTATGAGGACTCCTTTTGAGCTCCTCATGTTAGTTTCAACCTCCCGAATGTACGAACTCTCCATGTGGAATCCAAAAGAAGTAAAGAGGCGGCTTCAAAATTCTAGAATAAGTCAGGTCCCATTGCTAAGGGTCTAAGATAGTCAAAGGGAAGACCCTGGAGCTAAGATCTTAAATCCTAAGGAAAAACTAGACCTTGACAAAAGTGAGGTCAACAACCATCATAATTATTATTTTCAATATCTTTTCCATCACATTTTTGTGCATGTTTTTACGTGGACACTCGTCAAAATAATAACCAATTAGATGACACTTTAAACATGCATTAATAGAATCTTAACTCACATGTAAGTGATTTTTCTTAGTGTCCATATTAACTATGTTGTTACTACATTTGAATACAATCATGCGGAAGGTGGCTCGGTGCAGGATTTTAAATTTGATTGCATTGACACTATGTTGAGCTTTCAGAATATCTTGTTAGGAACAAGAAACCTTAAACATTTGCTTATAATTCAGAATATCTTGTTAGGAACAAGAAACCTTAAACATTTGCTTATAATTTAATGTGAGCTGAAAAGTATGCTTAAGTGATGGAACTTGATGAGGTGTTATCTCGCTTGATTTAAGGTCTCAAGTCAAGCTTAAATTTTAAAGTTTGCTTTTAAGATCTTCAATGATCTCAGAATTTAACTACAATTCTTCAAGATTTTTCATGTATTTAATTACAATATTAGATCTTTATTTTAATGAATTAAATTCATAACAAACAATTACAACAAGTCACACTAATAGTTCTCTTTTGAAATTCTTTCATTTTAACCTAAGTGTTAGCAGTCCCTTCCCAACTTCTGTTTTGTCAATTCATACTCTTCCAATATATTTTAGCTTGCCTAATTTATGTTATTCTCGTGAATCTCATTCATCGCTCTTTAAACGTATTTTGCTATCAAAGGACATTTTCAAATTTAGTACTAGCAATAGCTTTGGTATTAATTTTTGTGTCATATGTAGTGTTGGATCCTAAATTGTCTTCTTAGAAACACGCCCCGAGAGTTAGAGCTTGTGACGAGAGAAGTGAGAGAGAGAGAAAAAAATGTCAAGCGTATCAGAGAATTCCCTGTGTAAGGATCCCAAAAGAAGAAGTTCCTTTATTGATGTCATGGCCTCTTATTTATGAAGGTCCCAAAATACAATTACATAGAAGAAGGAACGAACAATTACTATAACTATCCAAAGCATTGGATCGACATGTCTGTTGAGTAAAAATTTACATTGTAATGCAAGTCAAAATCTGATGTGGGTCGATCATCTAATGCTCGTTTCGATTGGCCAAGCCTTTCGCCTGATGTTTGGGTCGACTGACTCTGTTGATTGACCATAGGCCTCTCTGAGAGATCCAATATTTTCGGTGGATATGTAGGTCGGAAACTTTCATCGGTCGAAGTTCAGTGTCGGTCGATTTTGCTATAATGTCGACCGAGTGCTTGCTGATAAAATTTTATTTCTTTAGTCTTGAACCTTATTCGCGCACCTCTATTCCCAGCCGTTTGATTCCCTCGAGATTCGTGATGGCATTTTTGTAATATACATGTAGATAGTTTGATTTTTTTTGCTTTATGTTATCTTCAACAAAATTTTGACATTTATAATCTTAATAAGTTTAATTATTTAAGACTTAAATTAATCTATCGTGTCAATTTATTTTTACCCTATCATGGGCTCATTAACGTGATTTGAAACTACTTCTATTTTACATGTACACGCTTGATTAGTTTCCATGTTTTCAATCTGATCTTTTACGAGGTTAATGTTATCACACATTTATTATTTTTTTTATTCAGCAATTCAACCCCTTGATTTTTTAAAGTCGCCAAAATCCCATTTCTTTTATGATCTATGAAGTTACATTGATAATTAACCTCGTTTCTGAATGACATTTTTTCACAATTTAAAGTTTTGATACTAATTTTATGGAAGAAGTTTCGGGTTTATGTTTTCTATTGCAAAAAAAAAAATTATAGTGAACATAAATTATGCAAAGAAACTTGGGATTTACACATCAAAGTTATGTTAAAAAAAATACAAAATTGTGTACCCAAATGATAGTGTAAAAATTGAATTATTTTGAAGATATTAGTAATAAATTAGAACATTGCAATATTAGTGAGCACTTACAATTTTCATCACAATTAGAATCTTAGTAGTGTCAATTTTGAATAAATAAAGAATTTTTATTAGGCCAAAACATGATATTTAAAATAAATCAAGTAAAATAAAGATTTCAGCAAAAAATTTTAGGCATCATGACATAGTATGCACACAATTTCCTTCCAAATGAAATAATTGTACTTGTGATACACTTGAAGGAATCACTCATCAAATTTGTATGCTAAAAAATAATCAATTGGAATATAAAATTTTATCATACTGAAGTTGTAAACTACATTTCTAAGATTGACTATATGTAGCCTTTGCATTCCTAGGCCAGCTAGGCCAGTGGATATGGTTGGCAAAAGATTAACTTAGTTCAATTCTAAATTAGCATAAAACTTAAAATTTGATTTATTTAAAAACCCAAAATGATGTGGAATGCATGACTGTTGTAAGAATTTGGCTTCCATGTTGCGGATTCTGCAGTTACGAAATCATTGCGATTTTGTGGTTACAAATATCACGTTTGTGCTTGATCCGTGATAGTTTTTTGCATAAGCAAGCACCTCTTTTCGCGTCGAAAAGAAGATTTCTTGCCTACTGTTGCCATCGATCCTCGTGGGGCCTAAATTTCTTATATTTCTGAATTAGCATTGCGGCTTTTTGCTTGAGGGTTTAATTCTTTGTTGTTATGTTCTAGTTTTACTGACTACTGATTTTGTTCGAGTATTTTGGTGATTGTAATCTCTGATTTCTATCTATGAAGTGTTGTATACTTTTATTCTGTTTCTATTGCAATTGATGTTTTTGTAGGTTGTGCTAGAATGGATAGTGAATCTCCTTCTCATCGTTACATCGTTATTTTGTGGGTCTTCTCATTGTTTTCAGTCGGGACAGTTGCAGAATGACCCCTATCCCCATCCAAAATCGGTCACCCATATTATAATTCCCTCAACATCACATAATCAATTCCCCGCTCAATCAACTTCTTAAACACCTTTTAGGAGCCATAAAACGATATTATCTAGTACATAGCCTGACAACTCATAAATTTTATAGATTTGTTCTTCTTATTTCCAAACCAAAGATTTCATACAACCTAATCCAACTCCTCACCAATTTTTTTTCCTAAATCATTCCTACCACAATTTCTAGCTTCAACATTAAATTTTTAAAGTCCAACATTTCTATCTTCACTAAAAATCCACCCAAATTCTACCGTCAGAACTTAAGCTCTTGACCAACTTTCATTTACGAACTACACCCACTGAAAATCTGATCAGGACAAAATGACATCATACTTTAAGGAGAAACTCTCAACGAGGTGTTCAAGAACTTTCTATTGAGGATATACAACTAAATATCCTTCGATTATATTAGAGGCTTATCACTTTGAGAAGATACAATCTGGTGAGGTCACCCATAACTACAACAATGACTCATTGGATCGAGTGGAGAAATTGAATCGCTTTTATCGTGAAACTTCCAATGACGAAGAACCAACTCCCCAACAATTTAACGTGGAATATCTACAGAGAAGTCAGGATTTTAAAGTGAACTTGACTTGTCAGCTTTTGACGGTCACTTGGATTCGGATGAGTTCATTGAGTGGCTCGAGATAGTGAAACATGTTTTTGAGTGTAAAGATGTTCCATAAGAGAGAATGGTAAAGTTAGCTGCTATTAAGCTAAACAAGACTACTTCTTTGTGGTGGGAGAACCTGAGCATCTTCGACATCGGGAAGGGCAAAGTAAAATCACTACCTGGTTCAAAAGATAAAACGAGAGATGCATTACAAATACTGACCAATTCATTATATATAGGGCTTGTTGTTGAGACTTATCACTTGCAACATTAAGTCTTCCAGTGTAGGAGTACCTAACTGAGTTTGAGCAGCTAATGTTGAAGTACGGGCTAGCAGAGCTCGAGGAGAACATCATAGCTCGATATCTAAGGGGATGGAGATTGTCTATTGTCAATGTGTTACAGGTACAACTTTATTGAAAATATCACAATGTTTAGACTCTAGTCTTAAAGGTGGGGAGATAACATAACAGTATCAGGTCCTCACCACCCTTGAAATAGGGTTCAACTATCAAATTGGGCAGCCAGAGTAAACTTAGTTAAGCATCCAAGTTGACCCCATCAGAGGAAAACTAATCCACAGTGGAGAAAATGTGGAGTCCACCAACACTCTCAAATCCATCTTCGTCAGTAAAGGCTTCAAGTATCATGAATTTGGTCATGTGGTGTTTGATTTCCCAAATAGGAGGCGCTCTTTGTTACTGAGCAAAGAGCAGCTGAAGAAATGGGTAGTGACACATGAGAGAATATGACATTAGAGAGGAGTCTCAATTTCCAGTCGACGGGGGAGAGATGCAAGTAATTAAAGCTGAGCCCAAGTGAAAGATTAAAATAGGTTTAACATTGATTGTCACAGAAAATAGTGAGTCTGAAGAGTCGATATCAAAAAAAGAGTAGCCCCTGTTGTAGGAGTTTCTGGATACCTTAATTAACAGTTTGGCTCTTGAGTGGCTACCGTTTATAGAGATTCAGCAAGTCATAGACCTCATTCCATAAATTCTTTTTGTCAAACGAACTCGCTTATGGGATGCAAACAACTGAATATGAGAAATAACAAAAACATGTTACAGACTTGAGGGTTAGAGGCATGGTTCGTGAGAGTACTAACCTAGATGCAGCTCCTCTGATCGTGCCAAAAAAAAAGAAAAAAGGTGAACGACTATTTATTCGAGCATAAATTTTGTAGTGGGATTGCCTTATATATAGTGAGACGATGGTTTTGTAATGATTACGATAGATCAATTCCAATAGTTTCTTGAGAAGGCAACGAAACCTTCCCTACCCTTGAGAGTGCATATTGCATTAATAAAAAAATGAGATGTACTAACGATACAAAATAAAATAGCCTAGCCGGCACAAATATGAGTTCAGTCAAAATGAACAAAGGGTAAATGAATGTGAACTATCAATGTTCCTAACAAAAAAAGAATACTATCTTGTATGGCCCGATATGAGCAATTATGTGCAACCATGTTTCTTTTCTTATCTATGTGCTGGAACAAAGTCTTCTATCAGGGAGAGTGAAGCGGGATGCACAACTGTCGACATACAGCGACTCCTAGGTTCTAGCTTTCACGGTTACGGGATCACCGTGATTCCACAACTATGATTATCGTGATCATGGTATTGGATCGTGCTTGATCAACGATAATTTCACATGTAAGCAGGAACCGAATGAGATTTCATCCCATTCCGCATCGAGAAGAAGATTTCTTTCCTATTGTTGTTGTCGATCCTTGTGCGGCCTAAAATTCTTATATTTTTGAATGTTATATGTTGTTATATTATGGTCTTACAGACTTTTGATTTGTATTTCGTGATTCTTTTAGTTCTTTTCAGTCAGGACAGCTGCCGAATAATGCTTATCCCTATCCAAATGTTGTCAACTGCCCATTTTATCATCTCCTCACTATCCCATGAAATTTTCCCACTCAATCTACTTCTTAAACATCTTACACGAGCACTAAAATGGTATCGTCTAAAAAGAGAAGTGAATTTTATAATTCTCTCATCTGATCATATTGCTCTCACCAAACTGACATTGTTACTGCTAGGCTAAACGAATGTTAGAGGAATAGTCACAGCAAGCCATATGTAAGGCACTAGAGAAACAATTAGAAGAATCACAATCAAATACCACAGTGAACAACTATAAGTAAGGATGCAAATATTTGAAGAAATAAAATAACTAAATGGGAAACGTATGCACAAATTGAAGCGTACAATATAATTATCCATGAATCAAAATAGTTTTATCCCATGCCAAATCATGTAGACAAACATAAGATTAAGAGATAGAAACCAAGTTAAAGGCCATTATCACAGTCATGTTCTAAACTAATTGAATTTGCAAAATAAAATAAATACAAAATAATGAAATTAAATAAAAATTCTCTCATAAAATTGATTTAATGTTTTCAATGAGAATAAATTCACATTTCTCCTTTTATTAAACATATCGAAGGAAAGTGGAATTTATAGGCAAGAAAAAAATTGAAATACAAGGAAGGAAAGTTTTTTTAGTAACATAAAGGTTTAAATGTGTAGAGACACCTTATTGAGAAGCTTATATTCATTTGGTTGTTTGAAGTTACAGAAACATGTTTTTGAAAATTGATGATGCGAGAGCTTTCCTTCACATAATTTTTATGGTACTGTATCTCCTACAGTACTGCAGGATTGAATATCATTGAATATCACAAGAGAAGGGCACCCGAAACAATTCATTTTTCTTTCTTATGTTTTTTTTCTTTCTATTATCTTGCAATCCTTTTTAGTCATTGCCTATATAAGTGTTGGATTAGGGTTTAAAAGTTGATTTTTATGGTTATTTTTTGTGAGGACAACCGCCGACGTCCAATGTTTTCCTTTTGAGAGCTATATTTGAAGGCGAGAAGGTGCTCCGGTTGTAACTCATCCTAGGTGATGATCTTTTTCCCTGGGATCGAGCGGTGCTCCTGTTATAGCTCGTTCATTAGGGTGTATTCATCCTTACCTAAATCATCTGCAACCTTTCGAGTTGCCACCATTGCCTTTTCCTCCCTCCTCTTCGTAGCCCTTGCAGTTCCAACCCTCCACCTTTGTTACACCTATTCCCTCCCTCGCCTCTCTATTTCAACCGTTGTCCAAACCTCAGTACTTGTTGTAGCTGCCCAGGACAATAACCTTGCTAGCTTTTTCCTGCAGTCCCACCACCGAACCACCTATTTCATTCATTCCAGCCACCCCCTCGCGACTGCAGCCTCGGGACAACACTCCTTTGCTTGTCATGTAGTTCACGACTCTTACCCTTTGTTGTCTCTCGCTGTCACAACTCTCCCCTTGGCTGCTGCTGCCATTCTAGGCCCTCCGCTTCACTGCCAACGCAATGCATCCCCACTTTTTACTGTCCTAGTGAACCACAACCCATTTCAGCCTCCCGCTACCACTCCCGACCACCTAGCCGACCTCCACCCCGCGGATCGAGCCCTAGTATGAGTTTTTGTTTTGTTGTAATATCCCTTCCAAGTATGTTTGGTTTTAAGAATCTATTTGGTTTTAATAATAACCCTTACTTCTCTTATTTTTCTTTGGGTTAACTCTGATATAAATTGGTATTAGAAGTAGCCTAACTCACTGCAAAAAAACTTTTTTTTTCCTTCATACGCACCTCCTTCCACCTACCTATGCCCAAAACCAGAACCACGTCACAACTGAGACAATTGTTGGAATCTGATCAAGAACCTACCACATTGGCTTGATGTCATTGAGGAAAGAAACAAGGCGGGATCAGCATCGACTATAATAGTGAAAGTCGTGAAGGAGAGCAAGTAGAACACCTGAATATCTTTCATAGGGATGATTCTAGTGGAGAAGAAGACATGCCACAAAATTTTGGGGTACAATATGCTAAAGTGCCTATTGGAAGATACGGGGATGAGTTGTTTGTTGGATGATACAAAGATGAGATGTTTGCTGGATGATACAAAGATGAGATGCCTGCTAGATGATACAAAGATGAGATGCCTGTTAGAAGATACAAATATATGGGAATGAAAGTGAACCTACCGGACTTTAAGGGGAGAGTAGATCTTGATGACTTTCTTGAGTGGATGCAGATTGTTGAGCAAATACAAGGAGACGCTCGATGACGGAAGAGTGAAGCTCGCTGCCATCAAGCTGATAAATGATGCTTCTTTGTGGTGGGAGAATCTGAAGTGGGAGCGACGGAGAGGATATGATAGAATCACTTCTTGGGAGAAGATGAAATGAGAGATGCAGGGATATGACCTACCCAACATTATCACCATAATATTTTCTTGAAGCTCCACTTTCTGCAGTAGGACCTATCAGTCGAGTACACAATTTATGCAACTTAGGTTAAAGTGCGAGCTAAATGAGACAAAAGAGCACGCCATA
Source organism: Papilionanthe hookeriana x Papilionanthe teres (assembly GCA_022702705.1). NCBI lineage: Eukaryota > Viridiplantae > Streptophyta > Magnoliopsida > Asparagales > Orchidaceae > Papilionanthe > Papilionanthe hookeriana x Papilionanthe teres. The sequence continues at coordinate 69,370,979 of CM040425.1, read as the reverse complement.
ATAAGGTATTCGGTAGGCCTGAAGCCCGCCATCGTAACGTTGTTCAGTTGCCCATATTGGACACTGGGGGACGTGCAAATTTTAGCACTGAATGTGGAGAGGCAACAAAAGCAGAGCAGACAACCACTTTCAGTCAATCAACCACCTCCATTCAGACAACCACCTACAGTTTGAGACCTAATGAGGACCATGCCCCAAGGAATGGAGCAGACGGGTCTGGAGCTGGACAGAGCCACTCCGAGTGAGAAGAAATATGAGAAGAGTAGGATGCCCACTACAGTCACAGTCAGGAATGCTTAACGTGTCATTGTTTTGGACACATTGCTCTCAGTCGCCCGACGAGTCAAGTTGTGACTTTCACCTAGGAGGGGGTAGTGGAGGAAGTTAGGAACGCGGAAGCAACCGAAGAAAACAGTAAGGATCGACTTCTACCAGATTATGTCGAGATGCCTGTGGTTCGATGAGTGCTTCAGGCTGAGGCACAGAGGGAGCATCAATGGCTTCGTCACAATATATTTTACACTCATTGCATCGTGAAGGGAAATGTATGCAGTATCATCATTAGTGAAGATAGCAGTACAAATGTGGCATCAACACTGATAATGAACAAGTTGAACATCACATCTCAGAGAGATCACCAGTCATATTCTCTAACATGGTTGAAGGAAGAGAGCATGATCGACATTGACAGGAGATGTCTCATGGAGTTTTTGATTGAGTGCGAACTTTAAGATCATGTTTAGTGTAATGTTTGCCCATGGATTTATGCCACTTTTTGTTGGGTGGACCGTGGAAGTATGATTGCAAGGCTCATCTTGATAGATACAAGAACACCTACTCATTCACCAAAATTGACAAGCGTAGTCCTACCTTCTACGGAATCCAAGATTACAGGCGCCCCTGCTGATAGGGAAGCATCGAGAGGATCGTTCCTAGTGATGATAGATGACGGCGAGAGAGATGCGTAGATAGCTGACACATGACAACCAGTGCAAAATGGTTTTCAGGCCACTATGTTCACTAGCTGATCTCCCGAGCCGCCACCATTCATGATATTCAGATTGTCCTCACCTCATATCTGTTTGAGCCAACATTGAGTTGCTTTTGGAGAATTCAATAGAATGCACTTGCATGAAAACCCTGTTCAACACAGCTTGGTAGCCCCAAGTGTGGACCAATATGGATGTTTGCTTGCAAGTGGGAAAAACTTACTCGGGTGTTTTATGGAATAGTGTAGTCGCTAGTGGAATCGTAGTGCTTCTTGGACCGCAGTTGAACCCTCAACCTGAGAGATTAGAGTCGCTCCACTTCTTTCAACATCAAACAAAAGCTTCGACGAATGAGGTTAAAACTTACCCCAACCCCCGAGAGATTTACGTGGGAGCTTTCCAACATAGAATTTTTGTTGTACTGTAGCTGCTACAGTATTGTGGGATTCAATATCGCAGGAGACGGGCTACAGAAAGTCCCATTTTCCTTTTTTATGCACACTTTTCTAGTATATTTCATTCACTGTTTTTTTTTTTTTTTGTATGTGTGTTATATAGGGCTTTGAAGTCAAATTTTATTTTTTGTCAGGATAGTCGTCGATATCCAGGGTTTCCCCTTCTAGGGTTGTATCTGAAGGCGAGAATGTGCTCTGACTATAACTTGTCTAAGGTGGTGATCTCCTTCTGAGGGATTGAGTGGTGTTGTGGTTGTAGCATGTTCCCGAGTGGTTATTTATCCTTACCCAACTCCTCTATAACCTTTCTAGCTACCGCCATTGCCTTCGCTTTCCTCTTCGCTGCCCTTACACCCCATCCCTCCACCTTCCTCGCCGCCCCTGTTCACTTCCTCGCCTCACTGTTTCGACTATTGTCCTGTCCTTAGTATTTGATGCAGTCGACAAAGATAACAACCTTGCTATCTTTTCATGCAGTCTTGTCACCTAATCACCTATTTCATTCATTCCAGCCACCCCCTCACTATTGTAGGTCTCGAAAAACACTCATGTTGTCCTGCAGTTTACAAACCTTCTCATTCGCTACCTATCATTGTCTCAGCCCTCTCCGTGTTAGCAACCATTGGTTGCGTCATTCAAGAGACCCTTATAGATCTAGGGTGGTTTTTTGTTTACGGGGACAAATTTAAGTTGACCTTAGCTAATTAGAAGATTTTATACTAATTAGAGATACCCTTATGGTTCACAACTTAAAGGAAAGAATGTTGTTGGGGAAGCTGCAGCTATAACCATAATATAATTGTGTCATTTGGTGACAACTATTGATCAGAGGACTTCGATCATAATCACTATTTTGTGAAGCATTTGGGCCAAATCATGGGAATAAAGGACTAGGGCCAAATCCTTACCGGCATGAAGTTATTTTGTGTGAATATAATGGTATACTTGATGCGACATTAATACTTATGTGAGTTGAAGTTAATCAAAAGTTTGTCACCCTTGACAAATTTTGTGGAGGGTGAATGTGAGTTTACTTCAAGTCATTTTTTAAGTGATTAATTTTACTTAAATATTTTGGCTAATTATTTTAGTTATCATGATCTTAGAAATTAACCCATTCGATTAAAATATTCTATCAGCTCGACCGTTATCGGAGAAATTGACATTTAAAATTTTGATATTTTAAATTCGTTTAAGTTTTGTCAGTTTAAGATTTTCAGGATATAAGTTTTGTCAACTCCAGTCCTAATAAAAAATGATTTGACTTGGCGATTTGGGCTTGCAAATTCTTATATATGTGACTTGGATAATATTATAACTTCTCAAACTCGTCAACTACAATTCTTAAAAAGGAGGAAGATTGGGCTAGTTGGGTGGGACTTATAACCCTGCCCTTTAGACAGTGAGGCCCGATTGATTGGTTTTTCAAAATAAAAATTATTTGAATGCAAAATTAATCTTAACCCACACAACATTCTTAAACCAATTGAGTTTAGGCATTAATTAATTTGGTGGAGCCCATGCAGGTATTTAATTTCATGTATTTTTGAATATTTCAAACTATTTTACAAGCTTTAAGGATTAACACTACCTGTTAAACTATGACTTTGATGTGAAATTTTACTTCAAGAAACACGTGAGATTTTGAAATTGTGCAGGGTTGACTTGTTTTCTTAAACATAAGCATTTATAGCTCAAAAGTATCCAACTTTTTATTCGCATAAGCCTTAGAAATACTCACATAGATTTCAAAATATTGCTTTCAACATAAGAAACAATATTGAAATTTGCATAAACTTTGAAATCATTCAGAAATTGAAATGTTTGCAATATTATGATTTTGATACACACAATTCCATTTTGGGCTTTAAAAAAAATCAACTTCTATTTGCTAGCAAATGATATTGCGAATTCTATGATGTGGTATGACGTTCCATATTTAATCTAATCTTGCGAGCCTTAACAATTCATATTGTATGTCAGGATACTACTTAATTTAAAACATTTGAAAGCCTTTATTAGCTTAAATTTTGAATTAATTTCAACTCTAGAGGCTTAACAACAACAACAACAACAACAAACCTTTATACCACTATGTGGGTTCGGCTACATGAATCATTTTTCTCCATTGCGTCCTATTGAATGTTATATTTTCATTTAATTCTAATAAATTAAGAGGATTTTTTATACAATATGCCCATGCTTTCTAGGTCTACCTCTATCATTCTTAACATGGGTTGAATAGAAAATTTCTACTCTCTTAATTGGATCATTAGATGGTCGACGTTTAATGTGACAAAATTATCTAAGAGGACTCTATTTAATTTTGTCCGCCACTGTAGCTACACCAACCCTATCACAGATATATTTTGTCTCTTATGTGTAAAGCCACTCATCCACCTAATCATTCTAATCTCGGCAACACTTAACTTAGTTTTATGCTTCTCTTTTAAAGGCTACATTCAACGCCATAGGGCATAGCAGATCTCACCACCATCTTATAAAATTTTCCTTTTAGTCTAAGCGGTACTTCTCTATCACATAATAGGCTCGAAGCATTCTTCCTCTTCAACCATCTTAAATTTTATTAATAATGTCCCCATCTATATCCCCATCACTTTGAACAATAGAGTCGAAGTATCTAAGCGATCACACCTTTTAATAATTTGATCACCTATAGTTACAACTATGTCACTGGAGTTACTACTACTAAAATTACATTCTATGTATTCAGTTTTAGTTCTACTCAAACGAATACATTTAGACTTCAATGTTGACAATTCAAGTTTTTCCTGAGCTCTCTCTAGTCTTATCCATGAAAATGATATCATCAGCGTATAGCATACACCAAGGTACATCCTACTATAAATGTCGAGTAAGAGCATCCATAACTAAAGCGAATATATATGAGTCAAAGCCGATCCCTGATGTAATCCTAGGGGCTAAGTTTAAAAAAAAATTCAATTTCAAAATATTTTTCAATTCATAGGAGATCAAGTTTAAATTAATTTTTGAACCCTTAGGAGCCTATTTTAAAATGTTTTAATGTCTTAGGAATCTATATAGATGTCCAAATTTTAAAGATTTTTTTCAATTTAAATAATTCAAAATTTTGAGTAATTTCAAATTTAAATAGTCCAAAGATCTTAATTTATTTGCAGGTTAAATCCCCCAAAAATTTGGTAGCCTCCCGACCTCAACCCTGTTAGGAAGCACTGGGAGAATGTTAATCTGCCCAACTATTTTTAAGACGCGTTGATCAGTGTTACAAGACACTGCGGCCGTTGAGTAAAGAAAAATTTTAAACCCACGATCTATAAGACGTTATGGGCGATCAGTGTACCTGCAAAATTTCAAATCAAAGCAGAAATTTTCCTGAATTGGTACTTTACGTTTACTGACGATATTTAGTTCCTTGAACATGTACTTGTGTTTCTTAGAATGGGTACTTAATCTCGTGATTTTGAAAAGATTTTTCAAAAGAGTCCACAATTTTCCTGAACGGTGAATCCTCTGGACATATACTCAAAACTTCCTCGCATAGATATTTTTGGAAATTATCTTAGTGCCCTATTTTATACCTTTTCAAGTGAAGCAGCGACGTTGACGACAATAACATATTGTTGAAGTGATAACAATGAAGCAAAAAAGTAAAATATAACACAATTCTCTCCTTTTTTTTATTTTATTTTTTACAATGTAAACTATAAAGCACAAATAGTAAATTAGGAAATAAATGGGTTTGGTTATTGTTTTGGATCAGGTAAGTGAAAGGCTGGGTTCGAGTAGATGTGGCTCGGGTAGGGATTTGGGATTAGGTGACACTTTTGACCTTTGGGAAGCGGAAGACCTTGGTACAAGGCGCAATGACGATGCTAGGGCAGAGCGACAGCGAGGCAGTCGAAGGGGGAGGCGGACTCGTGAGCAACTCTAGCTAGGGCAGAGCGATGGGGCAAATAAGGGGGGTCACAAGAAGCTTTCGATGCTAGGCAGAGAAGCAGTTGCGCATCGCTTGCACGTGAGACAAGGAGGAACGATGAAGACTTCGGCGTCGAGCGTAGAGGGAGGCAGACGACTGCTTCGGCTTCAGGTCAGGGCTGAGAAGCTTGAGTAGGTTTCTGAGGCGATCCTGTGGAGTTTGCAACACAAGGAAGACTGTGGCTTGAAGTGAGAGCATCAGTTCTTGGTTTGCGCACATGCAGGCAAAAATGGCGAGGGCTTCAACGCAGGGAGATAAAGGTGGGCCAGAGTTTGATTTCCATACTCGTGCAATAGAGGGAAGTTTCAGGAGACTCTGTATGCCATGATCCCTTCGTTGGTTCTGGAGGGAGATGATGGTGCCTAATCAGGGGGTAGGTTGGCAGAATCACGAGGGAACATGTCACTTGAATAGGGAAGCAACAAGCTTTGGCATCGCTTAGATTTGCGTGATGAAGAAGACGAGATTGGGAATTTCTACGTCTTTGGTGTACTTGGAAGAGGAGTGGAGTTCGAACAAAGAAAACTTTGTGGCTTTTTGGGTTCGGGAGCAAGAGAGGAGGAAGGGGAACTAATAAAAGGTCTTCTATGTGTTTGTATTCGAGGAGAGCGGGGAAACAATTATTGGAAATTTCGTGCTTGCTCGGTGGGAATATGTAAGCTATGTTAAATTAATTTCTTTCCCTTTTTTTAAAATTTATTTTAATTATTAACAGAATGATCACCAATTGAAGAAAATGTGAGCCTTGTACAATTATAAGGAGATGCATTTTTCTAAAAATTGTATGATTCACATCCATTGCACTAAAACAATTATGAATCTAATAAGCGCACAAGATTGAAACATGAATCTAAAATTTGTTTTTAGCTTTGTACATATTTTAGAGGTCTATTTATTAATTTCTTTTATTGCAAATGATTTTATCTTCTGGTTCAATTCAAATCTCAAATTACAATCCATTGCCAAGTTAAAACTCTATGGAATCAATACATCCAAAATCCACACAATTAGATTTTAAAATTATAAGTCATAAAATATTGCTCAATTTTAATGAAAATAGCATTAAAATTTGCACATTGCAACTTAATAATAAATAGCATACGTGATCACGATGACGCATAGCATGATCACGAAATGTCATTGCGAATAAGTTCGATTGTCTTTTTATTTTTGTTATTCGAAAACAGCTGTAATGTAGTTGTTTCTAGACAAATGACCATTCTGTTTCTCCATGGTAATGTTGTTTGCAACAGAACTGTTAGCACATTCTATACTTCAAAAGTAAACATCAAGTGCAAAACATTACAAAGTAAAAATAGACACATCACTAAACATGAAGTAATATGACTACCAAAATTAAGGAAATGATTATTAAAATAATAATTAATAATATTATAGTATTATTTTTAAAATGCATACAACATTGTCATGAGGTATGCCGTCCTCCAGGAATACTCTCTATGCCCGATCACTCTCGGCAGCGGAATCTTTCAGCCCATTTGGCCACCGAAAATATTCCTAGTTTTCTGTGATTCTCCGTGGGCACCTGGAAAATGTCTCCCATAGCTATGGGGTTGACGTGAAGTGAGCAGGGAACGTTAAAGTCCACAGTAGCAGTACATTCCTCTGGAGGTATAGAAAATTCTCGAGTTCATCTTTTCTGAAGGCTTAAAAAAACATACCCTTAGACATAGCACTGATAAAAAATTATACAGAAATAATTGATTAAAGTTTTATGTAGTTGTGAGGTCTCAGAAAACTCAGTATATAAACCAACGAACTTGTCACTACAAGAATACAACAGATCTTATAAAAAAAATGTTTTTTGTTGTCTTTAACCCATGTAATACCAAATTCATACGTCACATATGCATATCACCAAAAAAATACAATACAAAAGAACCTCAAAAATCATAGCACCGTTAAAAAAAGAGAAACTTACCTGCATTAGGATTTCACATATGATACCAACCCATAACAACATACAAACTATCTAGAAGAACTTAAAAGATCAAATGTCTCGTCATAAACCTTTAAAACCAACCAAAAGAAAAAAATGCAAAAGGAAAGAACACATACAACTTGCATAACAAATAAATACAATAAATATCGAATGCATAAGGAAAAGAAAAATGCATGAATTGTATAAAATACTGATACAATAAACAGTGAATATTTTCAACAACCATTATAATTAACGGAAATAAAAATAAAGATTCCCACCAATCACTCTCTAACTATCGCATCCGTAATTCGTTTCCTCAACTCAACAATCTCGCTTGCACCTACTTCATCTTGAGTGCAAGTATCAAGAACATCATTTTCAGCTCGTGACAAAGACAGACCACCATCTCCACTCACACAACAACAATACAACTACCTCCACACACAACACATCCACAACAGTACTACCTCCACACATCAACACATCTACTAACACAAACACAACCACACAATTACCTCCTCTACACAACCCCACAAACACCCCAATAGCCACACACAAACACACTAACACCTCCGCCATTACCTCCTCTACACATCCACTAACACTAAAACAACCATACCAACACCTTAACCACACACAACCATATCCACCATCACTAACATATCCATTATTATCAACACATCCACAACCACAAACCAACCATCACCTCACACACACACAAACACATCCACCAACACATACACATCTGCACACCAATCACCCTACACCACCACCTCCACTTTCACGTTCACGCACCAACCACGCTTCAACACCACCTCCTCGTCCTTCAACACAAACACATCCACCCCCACGTCTACCACATCAACACCAGAAGCCAACATCAATTATATGTGCAGTGACTGAGCAAAAGGAAAACCATAATTGCATTCAAAACTAGCAGGTGTTACACCCTAATTCAAGAACATGGAGTATGCATAAGCATTTGCCAAATCAAAAATCCAAAAAATCCAAGTCATTGCACGTGGGATCCCAAAAAATTCCAAAATCCAACTTCAACCGAGAAACAATGAATCATAAGCATTTGCCAAATCGAAAATCTAAAATATCCAAGCCATTGCACGTGTGATCCTTTAAAATCTCAAAATCTAACTTCAACCGAGAAGCAATGAAGCAACATTAACCAAATAAAATATCACAAAATTTTCGAGCACGAAGAACCACACCAACACCAAGAGGAATTGCTGCACAAAGAAACCCATGGTGGGCACAAAAGCAAAAAAACCAAAAGGCACACAGTTAGGGTAAAGAAACCACTGCACAAAGATTACTCAACACGAAGAAGAATCACCTCACAGAGGAACCACTGCAAAGAGGAAACAAAAAAATATCGAATACATTCATATTTCTAAAATCAAAGACAATGACATAGTTAAGGTAAGAATTACCCAACACGGAGAGGAACCACTGCAAAGAGAAAACACAATACAGAGGAATCACCGCACAGAGCACCAGACGAAGAAGCTTCACCTCACACTGATCAAAAGATCCAAACAGAGTCGCATAGGAGAGAGGCGAGGGAGAAGAAAACTCACCGAGAGAGAGGCGTAACACCAACCATGAGAATCACGAGAGAGGGAGAGGGGAGAGGAGAGGGCTGCTAGGGCAAGATGCAAGAGAGAGGATCGCGGGAAAGGTGGGGCAGCTAGGGAAAGGCAGAGAGAAATGATCGTGGGAGAGGATGCGCAGCCGCGTCAACACCATACGAATGAACGCAGGCCACGGATCGAACCCGTAGCGACGTTTCGTTCGGATTTTTCATAAAAAATGCTACGTTGTCAAAACCAAACACGAGGCGTCGCATTTTTTGGCCTTGTCGCGGTAAAACCGCTGCCCCAAATAGGGCCTAAAGAAATATTAGTGAGTTTGTGATGTGAGAGTCAGGGATCCATGGAAACGCAGAATGAACGGTGCGGAAGCCAGGAAGCTGCGAATCCCTTCCCGCAGAACTTTCTTGGCGGGATTTTCCGCTCTATTTTCACGTCAGTTGGAATTTTCTTATCTTTTCTGCTTTATTTCCTTTCCTTCTAATCATGGTATAATTTAGTTATTAGTATAAATATCATATGTAAAAGTTGTTTTAGCATACTTTGATTTGGATTGTGTTTTAGAGATTAATCTCTGATTTTTACCCTAATGATGTGTTCTATCCTTTTCCTTTTGCAAGTACTGTGTTTGTAGCTTGTGCAGAAAGAGGTGGTGAATCTCCTTGACATTTGTACCTCATAGTTTCGACGCTATCCTTGTTGTTTTCTGCCGGGACACAAATATTTTCCACTGCATTGTCGACATGATATGCTCATTAAACTTTGCTACCTTTTTTAGAGAGATTACACAATAGAATTCGATCAACTCATGTTTAAATGTGAGTTGGTGGAAATGGAACACACAATAACAAGGTAACTTGGAGGACTAAGGTCGTCTATTAGGAGTGTGGTGCAGTTGCAACTGTATTGGTATATACTCGATGTACAAACGTTAGCTTTGAAGATGGAGAAACGTCACTTGGTGACAGCCACACCTTATATATAGAGCTCAATCTTAGGATCGGACAGCAAGGTGCACCCAATAGAGTATCTCAGCCGACCCCACCCTAGAAAAAACTAGTTCATAGCAGAGAAAAAGTGAAGACCTCCAACACTCCCAAACCTGTACCCGCAACGAAGTGCTCTGAGTGCAACTACTTTGGTCATATTGCATCTAATTGCCCTAAAAAGAGAGTGATTCCCTTCATTGAGCAGAGACCAGTTGAAGAAGTGGACAGTGACAGAAAGGACATTGAAGAAGATGGGGACACAAAAGAGTTGTGCCAACTGAGGAGGGAGCGGTGCTAGTGATTTAAGCTGAGCCCAAAAGAGAGAATTCATTGAGTTGATATAAATAAAAGAGCATCCTATGTTACAGGAGTTGTCGAATGACTTGATAGACAATTTGCCTCGTGAGTGGCTACCATCGAGAGAGATTCAACACATCGTAGACTTCATTCCAAAAAGTTTTCTACCAAATCAATTTGTTTATGGGATGCAACCATTCGAGTTTGAAAATTTGCAAAAACATGCTACGCACTTGATGGCTAGTGGCTTGGTTCGTGATTAGGGTTGTAATTGAGTCGCACTTGAGCGAACTCATGCTTGGCTCGCTTAAAATTAATGTTCGAAATTTGCTCGTGTTCAGAATTATTCGTAAACAGTGTGTTCGTGTTCGACTCGATTTATATATTTTGGTTTGTAAGCAATTGATGGCTAGTGGCTTGGTTCGTGAGTAGGGCTGTAAATGAGTCGCATTTGAGAGAACTCATGCTTGGCTCGTGTTTGGCTCGCCCAAAGTTAATGTTCAAAATTGGCTCGTGTTTAGAATTGCTTGTAAATAGTGTGTTCGTGTTCGACTCGATTTACATATTTTTGTTTGTGTTCAACTCGAAATTGACTCATATATATTGATTAGAAAAATAAATATTGGGCATTTGATTCAAACCTGCGCTATTATGCAATAAAAGATGCATAATCACATGAACACACGAGTTGTGGTAATTTAAGCTTAAATATAAATATATATAATATATCTTTGTATAAATAATATAAATAATTTTTCTATTTTGAGCTAAAATGAGCCGAACGGGATGGAACAGAGGGTTTGTGTTTGGCTTGTTTATAATTCAAGCTTAAAAGTTCGTTCATGTTTGGCCCGCTTAATGAATGATTCAAACACAAACTACTTAATAAGGTGAGCACAAATTGTTTGCAAACAACAAGCTTTTTTTACAACTCTTATTGTGTGAATACTAGCTCGCATGCTATTTCAGCTATTATTATGCAAAAAAGATGATTATTTATTCTATCTGGAGAGTTTTTGGAATGATGAGCGTGTTTCAGAGTTGTCTAAAATGAGCACGGGCATAGTTTTTGCAGTAGAGCTGCCTCTGTCGCAGCAAGACTCTGACTTTTCCATGGTTGTGGTAGATTAATTTCAGAAACTTCTTGGGAAGAAGGCGAAGTTCCTACTTAGGGAGAATGATGCGGGAGCTAGGGACGCGCGGATCTGTGGTACAAACGACGCGGGTCCAACAAACTGTGAATTTTTCACGATTATTGCGATAGCGGGATGGGTCGAACTGGAATTCCGTACCGTGAAACTTTCCTTATGTGATTTTCTCATTCTATTATCAAATCAAGAGGAATGTTTTTTTTACGTTTTTCTGCATTATTTTCTTCTCCTTCCTCTAATTAGGGTTTAATTTAATTATTATTGTAAATATCATATGTAAAAGCTATTTTAGCAGACTTTAGATTTTGTTTGTTTGTTTTTGAGATTATATCCACCTTAATGGTGTGTTGTATCCTTTGCTTAGCGAACCTCCTTGATAGCCGTGTCTCATTGTTTCGACGCCATTTTTGTTGTATGCTGCCAGGACAGCGCTAAATGCTGTTTATCTCACTCCAAATGCCGTCGACCGCCCCTATCATCCCTTAATATTCCGCAACCACCTCTCCTCTAAATCTTCTTTCTAAATACCACTTGCCTTATAATCGTATCAGTTTGAACCCCTGAAAGAAGTCAAGAAGGATTCCTATCTATGCATTGTCTATTTATAGGCATTTTAACAGGAATATGTTTTTTCTAGTCTCAATAAACGCAACAAAACGATGAAACCCTTCATATATTAACTAGATAGATAAGCTCAAATTAAAAGATAATTCCAGCAGTAATATCCTAATTCTATTTTACTAATTCAAAGCAAGATTATCCACATAAGATCAAATTTATCTTCATCTTGTTGTAATTTACTTTTAATCTTGTCAACTGTTAATATTTTATCTCCCTAATATGATATATGATTGATTATCTGTTTGTGCCTATGAATTTTCAACCACCCGAGTGGGGCTAAATCCAAGCTCTCGCTTGTCTTAACACTTGCACCATGTTTAAATAGATTGAGTTATATTAAAAATAGCTTATCATCATCACAAAAGACCGAACAAAATTTCCAGTCTCTTCCTTCCCTTTTTTCTTCTATTTTATTCTTTCAGGTTCTTAAAGCTTCTCTTCATGGCCTACCTCTTTCTTTAATTAAATCATCAATTTTTTACTTTTCAATCACATAGCCTCTCTTTCTCTCTCCTCTCTTTATTTTCTCTGGACAAGCACTTGAAAATTTTTTCATGGTAAAAATCACTTCTAGGATCTACTTTTACACATAATACGCAACTACCATCAAAGTTCCTTTTTGGTCTTATTTGTAAGAGTTCTAGGTGGGTTTTGGCTCAAGTTTTAAATTGTGATTTGATGTTAATGCAAGATAAGAATTTTTTAACTATGGGGATACAGTCTTATCATGACAAAAATACGGGACACGTTCAATACTGAAATATTAAACATGGATATGATTTTGACACAGTATTATGTTTTATATATTTAAAATTATAACGTGAACTTAAGTACATACCATAGTTAAATATTTACATATTTAAAACTATACTTTCATTTTTAAGTTTTTAGAAGTAAAATACACATTTTCGAGCATAGGTTTATTTCACCAAAGTATTATAAACATAAATGTCGAATCTTAGGTGTTAGATATGTAACTACAAAAGAATTGCGTGTTGTGTATGTAAAATTCTCAAATTTAAAATATTGTGTTATAAATACACAAAGTAAAATATGAATGAAGTCAAAATTATATTGTTATAAAGATGAAAAAACTATAATATTAATGGTGTAAATTGAGATAAAAATGTTCTTTTATTTTTCATAAACATTGTTTGATTTTAAAAACACTGTCATTGTCGGTCTCAAGCCCGGATGTGAAAACTAGAGGGTTGCATTAGGTAGTCGACAGGCAGTGTAAAATTTGTCGAAAAAATCATTAACATGAATCTTTTTTATCATTGCGTAACTAAAAATGATGCTATGGAGAAAAAGGATTCATGTAGCCACATAGTGGGACAAAGGCTTTGTTGTTGTATTGTTTGATATTAAAAATTGAAGAGAAATGACAATTGATCTAAAAAAATTGAGGTGACATGAGCTGTTGGCCTAAAACATCTGTGAGTTGATGGTTGTGAGTTAGATGGGGGCATTTATATGAATGGGAAGCCGCTCATGGAAATAAAATGAGGGCATGAAAAATATGGAATTTAAGTATTTAAATTTAGCTATTCAAAGGCATGCATGTTAGACATGCTGTTCACACATATTTGATAATTTAGACGAAGTGGATGACTCATCCAATACATATTGGAGGCATGTTGAATACCCATTGTGCCTTGAACTTGTTGGACTTTATGATGGAGTGTTGATGCATATCGCGAAAAACAAAAGGATTGTTTGTATTTATCCATGTTTTTATTATTATTATTTTGTAATTCAACATGTTGATTGTGTGTATGATACTTGTCGATGATGTGTCAAATGCATGCTGTCCAAAATGCGTTGGATATTAAATGCTGTTTTATAACGGGAGTGTAGGCAAATCAAAGCCAAAAGGGATTGTTTTTATATTTCCTAAAATCACCTATTTTTAATGATTTGCTTATCCTAGCAAAATTATTGAGAGAACACCTTAACAACGAAGTTTTTCTATGGAAGCAATTAACTTTACTGTTCTGATATCGTATTATATTTAGCACAAATCATCAAAATGGCATTATACACGTGATTTTCTTATATGCCACATCTGATGTTTCTTCTAAATACTGGCAAAGAGATTTTATGGGTAACGAATGTGTGCTGATTCATCCTTGTTTTTTTTGAAGTGGAATCTTTTAATTACTCACCAAGAAATCTCCTAAAACGTGACTATTTTACTTTTCTACAGCACTTAAAAACTAGACGTTGTCAAGTTTTCTTTTGGTTTCTCCCACTATTTCTTTCAAACTTGGTTTTAATCACAAATCAACCAAAATATTTGACTTGTCATCTACCACTCCACCTAAATTTGACTGTTCTTTCCCTGCAAATCACTTTCGTACTAAAAATTAGTTGTTCTTATTCAGAGCGGACTTCAAAATGACTGACAGCCACGAAACTGATAAGAATATTGAGATATGGAAGGTCAAAAAGTTAATTAAGGCACTAGAATCCGCAAGAGGTAATGGAACAAGCATGATATCTCTTATTATGCCCCCTCGCGATCAGATTTCTCGTGTCACCAAAATGCTCGGTGATGAATATGGAACTGCTTCGAACATCAAAAGTAGAGTCAACCGACAGTCTGTGTTAGCTGCCATTACTTCAGCTCAGCAAAGGCTAAAACTTTACAGTAAGGTACCTCCCAATGGACTCGTTCTCTATACTGGCACAATTGTCACTGAAGATGGTAAAGAGAAAAAAGTTACAATAGATTTTGAGCCTTTCAAGCCCATCAATGCCTCTCTTTATCTTTGTGACAACAAGTTCCACACAGAGGCTCTCAACGAACTTTTGGAATCGGATGACAAATTTGGTTTCATAGTAATGGATGGAAATGGAACTTTGTTTGGAACATTAAGCGGTAATACTCGCGAAGTGCTCCATAAATTTACTGTCGATCTCCCAAAGAAGCATGGAAGAGGTGGACAATCCGCATTGCGTTTCGCTAGGCTTCGTATGGAGAAGCGTCACAATTACGTGCGAAAGACAGCTGAACTCGCCACTCAATTTTTTATTAATCCCGCTACGAGTCAGCCAAACGTGGCTGGATTGATTTTGGCTGGCTCTGCTGATTTTAAAACTGAGTTGAGCCAGTCTGACATGTTTGATCCCCGTCTTCAAGCTAAGATTCTCAATGTTGTTGATGTGTCTTATGGAGGAGAGAATGGTTTCAACCAGGCGATTGAGTTGTCAGCTGAGATCCTATCTAATGTAAAGTTCATACAAGAGAAAAAACTTATAGGAAAGTATTTTGAGGAAATAAGCCAAGATACAGGAAAGTATGTTTTTGGTGTGGATGACACGCTCAAGGCTCTGGAGATGGGTGCTGTGGAGACCCTCATTGTGTGGGAAAATTTGGAGGTTAACAGATATGTTCTGAAACACAGCGTTAACGGTGAAATCATTATCAAACATTTGAATAAAGAGCAAGATGTTGATCAAAGCAACTTTCGTGATGCCGATACCAACGCCGAATTAGAGGTTCAGGAGAAGATTTCTCTCTTAGAATGGTTCGCTAATGAATATAAACGTTTCGGCTGCAGCCTCGAGTTTGTCACAAACAAATCTCAGGAGGGCTCGCAATTCTGCAGAGGATTCGGCGGGATCGGTGGCATTCTTCGCTATCAGCTCGACATGAGGTCCTTTGATGAGTTTTCAGATGGAGAGGTATATGAAGATTCTGACTAAATATATTGGCGGCTTCTCAGAGGATGTTGACACCGGTAGGTTGACAAATGGTTCCTAGTGAGTTCTATTAGATTTTTGCATCAGCTGTGTGCAACCTTCTTCATAACCTCCAGAATCAGGGTATAACATTCTATTCTGTTATGAAGTAATTTATGATTTTTGTATTTTTTTAAATGAGGCATAGATTTCATTGACAAGTAAACTATTTGTCATTTTTATATATCGACTGTATTGTTGATTGTTTTGTCAAGAATAGCCTGTTGAGCTTCATGTTGCAGTTTTGGAGAGAGCTTCTCTCTTAAGAACTCGCACTGCAATCATCTGAATTTGGTTCAGAATTCCTTCTTTTGATTCTTGTTTTTTGATGAATGCATATCCTTTGGGTTTTTAGAGTTCGTTTGATTGCTGCAAATATTTTTTTTTAGAAAATATTAATCTTATTTTCATTGCCTTTTGAATGTGAATGTAAATCAATTATTTTTTTTTAGAAATTTTGAATGTAACGATCAATTTTCTTCATTCAGGGAAAAATTTTTATATCAGGACTCCACACGTAGAGCTACGTGCGGAGGCCTGTAAAATCGAGCCACGTGACGTGCGTGGCAAAAAAAATAGCATTCGGCCAGAATAACACAGGGAATATTCTGTCCGTGTTATTCATGTGTTATTGTGTGTTATTCAGGTGTTATTGTATGTTATTTAAGTGTTATTCTGCTCCTAGAATATTCTCGGTGTTATAATAACACAATAACACATGAATAATACATGAATAACACGCAATAACACATGAATAACACATGGATAATATAGGGAAAATATTCCTTGTGTTACTCTGTTTTTTTTTTTTTTCGTGATATCATTGGACTCCGCACCGCGGAGTCCTGATGTAAAATTTTCCTCTTTCAGGATTATCATTATGCCCCCTTCTTTTATTTATGATACAAAAAAAAAAAAAAAACATGGATGAATTATTACCTAAATTTAAAAAATGATTGAGGTGGAGCACGTGGCATTAATTGCATGCAAAAAATGAATATAATTCGTTTCCATGAAGTGACGGTGACAACTACAGGTGTTGAATTTGGATGCCCATTTTATACTTATTAAATGAATGCATGCGCAATTAATTAAGATTTATATTTTGTTAAGCAAATTTAATGAAAATCATAGATGAATTGCATGGTTCTAATATTGATCAAATGTTAGCTTTTAAATTTTTATTTGATGTTAGACATTTTAAAAATTAAGTTAAATATAAAAAAGAATAATTAAAAATGTTATGTAAAATTATTTATATATGATCTTATTTAAAATTAGTAAGAGTTAAATATCCTGAAATAGAATATTATTAGCCATGACAAAGTCAACAAAGGCATCTTCTCTGATGCTTCGGAGGGAGGCTATACGGATTAAGAGTTGGGCCCATAAATCATGACAGTGTTTTAACTAAATATGACGTATGATGTGATGAGTAAATACACAGTTTAAAGGCTTTTATTATGACCAATGAAATAGAGTTGTTTTTAAAAGGATGAGCTGAGTTGTGGATAATAAACAATATTCAATAATAAGAACTTCACATTATGTTATATTATATCTTTGTGTGAAAGAGTGACTTGAAATTGAAAGCGTTTTTAATTCAAAGCCGAAACTTCGTTGGTCTTTAAGGGGTTGTTTGGTTTGCTCAAAGCGGATTTGAGTGTTAAAGTAATGAATTGTGTTTGGAATATTTTAGAGTTATTTGGTTTTGTGTAAAATAAATGTATAACTTTTACATTATCTTGTTTGGTTTGAAGAAAAATGAATTCGAAGTAAAATAAAATTGTTAAGGTTGGCGGTATGAATGGGCAACGATTGGGCTGTGAAAGGCGATGGACAATTGATAGAGTCATCATCGGCTAGCTTGTGCCACTAGATGGTGAGAACAAGCAGTAGGCAGACGATGATGACAGGAGAATGGAAACAACTAGGATGAGCGATCAATGGGCAGCTGCAGCAAACGATGGTCTGTAACACCAATTTACACCAAGCGGTGTATTAGGAATTCACACACATCCAGTGTATACCAATTACATTGAAAATGAACTAGAATTTGTATTCCAAATAAATTATTGTTTTATATTGCATTTCTTTTTCTTCCAAACAAATAATTAAATTTTTAAAATTCTTACAAAATGATTGCAATGTACTTTTTTTGATAAAACAACTCTTAAGTGGGACAAAACCAACATTATTAGTGGTGTAGGCAAAGTCATCAAATGTCTAAATTTTTTTAAAGTAAGTATTGGGCAAGTAAATATAACAAGGGAGGAGAAAATTATTAAATTGCTTCAGTTACATAAAAAAAATAAATTTTACTATTATTAAGTTCCAAGAAGAAAAATAATGTGTTATATTATGTACTTGAGTTATGAGTCCATAATTGTGGCCATTGAAAGCGAATAGTTGAATACATATTGATGTTGATTGGTCTTGTGGGGTTATATAAATATGTTTATCTTCATTTTCATTATGTTGGGACCATCTTGACTTTGGATAAATTTTGAGAGCATGCCAATATTATGTGATTCAAAAGAATATTCTTATTTAAGAAAATATAGATGGATTGGTTCACAATTGAATAGATGTAAGGTGCTAGGCAAAATGTCTCCTGATTTTGTAGAACACTTTTGACAGAGTATTATTGAGGTGGGGTAAATCGAGTATAATGCTAAATGAGTTGAGTAACATATCAAGTAGGGTAGATATGGCTTCTAGTAGTTCATTTTGCATTTCTAATCACTTATAAAAATAAGTAATTATGATGTGGGCTTATTAGTATTTAAGAAATATGTGTTAATGTATAACTTGAGAACATAGAATTAGTATATTGTTATACAAATCTAAATATAATAAAATTTTTAGAGTGATACAATTCGTAGCTACTAGAGTTATTCATCATACAATGATGGCCTCTAAGAGATGAAATGTATAGTGAGCAGCAAGTGCATGTGCCAAGATGTGAAAATGATGATATTAATGTTGCAATTACTATTTCTCTTTCTCTATTAAAGGAGTTTGAAAAAGAGCTTTATTGTTATAGTTGAAAGCATCTTATGTTTTATGAAACAAGAAAGTGATAGCACCTCCTCTCTCTCCTAGAAAAATAAATGCATTCCTTATAAAAACCCTAGAAATTTTCTTTTTTCTCCCTATTTAAGGGTATATTTAGGCAGTTTGTGCGTTTCAAGATAAACAGCTTATCTTGAAACGTGGCCTGCGGGTCGACCGCAGGGTTCGACCCACGGCTTGCGTACAGTGTAAAAAACCCAACCTCGGTAGGCGGCATTTTAAAACGTGCGAACCAAACAGTTAGACGGCGTTTTAAAAAACGTCGCCGCACTTATAAGCTGCCTCAAACGGGCCCTAAAAGTTTACATCCCCTCTCCCACTTATTATTATTATGGACTATCAAACATCCTTTTAAAAAATTTATTTACAATGCTAAAAAAATGAAAGCCAAGGATATAAAATTATACCAAGTTTCATAAAATTTTCATGTATTCTTAAATTATATAAAACATTTCAAAAACCGCACAAAACTATATATCTTCATAAACAAAATTTAACATTATAATAAACACGTCATCATTGAAAATAATTCAACATTTTATTCTATTTATCCCGTATTTTACCAAGCCTTAGATCTAATCAAAACATTAACAATAAAGGAGTTTATAAAACCATGAAAATGGTAGTTACATACGTTAAATTTATTATTATTATTTATAGCTCGTTGAGTTTCAAGCATGTGGGAATTTTCGGTGCGGGAGGAAATACCTAATCATCGGGCCACAATCTCATATATATATATAAGTTTATGTATTTTTTTTATTTGTTTTTTAATTAGTAAGTTTCAAGCATAGGATCTTTCAGTGCGAAATAAAATATCAAATCATTATATCACTATCTTATCTTAGCTGCGAGTGGGTGAATTACAAATAGGGTTGCAAACGAGCTAAGCTTGAGCGAGTTGACCCTCAGCTCGTGTTCGACTTGTTACAATTTTGCTAGTGTCTATGATGACTCGTGTTCAAAATGGTTCGTGAAGAATGTGATCTCGTGTGGCTCGGAAAAACAAAATATTGTTCGTGTTCGGCTCGAAATAGGCTCGGTAGAAAATAACATGTCGCGGGTATTACTCGGGTGTTATTCGAGGTGTTACTGATATTATTTGCGGAATAAAACTAATAACACCGCGAATAACACACGAGAAACATTGCGGTTGTTACTTGGCAGCGGATGTTACTTGGGTGTTATTCACAGTATTATTCTGTTGAATAACATCAATAATACTGTAGAATATTGAATATATATTACTCGTGCAGTATGTTTATATATATGTTCAATTTCTTAAGCTTAACGAACAAACCGAACTGATGGATTTTGACTGCCCTAATTACAAATATGGCACCGTCGGGAAAGTACATAGCCATCCAATCAACATATCATCGGTTACTTGTACGAGGAATTGATCTAAGAAAAGGTTTTGACAGCTTTAGCAATTAACTTTAAAAACACGATGAAAATGTGAACCTTATTTATAGTTCAAAGGACAACGCGACGAAGCAGCCAGCGCCATTAAAATATCCACCGCGATTAATTTAATTATTATTATTTTAAATCCACACATTTTTTACGGATAAAATCGTCGAATCCAATGCCCCGCCGAATGCGCGGTCCCCCGCGTTTTAAAAATTAGTTTGGGTATTGCGTTGCGTAAAGTACTTTCCCTTCTCGTCACCTCCATTGTTTTCTCCCACGTGGGTAAAATGCTGGACGTGCTGCGGGGCCCACTCTGCTTTTCCTTAACCGAAAAAAAAAATAAAAAATAAAAATAATCTCCATAAATCATTATTTTAAATTTTAATAAATTTTTAGATTAATGTAAAATATTAAAATTTGATATTTTATTATTTTTATTAAATGGGTTTATCCTTCTTTTACTCCTTTTTGTTTGTTGCGACCCGCGGCAGTCGCCATCGCCGTGGTGACGAGAATTGGAGCGCGCCGTCCTCAAATCTCTGTTTGCGATTTATTCCTCGAGTTAAATGCCGCGTGACTGCCTTCGGCTTCTGCTTATCCCCATTACCCTTTCCCCATTTCCATCTCCCTCTTAATCGCCATTGTTTTCTTCAGCATCTTCCTCTCATCCCCTGCTCCATCTCCGCCCCGCTGCTCAATCTGATGGCGCGCGAGCTGGGTAAACTTTTACTTTATCTGCTCCCTTCGCTTCTTCTTGTATGGAAAACGGGAGCCGGGGAGTTAGAAATCGACGGGATCCTGCAAAAATCGGCGCTGCCGAGGCAAGCAGGGGAGGCGAACGGGAGCAGGATTACGGTGCCGAAGGGTGGAGAGGAGGATTGGAAGGAGGAGATTATGAGGCTGGCGATGATGCAGGAGGCGGTGGAGTGGGTGAAGGGGTTGAGGAGGAGGATCCACGAGCACCCGGAGCTGGCTTATGAGGAGGTGGAGACGGGGAAGTTGATCAGGGAGGAGTTGGATAGATTGGGAGTCGAGTATCGTTTCCCATTGGCGAATACGGGGATCTTGGCGACTATTGGGACTGGAGGGCCTCCGGTTGTGGCTCTTAGGGCTGATATGGACGCTCTTCCGATTCAGGTATGTCCTTCTTTGGAGCGCATATTACCAGCAGCATTACTGAACCTAATATCGCTTTGATACCAACAGATTATGATCAATCTGCATTTAATTCATACCTAGATTTCTGGGGTTTTTTTTGGAGCTACTGTTTGTTTGATTGCAATATTTCATACTTTGTCCCAAATATCCTCCCGATAACTCATTATAACCCTATGAATAACATCAGAATAGAAGCGCAGAGGTTATTGAAAGGTTATTAGGAAGTTATTTCAACTTTATTTGAGCTAATGCCCCAATAACCTCACAAAACCTCGAATAACAGATAAAAAAATATATCAGTGAAACCACCGAGGTTATTTTATTCTAGGGGTATTAGGAGATTTTTTAATTAATGCCGCAATAATCTCTTAATAACCTCCCAATAATCTTGAAATATACAACCGGGAATGTTATTCGCTGTTTATTGCGGGAGACAACGTACGCAGCACTGCGTATGTTGTCCGTATGCAGTTTGATTTATTTATTATTGAACTTGGTTTGAAAATAATTATGTTAAAAATTGAAGAGTATGGTATTGGAGTGTGTGGAGGATTTGGTGGGTGAAGAATGAAAAAGTCAAATTATTTGGGTGGGTGAATGATGAGTGGTGGTGTTGGTTAATTAAATTTGCACAAATAGCAGTCTTAACTTAGGATTTATGCATTGAGTGAGGAGCAAAAGCTTCTGAGGGAGGAAATAGGAAGAGTTAAAAAATCATCAATAATTAATTATAAATCAAAACTCATTGCAATATTATTTTTAATATATTTTATTAGTGAATTGATAATAAATTATATTTCATTTAATTTGGTAATATTGACTTAACAATCTTTATAAATATAAAATATATATTAAGTTATTATTGTCGAAGTTGATAATATTTAGATTAATCTAATCAAGTGATAAGTAAGATGATATATGATTGATTCTTTGTCTCAGTCAATAATTGACATAAATAAAAAATGTCAATTTTATAACTTATCACCGACCATTCTACTTTAAAGAAGATATACATCACTTTAAAGAGGTCTTATAATTTATTTATAATTCAAACAGAATAAATCAAATTAATTATACACCACATATGTAAATAATTGATAAGCTAGAATAATATTATTTTGATGATATGTTAAACAAATAATATAATATGCAAATGAGATGAATAAAATTTGTAATCTATTTCATTCACTCTATATTCTATATATATATTTATAACATTTAAAAAAAAATTATAAAACAACTAAATTAATGAAGATAATTATAATTTTTGTGATAAATTGTTTAAAATAATTATAAAATATTTATTAAATTTAAAAAATAATGATTATTAAATGAGTATTAAGTATTTAAATTCAGGGTATAGAATTTTAGTGTATTATATATAATAAAGAGTTTAGAAAAAGAAGCTAAGAGGGTTGATTGCCTTCCCTTGGTTCCACTATTGATTCCTTTTAAGTTTCGAGGCTCACTAAGAGTAATTATGACAAATGAAGCATCAGGATGAAGACTCTGCTAAGTGTACAATATGTATGTGATATCTTTGAGAAAGAAGAAAGTAAGGTGACATTGCTTTGTGGAAAGATTAGAGAGAATGCTCTCTGTCTCATGTTTCAAGCTGTATATGAAAAAATAAATTCAAGCAAACTTCAAGTATAATCGATAAAGAAGCCCATAAAAATATTCGGATGTGTAAGAAACAAGTAAAGCAAGTCGTTCCTATTCTTAGTACGGTCGAGTGATTATTATTAGTCTCTCTTTATCCTTATACAGACATGTTATTTTTCAAGGAATTGACCGTGTAAAAATACATCTTCATACATGAGATTATGGGGTTGGAACAAACTTGGTCTTTCTTTTTTTCCATATTATTACTATAAGAGAAAAGATTGTATTGTATTACCTTGTGTTGAAGTAAACATGAACTTCTGTCCTCTTGGCAACATTTTGAAACTTCAGGAACACTATCTCTTCATAATTACTCTGTTTAATTTTACTTAATATTTTTCACCGAGGGATATGAGAACTTTGAATTTATTATATTTGTCATTTTGTTTCACTGCAATTGTCATTAATTATTTTTTTTTCTTTCCAGGAAGCTGTAGAGTGGAAGTATAAAAGCAAAGTTCCCGGTAAAATGCATGCTTGTGGGCATGATGCCCATGTGGCAATGCTTGTTGGTGCTGCCAAAATTTTAAAGGCTCGTGAAAATCATCTAAAGGTAATCTTATCTTCTTTAATGCTATTATGAGAATGAATGGTACTCATTTTTGCCCTTTGACAAGAAATTCATAAACGTTTAGTTAGGATAAAAGATGATAAATGTGATGAACAATGGTGAAGTTTGCTTTCTTTGACAACCTCTGAGCATGTCATTCCTGCTTTTCCTTTTCTTATCCCTTTCTTTTTGTCAAGGTTAGCGGTAGATAGTAAAGTGTGTGGTTGGAATTCATGATGTGGAGAAACAATCTTCTCCAACCACTTGGCGGTGGATAATTTCATTCACCATTCTATTCTTCAACAAACATTTTACTTTTTTGTTAGTAGAAAGTTAGCTGTTAGGCCACTCAAGCAAGTGGGTACACAGAGGAGAGAATTCTCCCAAACATTGGCCTCTGCCTCTATCTACAACAGAAAGATCATTAATGTCTAACCACATTTATGTGCTGGCTTGCTTAGTTATGTTATGATGGATGTAAAAGTTAACAAATTTGTCCTCATTTCAAATGAAATAAAGTTAAATTCTTAATATAATAATAATTATCCTTATTAGTAAGTTTGAATTTTCAAGCAATTTATATCCACTGATTGATCCTTCGGCTTGCTTATTGTTAGAGTCAACTTGTCCTATGGCTATAACCTCCTTGTTTGTTAATGTGTTTAGAATTAAAAGTAAAAACTATTTGTAGAACATTAGGTGTCATGTTCAAGCACGCGGCACATCTCGAGGTGTTGGGTTCAAGAGCTAGCCCTTCCCAGAAAAGAAAAGAACTTTAGATGCCTTGGTCTTGGCTTTTGATGATTGATGAGTTCCCCAATATTACCAATCATCATTGTTGGGGGAGAATGTAGTGTTTGGCCCATTAATATTAATAAGCATAAGAAAAAGTCAAAATTGGTTTCTTGACTCTTTGTAGTTCCGAAATCTATAAAAATGCTATTTTATCTTCACTCTTTTAATATAGATTGAAATAGTTCTCATGAAGGAACCTAAGAGAGTTTGGGGACTAATTTTTCACTTTTAAAATGTTGGAGGTGGAAACAATTCTTATGGCAATTGTATAGAATAAGGAATGTATTATATATATATATATATATATATATATATATATATATATATAGAGAGAGAGAGAGAGAGAGAGAGAGAGAGGAGAGAGAGAGAGATATTCTCCCAATTTATATTTTACATTTGTGAGCCTTGCATATTCTTCAAGCTCAAGGATCAAGTTGAATATTGTAATCTATAACAACATCAACAATAAGCCTTCATCCCACTAAGTGGGGTCATCTTGTTTCTCCACTGCATCCTATTGAGTGTCATATTTTCATTGAATTTTAATAGATTAAGATCATTTTTTATACAACATGCCCAAGTCCTTTAGGTCTATCTTTCTTAATATAAGTTGAATCTAAAATATCTACCCTTCTAACCAGACACTATAGGAATTTAGTATATTTGTGTCAGATAGATCAGACGTAAATCATATGCAAATCCGACAATATTTAAAGGTCAGTCGGATTTGCGTCAGATTTTTGTCTTATTTCTTCCGACGTTAAATTGGGAGTCGGTAATTTTATTTTCTTCTAATTTACGTTGAAATATTCTGACGCAAATAATTTGCATCGATTTTTATATCTCGTTAGCATCATATTTGTTTATGCATAACATGCGTCGATATTTGCATATGAAAATACCAGATGATAAATCTTAGTGTCGGATTACTATCTCATTTGCATTGGAAAATGTTGTAGAATGAAGAAAAAATATTGTAGTTGTAGCGTCGGATTTTGTGTCCGAAATTAAATGCAAATCTGATGCAAACTTGTTACACAGAAACAAAATTATAATATTGTCTGCATTATTTTGGGTGTGGAGTGCCCGTAGGAAGCTGTCGGTCGCCGGAATCGAAATCCCGTCGCCCGCTTCGGAAGGACGTTTTAATTTACATATATATATATATATATATATATATATATATATATATATATATATATATATAATTTTTGAAAATATGAAATCAAATTGACTCCATATTTTTCATAGTTTAAATAAAAGAGCGCTACACCTCAAGACCTGCATTTATCCCGAAAGATAAACACAAGGCTTGAGGGTGAGGCTCGATCAAATAAACTAAGAAATATATGACGTCCGTTTGGTCAGTGAAACCATTTTATTTGTCGACAAGTTCCCCTATTTAATATGAAGAATTAAATAGAATTTATTTTAAGCTGGGTTCGGAAATGCTTCATATAAGGGCAAGCCCCTATATAGTTAATTACATCTTAAATGACCGAAATCACTTAAGAAAACTCTCAATAAAAATCAGAAAATATTATCTTCAAGGAGATTAAAAGGATAGGACTTTTCAACGAAATCGGACAAAGAGGTGTGAAAGGGGATTGACTCAAATTTGGAACATTTATTGTGGAATCCAAAGGAGGAAGAACTAGGGGATGTCAGAGCTCCGGGGGCGAACCTCGGTGACTTTCCAAGCTATCTTATAGTTTGGCTTCGATTTAGGGGAGAAATTATTTAAAGGTTTCATCTTGACAATTTTATTTAATTAAGACTTATATTTGTGTGAAACGATCACACGAATAGCTTAGAAGATGTGAGGATTTAGGTCGTGAAGAACGACAATCTCGGAATTCTAAAACGAGTTGGGCTTATATTGTACAACAGAGCTATATAAAGCCCAAAAAGGTTGAGGATTTATGTCGCACTAGACGAACAACCTCGAAATCCTATGGATTGTTGTTTAATCACTAAGGAATGGTTTAGCTGGTGAAGATATGTTTTGCTGTTGAAGATGGTCGTGCTGCCCACCGCGCTAGCTCCAAGCTCCTTGTCGTGACGAGTTCAAGTTTTCTAAGGTGGCAAGTTATGATGTCAAATCAGGTGGCCCTATGGTTATGGTTCTCCTAAATCCTATGCAAACATGTTTAAAGGTTGTACAGTGTGTAGCAGGATATATAGCACATGAAGATAGTAAAACATGCAGTAGAGAGTGTGGTATAACATACTAAAAAGAAAAGTAACAGGTACAAAAAGTAATATGCTGTAAATATAAACAAACCTGTATACTTGGGAGATTTGTTATTTTCTTTTTAGATGTAGCAGGCTGAAATGCATCACGAAAGCAAAGCTGGAAAAAGAAATATCGTCCAGAAAACTCGAGAAAGGACGGCGAATGACTCACGGTAGAAAAACTCGGGAAAATGAATAAAATCATCAAAACCTCGGGAATGTTCCGGAAAAAGGACCACGAGTGCTTCATCAAAATCATTCCGAAAATCTGAAGAAAACTGCAAGCACTCGAGTCGGGGCTAGGCCCAGAAACTGTGTAGTTTTTCTCGAGGGTCGTCGAAGGCTACTCGGTCACCCGAATGTATAGAGTCCGCTACTCAACTAGAATGGTGTCCTGTTAAACCTAACTCTTGAGGGTGTTCCTTAACCTGGTACTCATAATCAACAAGTGAACAACCAAGTTATAATATATTTTTGAAATTTATATTTTTATCATGCATGTGAATTTTAGGCATATAAAAAAGAGTTTGTATCAATTTTTGATTGTGGTGAAAATATGTTCTTTTGTAAATATGGTATTTGTTCTTATCAGTTTTTTTTTTTTGAAAATTAGGGTTGTCCACGAGTCAATCAGTTCGTGGGGCGTAGGATCGCTAACAACCTAAGAAAGTACGGGTGCCCCGTTTGTCTTGCAGGGCTGAATGATACCGTCATCTTACGATTCACCGGGCCCCTGGAGTGGGTTCTGGTGTCATAGGATGGGATATCATTCCACTCTACCACCGGTGTGCTTTTATCATCAGCACCCTATGCCCCAAAACAAAACGAAAACCAAAACCAAGAAAAGCGAAAGAAAACAAACCAAAAGAGCAAAAGGGGAAGGAAAAGAGACTAACCCACCTCCAAATCCAATTTAAAAAGAGAGGGGCCCAAACGGTAGGAGGGTTAGTCTAAAACACTCCTAGATAAGGCTTGAAAAGTTTCCAAACCTCATAAATTAAATCAAAGAGGAGTAATCCAAGAAAGACCCCCACTAGTATTTCCAAACCCCGAACATTGCAATTTTCCAACTCCCAATTTAATTCACAACTTATCATATCACATAAGTGTGAAAATTTCCCATAAATCCAAATAAAAGTTCTCGGCCAAGGTAGGGGGAAGGCCAAGGATCATGGCCAAAGCAGAAAGACAGGAGAAACATCTCAATATAAAGTTTTTAACACATAAGAAAGTGAATGGACAAGTTCACAAATCCCAACTTAGCTCCAATCCTCTCAAGTGACATGTAGGAAATGTTTATCAAAAGATAATTCTCAATCACCTCTCCCTATAAGCAAGCCAAGGGGAATTCAAATCATCACAAGGTATATAAAAGTACTCATTACAAAGCCATAACTGCAGCCCAACACAAAGTCATAGGGTTGAATCACCATAGGGCTGAAACCGAGCCAACACAAGGCCCAAACCCGAGCCATCGTAAGGTTGGGATCGAGCCAAGCATGAAGCTAAAACCGGCCCAACATAAGGCCAAAGCAGGAAACCACCACAGAAGGAAAACCGAGCCAGTACAAGGCCTAAACTTGAGCCACCACAAGGCTGGAATCAAACCTAGCACCAAGCCAAAGAGAAGGACTACAACAAGGCTAAAACCGAGCGGGTACAAGACCAGGATAAACCCAGCACAAAGCTAAAGATAGAAACCACAGCAGAGCTAAAACCGAGCCAGCACAGGGCCTAAACCCGAGCCACAGTAAGGCTAAAATCAAGCCCAACACAAATCCAAAGCAAGAAACCAGAGCAGGGCTAAAACCGAGCCAGCACAGGGCCTAAACCCGAGCCACAGTAAGGCTAAAATTAAGCCCAGCACAAAGCCAAAGCAAGAAACCACAGCAGGGCTATAACCGAGCCAGCACATGGCCTAAACCTGAGCCACCACAAGGTTGGAATCGAGCCAACACAAAGCCAAAGCAAGCCCAATCACAAGGGCAAAAGAAACTGCAGCTACTGTGGGCCAAAAACCAAGCCATAATAGGACTAGGATCGAGCTAAGTATAGGGCTAAGACAAGCTTAACACAAGGCTTAAAAAGGAAACATCACAGAATTTAAACCGAGCCAACATAAGGCTCAAATCCAAGCCATAGTGAAGCTGAAATCAAGCCTAACATCAGGCCAAAAAAAACTTTTTAAAGCTTAATATATGAAATTTATACATTTGAAACATAGTCCTAACATGAAACTAAAGGCCAAGCCACCACAAAATCAACGCCCAAACCTCCCTAAAGTGAAAACTGAGCCTTTCAAAGGCTACAGAAAAATCCGGGAGCTCCTTAAATGCCACAACTTAGAGCCATTACATATTTTAAACAAGAGCACATGCCCTCCTCCAACTTGACCATTTCAACTATGAAGCAATCCTCCAACAAATAGGTAAAGAAAAGAACATTTTATAAAGAACCAAACCAAGCTATCAAAACAAGCTACTGAACCTTCCAAACTTACTAAAAATTTTCATAACATGCTTTATAAAGGCTAAGCTACAAGGAGCCTAAAACCGAGCCTCCACATGCTTATAAAAGAAGCAAAAATGAGCTCCCCTATAATTCATAATGAAGAGCCACATATTACACATCCCAACATACTTGCAAGAGGAGCTAGCATGGTCCTAAAGCCACACTTCCAATATTTTGAACTTGCTATAAACATAAAGAACATAGGGGGATAGTAACATGTCCTTAAAACCAAATTTTCCACATGCTTCAAGTAATAAAACACCCCTCAAATTTCAGTATAACAACATACTAACATGCCACTCTTGGGGGTGAGAAGAAAAACAACCATTTAAGCAAGCAAATGCAACCTTCCATGGCACATAAGTGTCCAGCCGAGAGACCAAACAGAGAAAAACAACAGAGCCGAGTAATGTGAAGCAAACCCAAGCCTCACCAAGCAATGCTATGTAAAAGAGAAAGGGGAAAAAGTGTTACCAGCTAGTGTAGAACACACAAGAGGAGCAAAGAATCCAAAGTTCAGTCCAACAGCACCTCCCCTCCTCTAAAAATTCGGCCAGCACCAGGGACGCCCCAAATAGGGCTCATTTATAGACTAGAGGGAGGAGAGGGTGCTGAGAACACTTACAGGAGGTAAGCTCAAGTGGGGGAGGACCTGGCAGCAGCGACAACAATGTCGCAGTTAGGAGCAGATGGCCGCGGGTTCGCACAGGGAAGAGCAGAGGAGAAGACGTCGCAGCCAGGGATAAGGGATGGGGGCGAGTTCGTGCGGCTTGAGAAGGAGAAGGCCACAGAGGATACGATCGAGCATGGGGAAGACAGATATGGTCGGGGCGACTCGCTCGAGCGCGGGAGAGGGACGAACGAAGTCTCCCAATCGTGCGAATGGGAGAGGAGCCGAGCCGATCGAACGGGGGAAGGCATTTTTAGGGCTTAGGATTTAATTAGATAGGAAATATATAGATATAAATATATAATAATAATAATAACATAAGTATTGTTGGGGGGTAGGAGTCGACGGGCCAAGCTCAAGAGCTATACCTGAAGCAAAAGGGGCATAGTTGCGGAAGCAGCAGACGTCATAGGAGATGGGATAACATCGGGTACAGGAGCAGGTGCCACAGGAGGGGTGGTAGCAACGAGTGCGGGAGGAGGTGCCGCAAGAGGTGTAGCAGCAGCCGGTGGGGGAGGAGATGCCGCAGGAGGTGTAGAGCAGCTTATAGAGGAGGTGGTACCAAACGAGGTGCAACAGCAGTGGAAGCTTCTGCAGGACTAGGTGACCTCCTCTTTCTGCTACAGTAGGTGGTCTCAAGGGTCCCCAAAACACGGGGTCTATGAGGTGGCTGACCACATATGCCACCTGTGGCCATCTACAAACAAAGAAATGGCATTAAAAATACTAGTACTGGCAGAAAAATAATCATAAGCAGGAAGAAACAGTACTGTTATGTCTAAAAATAAGTAACAACTATGTCTAAAAACAGAAAAAAATGAGAGTAAAAGAGTTATGCCTCAAATCAATAAAAGTAAAAGACATAAAGTAGCGGTAGTAATAATTAATCTAAAATTTGCGTACCTTTATTATTAAGTTTCATCAGAAGAATTTATCGTCGAAGATGAACCTAAAATTTTTTCTTTACTCTTTTCATCATCATCATCCAAACCATGAGCAATCTCTTCAAAATTCCCTGTGGTATCTTCTAGCACAAATATTTCATCATTTGTGCCTCCCTGAATACGAAAATCTGAGATATTTTCCTCTTGGTGAGTTGATTCTATAGAACTATGCAACCCAATAGTTTTCCTTGGTTTATTCTTCGGAACCACAATTCAATCAACTTTATCCCTTACTCTACTAGGGTATTGACGGTAATAAATATGTGTAGGCGTGTTAGAACAAAATGATCAAACTTCGCATATCGTTTGTTCAATTTGACAGTGATATCATAAGGCGTGAGTGTTTGGGTTGTAAAGAGTTCAGTAAGTCATAAAACTATTGTGATTCTTCATTTGTTGTCTCAGGTTCGTGTTGAATGCTCCCAACAAATTGAGCTCTCTGAGCATCATGAACCATTTCTTCATAAGTGTCAGGATCAAATTCCTCTGCATGGGAGGCATAACTTATCGAGGCACCTCCTTTATCGAACTGAACTTCAAGTTCTTGCTCCCATACGCAGTTTAGTACCAATAATTATGTTTTAACCCATTGCGATAAAGATCTAACTTAACTTCCTCGGGCGGGTGACATAAGTGCTTGATTTTTGTGCTTTGCATTAGGACATTGGAACCTACCCTCATAATGATAGATGTGTAGCTGTGATGCCACCTGCACAAATTCCTCAACTCCATTCAAGAACTCATATGTGATTTATTTTCGTCCTGGATATGATATGTTATACATCCAAGCTCTCAAATTACGAATATTTATCTACAACATAGATGTAATTTTACAGGTCAGTGCAACTACTACGGATATAAAGTTTATTCCATATGTACTGTAAGAAGTCGACACGTGATTAACTAACCAACTGCAAGCAACCCACTTGAATTCTACTAATAACAAACCAATCTATATTACCATCACCTTGAACAAGACCCGATGCACTCCTCTACTTCAACCAACCAACATTAATTCAATTGATAACATCTTTATCTTTATCACCCTCACTTCGAACATTTGACCGATCGATGCATTCCTCCTATTCAACCAACTTCAATTCTACTAATAACATCTCCATCTATATCACCATATTTTTTAATAATAGACCTGATCAAGGCATTCCTCCACTTCAACCAATCAAATAACACCCCTTTCTATATCACCGTCATTTCGAACATGACCCGATGCACATATTGCTTCACTTCAACCAACCAACTTGAATTCTACTATGAGGTAATCACATACTACTCAGTACTTATGTATATACATAGCTAACACCTAAGCTTCAACTTTTATGAAGATATTCATGCATACGTCTCAATCTTGTGTATATACATACCTAACACCTAAACTTCAATTTTGACATACATAACACAATACATATCTACGAATATTTTCATACAAACCACTCAATTCTTATATTTTTGCACGTGAACTTCGTCACCATACGAGTTAGCTCTAATGGCGACTATATTGCGAAGGTTCGTTCTGGAAAGCAATGGATTTGAGTGAAGCCGTGAGGCAGAGGGAAAGGGGAGAGGGGAAGACCCGAGGCTTTCTTGCAGAGGGAGAGATCAAGCACGGAGAGAAAATGAAATTTAGGCGGGTGGGATGTGTAAATTAGATTATTTGCGTCAGATTATTTCGACGCTAACAAGCAAATTATTTGCGTCGAGTTTTTCGATGTAAATTCGACCCATAATCTGCCACGGCTCCAAAAGAAATTTCACCATTTTGGGAATACTTTTATTGACGAATAAGCCGACGCAATTCAGACGCATAATGCGACGGAAACGTCATAATTAATTTTCGCCGCTTATCGGCCGCTAATCCGATGCTAATATTTGCGTCAAAAATATCCAACGTAAATATCGGATTATAATTCCTACTTTTCCTATAGTGGGATCATCAGTGGTCAATGTTTAATGTGACCAAACGATGATTATTATGATCTTCAATTTGAAAATTAGTATTGGATATGGATTATGTTGTATAATATTTTTATAATAGTTTATCTATCAAAAGAAGGATAATTGGTCAATATATAGAACCTCCGTTAAAAGTTGAGTTTCACCTATATATTTCATCAACCAAAATTATCAAATTCATCCCACATCAAAAACAAACATTTATTTCCAAATAATTTGAAAGACAGATGTTCTGAAATTATAGTTATCTCCCCTATACATGATATTTAAAAAGGATATTAGTAACCTCAATCAATCTGTCGTTTTATAATGTAGATGCATTATATTTTGAATGCTGTTTGGAAAGCACTGGTTCATTCCCAATAAAATAATAATAGGGATAATTACATACAAAACTCGCACCCAAGTGAATTTCTTAAACTACCTAACGGATGCATTTATACATGCCACGATCAAATCATTAATAATCTGATATAAATGAAAAATATGGGTGGTGGGTTATGTTGAATTTTGATATTTGAGTGAGAATTTGAAAAACTGACATGGCGGATCCATGTATTGTCAAACCGGGCAATGCCCACCCCTGCAAATGGATGAAAGAGCGTGCTAAAATTGCAAATAGCAATGTTTTGAGTCATATGTATGTAAATATGTTATTAGATATTGATTCAAAAAATAATTTCCACGGATATAAAATTCACGCTTACATCTTAGTATATTCACAAAAACCCATGTGTGATGTTGTTCTGAATGGTCTTCAAAGAATAAGCTAACCTGTATTAATACTGGCTAAACATTATTTTAGGCTTTGTCCTCCCCAACCCATTTGCATCAAAAAAATAAGTTCAAATGCAAGCTTTATCTTCTAAATTTATGTAAACTAAATTGCTTCTATTTGGTTTGCTGAATTATGCAATTTAGTTATTTAACATGAGAAAACAACAATTTTAGGACTGTTTAACTCCATATCTTCTCCTTGTGCAGGGCACTGTTAAGCTGCTCTTTCAGCCAGCAGAGGAAGCAGGAGTAGGTGCAAGGAGAATGATTGAAGAGGGTGCACTAAAGGATGTGGAGGCTATATTTGCTGCTCATGTAACTCATGAACATCCTACCTCTGTCATTGGATCCATGGCTGGTCCTTTACTCGCTGGATGTGGTTTCTTCAAAGCAGAGATAAGGGGTAGGCAAAGTTCAGCAGGAAGTCCACATCAACACAATTCTATGGACCCCGTTTTAGCTGTCTCGGCTGCAATAATCAGTTTGCAGAATATCGTGTCACGGGAAGCTAATCCTCTAGATTCACAGGTGAGTGGCACTTCATTGGATTTAATCAAGGATATGGCTGTGGCTTCATGCAGAGCACCTTTTGGAAAGCCTGAATTGACAGGAGCTTCTTGTCTTGGATGTGATAAAAGTGTCAAAATAGTATCTTCTATCTTTGCGACTCATTTTAATCCCAGAGTATATAAAAGTGTCAATTTAATCTCTAGACTCTTTTAATATTGAGCTGAAATAGTTCCCGCGGAAGACTATTTGGTTGATCTTGTTGGAGGAGGGAAAGTTGCCAGGTTTTCTGATCACGAAGGGCTGAAATATCCTCATCCATGGCTTGCTGCCATAAGGGGGATTGTGCTGCATGTTTGTATGTGGAGGGTTCGGAAGGAGCAGTTGTGGTTTGAAGCCTGTCGGGGTTGCGTTTAGGAGGGAGGGAACCAGTTTTTGAGCAAGTTATCATATGGTGAGGGTGAGGAATAGTTGGGATGGACTGAGATGCATATACAGATTGAGGGAGATTTGCTGTAGAAGGTGGGAATAGAGGAATTGTTGGCGGCTTATGTGAGGGAGAAGTGTGAATAGATGACTGCAGGCGAGAAGTTGGGCTGGCCGAAGGAATGGGAGGGGCCTGAAAATTCTGTGCGTAGTGGGAAGAAGAGTGAAGGGATGTGGGGAAGGAGATGTAGATGGTTGTTGTAGAGTTGGGGACTGGCTGTAGGAAAAGAATTGCTAACATGTCTTGAAATGATGATTTTACTGGTGAGAGGATTGAAGCACTTGTAGCCTTTGGTGTGGTCTGGATATCCAATGAATATGCATGAAATAGATTGTTGTTGAAGTTTATGGCGTTGAGAGGTGTGCAACCAAGGAAAACATTCAAATCCAAAGATTTTTAGGTGGGAGTAGTCTGGTGGACAGCCATGAATTGGTAAGGAGATATGTTTGATGTATTTGGGGATGGCAACCTGTTAATCAGATAGATTGTTGTATGCACTGTTTCGAGCCATAGGGAGGGGGGAAGTTTGGATTCGGCTAGAAAAGCACGAGTTTCTCAAGTATGTGACGATGCTTTTATTCTACTATCCCGTTCTGTTCTGGAGCGTAAGGACATGTTGCTTAATGAATGATACAATTATTGAGTAGATATTTGTTGAATATGAAGTTTTTATACTCCCCACCCCCATTTGTTATTAGAGCTTTTAGTTTTCTGATCAAATTGAAGTTCCACAAAGTGTTTGAATTTGATGTTATGAGAGAGAACTTCAGATTTATTTTGCATAGGATAGAGCCAAGTAAAGTGAGTTGAATCATCAATAAAAGGAATACGGTAATTAAAATCTTGAACAGAAGGTATAGGGGATAGCCCCTAGATATCTGAATGTATAAGTTCTAGTGGATTACATTGATTATGACTAGAAGTAAAAGGTAAATGATGACATTTAGTTGTGGTACATAATTGCCAAAAGAAAAAGAGCTAGAAATCAAGAGATGTGGTTGCTGATTTGCTATGGTTGCAAGGGTGTGAGAGCTAGAATGTCCCAAACGTCGCCGCAAGAGATTTTTATTGATTGTGGTGGAGGCTAGAGCTTGATGAGGGGCTGGAATTGGGTACAACCCATTGCGGCAAGGTCCTTGAAGAAGTACTTGCTGTGAGATCCGGTCCTTAATTTGATAGCGACCAGCATCAAAGATAATAAGGCAGTTATTATCGGCGGCGAGTTGACGAGAATGAAATAATTGGGAAAGGATGAGCTCACGGGATGGTGTTGGCAAGAGTCCATTCCTGGAACGTTGAATAGGAAGAGTTGCACCGTTATCAACCTGAATTCGCTCTTGACCATTGTGAGGTTTGGCGGCTTCAATCTGATCAAGTGAGGCAGCCATGTGAGTTTTGGCACTGCTTTCAAGATACCAATCCAGAGGTGTAGAGGCTGTAAGAAGAGCAGTAGGTGGTGGAGGCCGGTTTGGTTGATAGTTGGTATTGATTTTGTGCCAACAGTTTGGTGTTATGTGTCCAGATTTGTTACAAATTCGACAATGCATGCCAGGTCCTGTTGCTTGCTTGGGATGTGAGGATTTTTGCTGATTATCTGCGATTTTGGATATCTGTGATTTTGGAGGTTGAGTAAAAGTTGCGATTGCTTCCTTTGTTGTAGTTCCGTTGACCTTTTCCTTTATGCATATACAGAGAGCTAAGTGAGGATCCGGTGTAGAACTAGCATAGTTGTGAGAAGCAAGATTAATTTCCTCACTAAGTAGAAGCGAGTAGAGATCCTTAAGTGCAATTGGTTGTAGCTGACTTCAAATGACTGTTTTGAAGGATTGATAGGATAGAGGAAGACCTTTGAGAATGTACGCTATAATATCCTCAGCATCGATTGTTGCTCCTGCTGCAGATGATAGCGTTTTGATCTGAGTTAGGTATTTTACCATTGTGAGACTCTTCATAGATACATTATGAAGCTTATTCTTCAGTTGAATTACTTTAGATCTGTTGGTAGCTTGCAGCCTCTTCTCAATAGTAGAGCAAATTTGAAAACAGCTATCAAGAGTGAGAACATACGAACGGATAGTAGGAGAGATCGTTGAACAAATGGACGCAGCGAGATTTTGATCAATCAAAGTTCAGAGTGAGCAATCGAGATTGGGTTGGATTGTCCACTTGCATATACTGTTGTAGGCGACGGTTGCTGTGTAGATCAATCAAGAAAGCCGAAATAGCCATTCACTTTTAACTATTTTGAGGATTTGCGAGTGCCAGATAGGGTAGTTATCGGTGGAGAGAGAGAGGTAGTAACCACGATTTTGATATTGGTCATAAGAAATTTTAGGGATTTAGGAATCGCCACGCCTATGAGGGAAAGAGATGCTGTAGCTTCTTGGAACTGAGAAGTGACCGAGTCTTCCATTGCAGTGACGCTGAAGCTCGGATACCATGAAGAATTTGATGACCTGCAATACAGATTAGCAGCGAACCACACAGTGGACAAAATGAGGGAAAACTAAAGATATCAGAAATCTGAATAAATGGCTGAGATGAGCTGAGGTAGTTTTTACTTTACGGTGTAGATTGCACTAGGTAAAGTTCTGTGGTAAGCTATACTGCAGGTGTATTCTTATAAAAAATGACCCCATATCAATAGTCAGACTATTTTGGCACTTCTTTTTCTTTTAGAGACATTTTTCTTCTAAACTGCAAGACAAATATTGTCTTGTTGACAATAATAGTTTGCATTATTGTCTTGCCGAACAGCAATATATTTCCTATAGTTTAATGTGAAAATGTATTGCATTTCAGCAAAAATATGTCTTGCATCCTGAGCTAAGAATAACTTCGGGAGTGTTAACCATTGGTGCTTTGTCAAAGCCAAAGAGCATCCTTCAGTTCTTCTTAGCTGCTACTGAATGTTTCCATCTCCCTTTGGCAGGTAATTTCAGTAGCAGCCGTTAATGGAGCAAACAGCCTCGACACGGTGCCTGAAACTGTCATATTTGGTGGAACTTTCAGAGCCTTCTCCAATGTTACCTTTCATAAACTCAGACAAAGAATAGAGGAGGTACGCATTGAGATCCACCATGAGCTAATTTTTTCTTCAATTGATCATAGAAGTCTTGAGACAAACCTGAATTTGGACCGAGAAAAAACCGGTTTCGAACTGGTTTATCAATCTCTTCAAATGGCCTCAATCGTGTAATAATTGGCAGTTGAGAAAGGCTTGAAGATTCAAATTCAAGCAAACTAAAATTTAATTATAAAGTAAAGCGTCAAAATTGTCTCTTGAGAGACCATTTAGTCCCAGAATTTATAGAAATGTTAAATTAGCCTCAAACTCTTTAAATTAAAGCTGAAATAATCCTTTAGAAGGACTATTTCAACCTTATATATAAAGAGTCAGGGACTAAAATGACCCACCGTAAAAAATCAAGTGACTATTTGACACTTTTTTATTTATTCATGTCTTCTTTTTCTTAAACTTCTGGCTAGAACATTCATTCACACCTTATATTCCCAGGTTATTACAATGCAGTCTAGTGTCTACAGATGCACTGCTTCAGTAGACTTCTTTGAGAAAGAAGGGTTCTACCCTCCCATGGTGAATGACGTGGCTCTGTACAAGCATGTTAAGAAGATGGCCATTGACCTCTTGGGTTCTAAGAAGTACAGTATGGTTCCTCAAGTAATGGGTGCAGAAGACTTCTCCTTCTACTCGGAGATTATTCCTGCTGCCTTCTACTACATTGGTGTGAGGAACGAGTCGTTAGGTTCCATTCATACTGCTCATTCCCCCTACTTCATGATTGATGAAGATGTTTTGCCTGTTGGCGCTGCCTTCCATGCTGCCATTGCTGAAAGGTACCTTTCTGAACTTGGTTAGAGAATAGAGGAGTATTCTATTCTTCTAAATTTGATCTTGTTCTGGCGGATTAATGGGAAATAGAATTTATGATTCGTCATTGTTTTATAGCAGCTGCTTTTGATAGCTGCTGTCTTATGTATATAAATGATTCTTTTATGAATTAGAGGGGACGAAGAAGTTTGGGAGCAATGGATGACCTTTTTTTTTTGTACAGGGAAACAGGGCTAATTTATAGCATGTTACTCTCTGTGTCAGTAATTAATCTGTTCTCCGTTTTGGTTTTGATTTGAAGTAATATAATGTTATGCTCCCAATGGAGACTTCAGAGTCAGATGATGAGGAGAGTTGTGAATGTTCAAAATATTGAAGGGCCTGTTTGACATCATTTATGTTACTTGTTTTTATTTTTTGTTTTTTAATTTTGCTGCAGGAATAGTAGTTATTAGCGTCCGATATTTGCGTTGAAATTTTCTGACGCAAATATTAGCGCCAGATTTGCAATTGTAAAACGGCATATAATAAATTTTTATATTTGCGGCAGATTTTGCGTCTAATTTACATCCAAATGTTTGACGGAAAAAAGTATTCTATATACGATGAAACTTCAAAAGAGTGGCGACACATTTAGCGTCGAATAAAGTAACGCAAAAATTTTACTTGCTAGCGTCAAACTTTTCTGACGAATTATACAAAAATCCGATGCAATTAACCTAAAATACCCATGCAACTCATTTAAATTTTGTTTCTTCACACTTTGTCTCTCAATCTCCCCTTTTTCTTGAAACCATCTGAAGCTCTCTCGCTCCTCTCCCTTTCCCTCCCCCTCTCCCTCACGGTTTTGATCAAAACCATCGTCTTTCGAACAAACATTCACAATGCAGTCGCCATTAGAGTTAGTTGTGGAGGGAAAGATCAGATTGTGCGTACAGAGACCACCGAAACTCCTCTCATCCTTTAGCTCCGCTCATATCAGAAAGCATTGAAGAAGGCAAGCTCATTCGTGCCATTATTTCCATTCATATGAGTTATGCATGTAAAAATTGATGTTTAAGTGTTAGGTATATGAAATGCATAGGTAGTGTGGTATGTATGTAAAAATTAAAATTTTGATGTTAGGTAAGTATATACATAAGAGTTTAGTGGTATGTATGTAAAAATTGAAGTTTTGGTGTTAGCTATGTATATACATAAGAGTTCAATAGTAGGGCTGGCAATTTGGCTCGTTGTTCGCGAACAGCTCGTGTTCGGCTCGTTCGTTAAGCCTAACGAGCCGAACACGAACAAATTTTTAAGCTCGAAATGTTAACGAGCCGAACACAAACAACTGTTTGTTCGCTCGTGTTCAGCTCGAATTGGCTCGAAATAAAAAAATAATCATATAATTATTTATATAATAATTTATTATATATATTATTATATATTAATATATTATATATATTTATATTTAAGTTTAAATCATAACTCGCTTGTGTGGTAGAGTGGTTATGCTTCTTTTTCCATTCATTTGATCTGTGTTCGAATCCGGTCGTTAGACATATATTTTTCCAATTAATTTTAACGAGCCAATTTCGAGCCGAACACGAGCCGAACACGAACAAGAATATTTAATTCGAGCCGAACACGAA
The DNA here is from genome assembly GCA_022702705.1 of Papilionanthe hookeriana x Papilionanthe teres. Taxonomy (NCBI): domain Eukaryota; kingdom Viridiplantae; phylum Streptophyta; class Magnoliopsida; order Asparagales; family Orchidaceae; genus Papilionanthe; species Papilionanthe hookeriana x Papilionanthe teres. Next base: position 69,330,957 of record CM040425.1, on the reverse strand, counting down.
CACACCTTTCACGAGCCATTTCGAACACGAGCCGAACACGAGCCGAGCTAATTTCAAACGAGCCGAACACGAGCCAAGCCTGAGCTCGCTCAAGCTCGGCTCGTTTACAGCCCTATTCAATAGTGTGTATGTAAAAATTGAATGTTATTGAGGTTTATGTTTTAGCATTAGGTTTTATATAAATTATTGTGGACTACATTTTAAATATTTTTATACTATATTCCTAGCTCAAGCAACTTTACATATTCCACACACACACACACACACACACACATTGTCATATGCATGTAAAAATTGAAGTTTTGGTGTTAGCTATGTATATACATAAGAGTTTAATAGTATGTATGTAAAAATTGAATCTTATCGAGGTTTATGTTTTAGCATTAGGTTTTATATAAATTATTGTGGACTACATTTTAAATATTTTTATACCATATTCCTAGATCAAGCAACTTTACATATTCCCAAACACATAGTGACAGCTTCATCCATTCAAAGAATTTGAAACAACAAATATACACATAGCTTGGTGCTTACGGTACCTTACATAGTGTCATGGTGCTAAGTCTAGTATTGTGTGCTCTAGTTAGCTTTTAGATATATTTAAGATTGAGTGGTACTTGAAATAATATGAGAACTACTTTTAGAGCAGCTTGGAGAGCCTAAAGTGAAAAATTATGGAAAGAGCTCTTCCCCCTTCTCCTCATCTTCTTTCTCTCATTTTGGCTAAAGAGAGAGCCACGTAACCACTTTATAAAAACAATGAGAATGTACTTTCTTTCTGTCTCTTTCTCTTCAAAGTTGAAGCAGATTTCTACTTAAAGCTTGGAAAAAGCTTAAAGATGAGGAGTTACCAACTCATAAATTTTCTTGTTCATGCATCGAGGACTTAGTGAGATCAAGGCAGTCTTCAACCCTGTCATGGTGAGATCTTGTTTATCCTTTTATTCATTTAAAGCCCCTAAGTTGATGTTAGATTTCTATGGCAGGCTAGTGTTATAGAAAGATCATAGAGTAGGAAGCTCACCTTATTTTTCTCATCATTTCCTTCAAGTGATTCCAAGCCTACTTCTCCCTTATCTCTAATCTCTCAAAACTCGTTGTGCATTTTACTCTTTTTGGTTATGAGATCCGAGAAATCTTCATAACCTGAAATGATCATGTTTTCATTCTTTTCTTTTTTTATTTTTAAAGAAGTCGTCAGTTTGTCCATCATCATTTACTTTCATTTTCCGAATAAGTTTCTCTTCTGGATCATGTGAATGATAGAGGAAGAGAGGAACTGGAAAAACATGACATACAAGAAAGAAAGAGAAATAAGAGAAAGAATGTGGAGAACTTCCGTGAAGCAAATCTCGCTAGGATAGGTTAAACATATACGTTTGAACAAGATCAAATCAAGGATAGCTTGAGATAAATATTCGTGAAAGTATGCCTACGAAAGCTACAAATAACTAGAGATTTAGGTATGTTTGCTTGTTCTCAGGTCATGAGCACTACCAAGTGGATGTATCTCACCTGGTTTATTACATCTTGGGGGTTTCCCAAAAATACTTGTACATAGAGTTTTACTTACATTCGAAGTGACAAATTGCACAGGGCTATCAAATGACAGTTATTTTGCAGGGGAATGCTCTGATGCTTTAAAGCTTCCACTACGGGACTGAGAATGAGTCTCTCATAGTCCCGCAAGGGTAACAGACTCATCGACATATGAAGCCTACGAAACAACCGAATCATCATGACAGAGAATCCCTATACGTCAAAGCACATCGGGGCCATTAGGGCAGAGGACAAATCGTCATATCCCAGACAAGCGGTAGCTTATAGATAATCAGGATGTCAACTTGATACCGACGGAGGCAAATGGAGCGACAGGGATCAAAGTGGGAAGTCAAAGGAAGGGATGATTAATTCTTAATAGGTAGAGGTAGTCGGGTCGGGGCTCCACAGACTCGTCATCCTAAGCTACTAGAACCCTAAGGGCCCGTTTGGGGCAGCTTAAAACTGCAGCGGCGTTTTTGAAAACACCGCCGTAGTGATTGGTTTGCACTTATCATGCACTTATCTAAAAATTGCATTTGTATTTTGTGCTACACTTGATAATCTGGAGGAACCCCGCGGCCGACATTTTCCTCCGTGTTTTCGTTCGTGAATGACTCCCATGACGCTCCCATTCGCACGAAGGAAGCATTCGCAAATTACACGATCGCTCGTGACGTCTCCTCCTCGCGAGCCCGACGCCCTCGTCTCTCCCCTGAAAGCTGCGGCGGGATTGCCAAATAAGCAGTTTCCCTCCTCCTTGCGATGCCCTCACCCTCCTACCGTGGCGCTGACGGGATCGAAGCATATGGAGACCTTCGAAACTCCCGTATATCTCTCCTTCGACCATTTAGGAAGGTAAAAGCACGTTTTAAAAATTCTGACAATTTAATCTTAAATTTTAGCTTATCTCAATCTTTTATGATTAGGATTTTTTTTAGTAGAAAATTTATAATTTAAAGGTTTTTAATGAGCCTAGATTATAATTTTCGCGGCATCCCAGATCAACCAAAAATAATAAGTGAAAACAATTCAATAATGCAAATATGCAAGAAAAGCATGAAAACAAGCCAAATATAAAATAATAAAAGGTTGGGTGTTGTTTGGTCAACAATATTTCCCAGAAACAGAAAAAAGGAGATCAGGCACTGCATATGCACACGCTTGGTTCTAATTTTATACATAAATGAGATTTAGAATTAAGGTACAGGACCCGAGTTTGTTGTTCCTGGTCTCCATCACGTGGTTCCATCCTCTTGACACCTCGGAACCTATGCCCATACCTTATTTGTAATATAAAACTATTCCTATGAATCTAAAAGGTACATCAGAAACAATAAAAATAAGGGGCTCAACCTGCATGAAAAAAATGTCAGTTGGAAAGCCGAACAAGCATGCAATGTGTGGCCTATGCCTAGTGGGGGAGCTAAGCAACGCCTGTAAAAAAGCATTAGTAATAATCATCACGTTGCTCCCCTTTTTTATTGTACCTTTGTGTGTGCATATATATGGCAGGACCTCCAGTTGAAGACCACCCTAATATAATGTAATGCATATCAAAACAAACACGCACAAGCTCACCAAAAGCACAAAAGTGACACATAAATAGAACAAACAACCCTACAAAGAATAATAGCCAGAGGCGTCGAAAATATTACCTAACACCGTAGTCCTAGCCTTGAACACCATCTAACGAGAAGTGTCATAACCAACATCTAAGTGCGCATGGTAAAGCCACTGGTTGCGTATGACTTTGACGGGGTCGACACACTGGCCCCATCCTAGAGATCCAAGGGATATAAAATGTGTCACTCATGATGGATTTTGAAAAAAGTTTACCTTACATTTGACTTAGCTTGCTATATGTATAATTTTACAATTACGACACATGTAATAAGTAGAAAATTATATATATTTTTATTTTTAAAATAAGGGTCATTAAATACGAAATTGTACATGCAAGAAGACATGAGTTAGATCTCTTGAATCCTTAGCACAGTCATACACGTGTCAATTTTGAAGCTTTACCTCGTATTGTTCGTCGGGATCGACCCGACAAACAATGCTCGTTAAGACGTCATGACCAACACGGGTTCACTCGCCTATCGAGCATGGCTTGCTACTCATGCACGCATGCAAATGCACATGTGAACAATCATACACAAGAGTGGTGAATAGTGTTGTGGAGGCAGTGATGCATGAATAAGTTAACCAGAATTTATGATTATTTTTATACAGTTCTATTAATGATATTGCACTTTAAGCAATGTATTATTTATATTTTTATTGAGGTATAACATTTAATTGAAGTGGGGAAAGCATGAGAAGACTTGGAGCTCAATGGTGCAAAGTGGCACTAATGCCTAGGTGCCAGTCTTTGGCATACCAACAAGAGCGTTTGGCGCCAACCATTGGGCGCTTGCGACGCTAAAGCCCAAGCTCATCCTTCAACAAACTGAGGCATTGGGGCTTAGACGCTAGACCCTTGGGCGCGTGGGCCCCAGAAACTGCCTCGAGCAGTTGATGCAGTTAATGGTCTCAAACGTGGAGGAATGTATGGAGTATCATGTATGGATGATGCAGAGTTGTGGAAGCTGCCCAATCGTCAACGAATTTGTCCAGATAACCCCAGAGGATGAAACGAACAGCACAAGCTCATTCGAAAATTTGATTTTACATAGGGAGAACACCTATTTCACTATAATTTTATGCACGAGCCAACAATGCATAAATTAGGGCTTTTAAATAATTAAAAATTATATATATATATATATATATATATATATATATCGGTGATCCCTCCCGAGCCTTCTTCACGCTAAAAGGTTTACGGCCCTAGCCGAGCTTCTCAGGCTCCTGTGACGCGCAAACCTGCCCGGCACGCCTCCCTCCTCATCGGCGAGCACCTAGCCCGCCGATCTCCCCTTTCACGCCTGAAGCTTTCTGGGGATCAAAACGTTCTCAGTCCTTTAGCAGTTAAGTGCAATACATTACTGTTTCTGCTTCTTTTAAAACTACTGCAGTTTGTGAGAAGCCATGATAATTTTCAGATTAATATAACATTTTCTTTTTTCTTCTTCGCTTTAATAATATTTGCTTATAGCAAAATGATATACAAAGCCTTATTTTGTTAAATAATAGGTGATATGAAAATTTTCTATACAACTATGTTTATCTTCAAGTGTTAGAAAGTATGTCATTAACTTGTTCGGAAGAATATTAAACCATTAAATATCTTAATCACAGAGGAAGGTCAGCTTGCAGAGTTGGGTCAAAGTTACTATCCCTGACAAGAATAAAATAAGAACTCTACAGCCATTTGAGCAGGAGAATTAATTGGGATGAGGGAGATATGATGAATCTTTCCAACACTATGTAGATGTGTCTCCTGTACAGTAAATTGGCAAAGTAAGCAAATTTACTGTAAGTTAAATCTAGAGTTTTGGTTTTACTATATCAGACAAAATATTATTCCAAATGTCTTATTATTTAATTTTCATTTGAACTTTTAATCATGGGTAGTGATAGATGATCTATTAAAAAAATATATAAAATAATTCCAGCTTTCTTTCTCCACAAAGTTCTTATACACATTTTTTTAATTCAAAGCACTTCATTCTTGAGAATTGTCAATCTTCTCCATGTGCTCACGCTCAATAAGCGTTATGATTTCTTCTATCATTTTCAGGTGTTCTTAATAAATCAATAAATTATTATAATAACATAAATTAGACTAGTGCGATTTCGATACATACAGAACATAGTAAAAATATGTTTATTAGATGGGTGTATAAATTTAATGTTAGAGGTTTGGAAGAATGAGTTGATTGACTTGAAATCGCATTGGGTTGGATTCAAATTTGTTTGTGAACAATACATAGAATTAATTGATATAATTATATAGAGAATAAAGAGCAAGACAAGAAGAGAATCCAGAGAGAAACTTGGATGACATACATTCTTACCATTATTTGCATTCATATATAAGTTTCTGTGATCTTTTGTTGAACTGAATGCTCATACAAACCTTCTGTGATTTCTTCCGAGGTAAATCCGGGCATGCCTCGGTGCCAATAACCTCCTGCAAAGCCATGTGAAGATGAGTTGAATGAGTGCAATGGCCGACCTTGATCCACCTCTTGAAAGAACTGTGTGTTTTGTTGCGAGATACGTTAGTGCGTGGACTGGATGCCAACAGCTAGGTGCAAACGGCGAGCACATCGGCAACCAATGTGATGGTATAACCTCTAAAACTTTTGCATTTTGTTTCCTAACCGGCCTTTGGTTAGTTTAGGGCAGGCGTGCTAGGTTCGGTCGTCCACACGGGGTGAGTGTGCCGGCCGACGTTAGTCGGCGCGACCACACCCTCTTGGATTGGTCGTTGATTTCCTAGAGATAGCCCTATGCTAGGAAGTTTTCATCAACACTCCTAGAGAATCCAATCGATCTCCCTCGTGAGCCCTAGACTTAAATCCTAGCAGGTTGGAGTCCTCATCTCTCATTGCTTTGGTTTTCCCCAACCTTCCATGAAGAGGTTGGGATGTTTGGATTTTGCAAAGTGAGAAAAGCTTTGTAGCTAGCTCACTTTTCAAAATCAGGAGGGGTTGTGAAAAGGGAAAAGCTTGGTAGCCAGTCCATTCCACAACATATTGGAGTGTTTCCCTTCTAGAGACACGGATGTGAAACTCACCACACACATTGCCAAAGCAGGAAGCGGATATGCTGTGCATCCAAGTGTTAAATCCTAGCTGTCCTATGTGAGATTGTTAGCACTAGTATGGTTTTTAATGGAGCATGATCATTTGCTCTGAATTGTGGCATGTGTGTGCCTTGCTTGAAGAATCTTGCATTTGCACATTGTCTCTTCCGACCGTCCAGGCCTGATCAGCATATCACTTCTGCCTCGATTGCCATCATGGCTCGGTTGGCACCACTTTTGCTCAACCAGCAACCAGACCTGATCAACAAAGCACATTTACCTCGAAAATCCTCTTGCAGTGCTGAGTATCTCCACCCCAATACAACTCTCAATACCTCACCAAAACTCTAAGAAGAAATCTCTAAATCTTCATTAAAGACAAACCTGCTTTATCCCTCCCAAAACATTACTCATTCTTCTTTAAAAATTCCCCATACAAGCCCTTTAACACCTGCCAAATAACTCCCCACGGATTGAGGAGAACTGTGGGAAAAACTGCCTAGCAGTTGTTGGCGCCTACGCGTCAGCTTCTCTGTCTTGTCAAGTGGGATCTGGCGCCTGGGCGCCCAAGTAAGTGGCGCCAAGGCACTTGAGTGCAGTGCCTAGGCACCAGTCACTTGGTCTCCCATTAGCTCTATATCACCTCCGCTTCGCTCCGTTTCTTCTCCACTTCATTCCACCTCTGCTACCTGTTGTATCTGCAAAAAAAACACAAAAATTTTTCCTTCTTTAAAATGCATTTTTATCCAAAGAAATGTGCAAATTTAAAGAAAACTAAACATGCACATCACAGGTCGGCATCACTTTTTCATCGACCGGCCGCCACGGCCTGGTTGGCATCACTTCTGCTTAAACCGGCCTCCTCGGTTTGGTCGACATCACTCTTGCCTTGACCGGCCGCCTCGGCCGGGTCAGCATCACTTCTACCTCGACTTGACGTCCCAGTTCTCTCGACATCATTTGATTTATTTTTTTATACTAACACATAAATTATATTTTACTTGTAGAGGTCCTTTACTGACTCCCAGGGCACCACCACCAGAGTCGTTGAATCTTCAAGATTTGGGGCATCATTATCTTGCCAACATATTCACGACTGTCCGCCGGAGGGCCAAGCGTCCTGCCTAGATCGGTGAGGGCCTCTGGAGTCAGTTCACGGTAGCTTGGGCCTGATGAACCGGGCGAACCGAGCAATAGAGGGGGTCAGGGGAGCTGCGCTCCATATTGACGGATCGGTCCCCCATACGAAGCACTACAGGAGACTGGTAAGATTTTTTTAGATATTTAAACATTAATTCAATTTTTGGAGTATTTTTTTAGCGCTAACCATTTTTCTACGCTACACAGGCCAAAGGGTTGAGCCGTACTACCTCCGTTGCAGAGCTGCATGTTCAAATGCATCAGCACCCGGGGACTTTACAGTGTGCCTCAGAGCATTCCTGGCGAGTCGTTGTAAGTTAAAAACCTTAAATTAAAAGTGTAATTTGACTCTAAATGTTGAATGTGTCAAATAAACGTTGGTGTTTATTATGCAAAAGAAGTTCAAGTAACTCTCGGAGAGGCACTTGGCCACTCAGGACTAGCAGCAATGATAATTGGTTTACCACTGTGTCGTTCAAGTACTAGCTTTGGACCCATGCGACATGGAGGAAGCAGGAGAAAGTTTATGGCCTTGGAGAGAAGGGCATACATAGCCTTCGAATATGATCTCTCCTGTGGCCTCGTTCTAAGTTCCACGAGTTCCTCAAAGCAGACCAGGAGGCTCTTGTCAGGCAGGTGGCTGTAATGAATGAAGAGATCCGCCAATTGCGTGAGCAGATGCTACAAGGCCAACATAAATTGGAGGACTCTATAGCGTGCATGACAGAGACCTCAACAGATACCCAAGCCGATGACATTCGTGCAGGAGGAGGATGGAGATAATAAGTAGTTTTCTTATGTTCTCTTTTATTTGTAAGCATTATGTTAAATATTTGTCGTGGAATCTTTTAGATTAACTTTACTTTTCTTATTTGGAACGAGTTATGACAGTATCTTCCCTTTATTAATAAAATTATTTTGAGATTTAATCTGTGATATGGCTATCCTTAATGTCATGTGATTTCATGCAGGTTTGAAAATGCAATTGATATTCTAAATTTTTTTTCTATGTTACAGGTTTGCGTCGAGTTTGCGTTCATTTTCGAATGCAAAATCCGATGTTGCATCTAGAATAATTTTTCATCGTTCTATGATATTTTCCAATGCAAAGATCTATCGTCAAATATTTTCATATGGAAATTTCGATGCAGGTTACTTATTAACAAATCCGACGCTAATGCGACACAAAACACTCAATTAATTATTTGTGTCGAAATTTTTCGACGTAAATTAGATGAAAATAAAATTACATGTCCCCCAATTTAATGTTAGAAAAAATCAAACGAAAATCTGGCGCCATTCTTTAAATATCATTGGATTTGTCTGTGATCTATCCAATGCAAATATGCTAAATAATGTTTGTTTTTAATAATATGATTAATAGGTATAATTTTAATCTTTTATTTTAAGAAAATAAATCAACTCATTTTTAAAAATAACTTAAATAACCTGTTACTTTTTTTCTTTTTTTTTTTTGACTGTTTTGAAAAACAATTAGTTTAGTCAAATAAATTTTTAATTTAAATCAAAATATAAAAAAACTAAAACAAAAAATAAAAATTTAAGTTATCCAAATAGCACTCAACTCTTTCTTTATTCTTATAATTTTATAATTTGGATGGGTTCAAACTTGCCATTGGGCGACACTCTAACCTTACTAATTTATGTTTTGAGGTTAAAAGAATGAGAGTGGAGAGGAAGATAGATTTTATAGCGAGAAAGTGCAGGTATCATATTCATTACACTAAAATAATATGTAAATATTCTAAATGATTTTACGAGCCTTTTTTTATTTTTATTTATAGGATTTTCAGTGCTATAAAAAAATCATACAAAATAAAAAATCGATAAATGAATAAATAAATGCATTTGTCACCCCTGCATCCATTCTGATTGAGATATAGGGTATGTTTGGGCAGCTGCAGCTTATCCAGTTGATCAGCAGCTGATCCGGTTAAGTTGTCTGACTGTTTGGTTTGTGCGTTTGAAAACAGCTGATTAAAGATAAATGACAACTCTGCCTCTGTTAAACAAAATAACAAGATATTCAACTGATATAATAAGATATCAATGATAAGTGGAATAGTTGGCTTCAACTGATCCTTTATCCAACTCCTTAGTCTATGCATTCAAGGGTCCAACTTGAACAGCATGAGAAATAAAAGCAACAAAAAAGTAAATTATGAATTCATCTTCCAATAACAGTAGTCAGATGTCTCGACGAACACTCAACATAGTAATTTGGAGATGTATGCATCAATACTGAATATTCAATAATAGATCTGATAGATTCCACACAATCTCGCTACATCCCAACAACCCATTGCATTCTTGCTGATTTTACTGTGTTAGCAAACAACAAGAACGATGAATCTAAGACTCCAACCTAGCAAAGAATTTACATATCTCATCCCGTAGCTATCTCAATGGAATAGAAGGGCCTTAGGACTACTATTTCATGGCTTGACACTGGAATATGAAAACCTATCGTTAGTCCTAAATACAAGAGAAAGATCTATCGCCCAACCATCTAGCTAGCAATACTCACCTTCCTCTTGATCTCATGGACCACGACCTGAGGATACTCCTTGTCGGGCATGAAAGATGAAGGGATGTGGCCAGCATCTCTGATAATAGCAATAGTGTAAGTAGTTAAGCACATGATCGCGAGCGCTGTGAAGATGGCGACGTTCCCCTTTCCCAACGCCGTTCTCAGCCCTAACCAATCCTCTATCACACCGAATACAGTCACCGAATCAAAGAACTCGATGAACAACTTAGAGCTTATTTAAAGTTGGACCCTTCGGATGCCGCCCTCGGACTTCTCCACGGCACCGAACAACGACATTCGAAGAAGGATCAGCGAAGCTTAAACAACCTTGAGCCGCTGCTTGTAGCCCAAAAAAAAAAAGACAAAGTTGTTGGAGAAAAGGGAGGAGCGGGCGGAGGATGCGAGGATGCGAGTGAGGAAGAAGGAAACACGGACCTTTTAACGAGGGGCACTGGAGTAATAGATGCGAACGAAACGCCGACCGTGGGGATGATACCGCGAGCAGCTTCTTTAAGAATTAGGGAACATAGTTTTTGAATAAGCAGATGAAATATGCGAAAAAACACTATAGCGGTGTTTTCAAAAACGCCCCCATAGTTTAAAATTGTCCCAAACGGGCCCATAGTATTGATATGCATGAATGGTCTGATATGGTGAGTTCTTTAATGGGTTCTTGGGCTTATTTTGAAGAACTTGCTTTTGTACTAGATGGGACTGTTCAACTCGCTTGATCCTAATGACCCTTAGTGCTTGTTCAAAGGTTCGCGGCGTTGGAGTAATAAATTGTCGTTTTAGCATTGTATGAAAAGTCGGTACACATAGGTAATTAAAGAAAAGTTAGTAAAATGAGACATCTCGACTTTTTACAGGGAAAAATCTAGAAAGAGGAGTACATAAGTCCACTATGAATGGTGAGTACATAAGTCCGCTCTTTTTCTGAATTAGAGAAGTTTCAAAGTTGATAATTCTATCAATGTACAATAGTTGTTCATTGATAATAGTCACAGTATGGCTGTAATGAATGTAGTTCTCGGTGATAGCAGTCTAGGAAAGTCGTAGTCAATTGCTATGGAGGTAGTAGTCTGTTGTGAATATTATAGATGGTGGTTCTAGTATTGATGCGACTACACCAACCCGACTTTTACTTATGTAAGAATTTATGAATTTATATTAAATATTTATAATAATTATTGTAAAAGTCACAATTTCAAACGTAAGTATACGTATCGTTTCAAGTAATACAGAGCTTTATTGGAGTCCTGGTTATCGATCCCACATTGAAGATTATGAGAAAATTAAGAAATATTTTAGATTTTTCAAATTAAAAGTAATTATTATTTTTATTTCTTTTCAAAATTTAGATTTTAAATTTAAAAAAATTTATACTAAATGTAAGTAAATAGTAATTAAATAAAGATTAATGCAGATATAAATAAAACAACTTTCTCCTTTTCAACTAATCCAAGATTTTTAGAATAATTATCATTTGTGGAGAATTTAGATTATGGTATTGTGCCAAATAGAAGCATTCCTACTCTTTACCTTCGCTCGATAGGATAAAGAACATTGGCTAATCTATGGATCGGTTCAGGACGTTTTATTAGTGGAATGGGTTAATCTAGGCTCACACTACTAGATGTCCAAGGGTGGCTATGGTAGGCCCTACCAGTGACCCGTTCCCTTTCTATAGACCAAATTATTAGAATTTAGTCTGTCACTTTAAAAACTAATTAATTCTACGCCCAATAAATAATATCTTCCTATTTATTTGCACTTCACCTTGAATAACCCGCATAAAGTCTTCGATTACCCAAGGATTCAGGTGATATCAACTAGTTAAGAACTCATCTCTGGATAGGTCTCTGAATTCTTCAACGGGTTTTAACAATTTAAATGGCCAGTTTAAAAGGTAAATTAAGATCAGTTATTAATATCATCACAATTTTTATAAATATTTTAAGTTAAATTCTCCAACAAAATTCAATTATCTTATTATCTTTTCATAGTTGAAAGGAGAAAGAAAACTAACTACTCATAACACATTGAATTCACACAACAAAACATATTTATAAAACTTTGAACCAAGTTACAAATACTTATACGGAATGTTTCTTCAAGTGATCCGCTGACTCCTACTGACTCCAATGCAAGGTACAAAACTTCAACAGCAACAATACTTGAAAACTCACACTTACTACTCAAGGAATTGAGTAGTAAAACTCAAAATAAACTCACTAAATGCAAAAGAAAGTGGCTCCCTAAAATGATTGGATGCTAGAGGGGGGTATATGGCTATAGGGTGCTAAAAGGGGGGCTAGTAGGGGCACTTTTCTCTATAGAATTGATTCCTATTTATAGAGCTCCAAATTTGACTAGGGGTTGCTTAAAGCACCTCTTCAAAATTCGTCCAAATACAATGTATCTTCTAGAAGATAACTGTCGAGCCTAGACGACGGGATCTGGCGCCTAGGCGCCGGAGTCCGTGTTCAGGTCTTCACACCTCTTCACTTTGGATCGCATCTCTTCGCGATTAAAACCGTTTTTCTATGTCCAGATGCATTATATCACATGTACTATATATTAGGAGTAACTTCCAGTCTTCTAGAAGGTCTGATAACCGCTTAACACCGTCAAAATAACTACCCAAAGTCGGCTTATCTGTTTCTGTATCGAACTGGCGCTTAGGCGCCGGATTCTGGCGCCTAGGCGCCAGACCTATAATTTCAATAACTTTGCTCTTTAAGCTCCATTTTTGCTCTTTTTTCCTTCTTGAACTCTTTTTTATCACCTACATCTAAAAACATAAAAATATCTTTCATTAAAGCATAATATCCTTAAGAATTGAATCATAAATAAGGCATAAAAATAGGTATTTTTAAAGTGGATCAAGTATCAGTTTGTCATTTAGACAGTAGTTGAAACCATGGTAATAGTTGGTCATGTTGGATGTTGACAGTTACTTCTGGAGCGTTGGTTAGTTATATTGGCCATAGTAAGAAGCTGCAGGAACTACGAGTTATACAGGTCTTATTTTGTCACATAGACCGTAATTGTAATTCGTGATGATGTTTGAAAAACTTAGGGGTTAGAATCAGGAGCTGCACAAGTTGTGAATCACATAGGTCATAACGGTGAGCTGTGATGACCACTACGACCCTGATGACTTATGAACCTGCTAAGGCCTATACGACTAACTACGACCTTCGTGGTCCATACCTCGTGTAGCTCACGACTCCAGTCTCGACGGTTTACAGACGCCATCACTGTTCACCTCAACGACATACGTGACAAACCACAACTTCCTTGGTCCATAGCTTGTGAAACTCCCGACTCCGACCTCTGCGGCTTGCGAACATCATCACAACTCACCATTATGACCTATGTGACCAACTAAGACCTACATGATTCACAACTCGTGCAGCTCTTGACTCTGGCCTTTACGATCTACGGATGTCATCACTCATCACAGCTCACCACTACAACTTACATGACCAACTATCGACCACATGATCTACAGCTCATGTAGCTCCAAACTTTGGCCTCTACGGTTTATGGACATCATCACAAATCATCATTACAACCTTGTTGACCTCATTTTTGATGAGGTCTTCTCTTCTTCTCTTTAGTACTTAGGATCTAGCCTTAGGCTTTTCCTTTGACTATCTTAGAGGACTAGAATTGGGACCCACCTTTTAGAAATTCAAACCACTTCTTAACTCCTCGCAAACTCCACAAACTTGACTATAGACCCCTAATCACCTAGAGGGTTGAAATCAAATGTGGAAGTTTAAAGGATGAGTTCCTATAGGACTCTTTGGCCTTAGGACTGCCCTCAGGTGGCTCGGTGCAGTGAAGGGTTGACTTGCACACACACTACACCTACACACTACACTTTCACACACCTCCTAAAAACACACCCATACCCGACTTGACCTCCTGACTCATGTAGGTGATTCACATGGATGGTCCTTAACCCCTAAGCCCTTGGCTAAGAGGGTTAGGAACAACACGGTGAATGCCTCAAATGAGTCCCTTCATGGCTCATGTGGGCTTGATATGGCTTCATGGCTCAACAAAAATGATTTTATTCCACTTACATTCACCCAATCTTCAATTTTCCAAATTTTCAATTTTTGACCACTGAGGACCCTACCCTCGCCTAATCTACCCAAAGCCTCCGAATAGCCAAATTTCTCAAAAATTTCCAAATCACCCAAAATTCTCCAAAATCATTCCCAAACATTTCCACATCACTCAAATTGGTCATCCATGCCCAAAAATACCAAAAATTCCAAAAATACCTCCCAATACCCTCCAAATACCCAAAATACCCCTCCTAGCCAAAAAATCCAAAAATTCAGAAAATTCCCAGAAAATTCCAGAAAATCCCAAATATTCCCAATTTCATTTTGTTCAACTACATCATGGGCCAATTTTGTCAATTTACCCCACTTTTATCAAAACCCCCAATTTAACCCATTTTAACCCAAAGTAAACCCAATGTCAAACTAAACCTACCCAATTGACCCAAATTCTGGTCCAATTCAATTCTAAACTTCAATTCAACATCCCCAACACCAATCTAGACCAAATACAAGCCCAATTTGATTGGCATTGGGATCCAATTTCACTTTTGGCCTTAAAGCCCAATTTGGACCTATGACCCAAACCTAACCCAAACTCACCCAATTCAACTCCAATTAACCCCAAATCTTTTCTAAACCTTCCTTGACATCCCCATAAACAAAACACTAACATGATTTGCACAAAATTTAGACCCAAACCCCACTCAAATTCAACCCAAAATCAAAAGCCCAATTTTGACCTAAACCCAAACCTAACCCAAATAGGCCCAAACCTCAAAATCAAAACCCAACCAAAGCCAAAATCTCTTTGAAACACTCCCATAAACATTTCTCAACATTTATTTTACATCAATTTCAACCCTAGCCCAACATTGGCCCAAGTTAGCCCAATTTGACCTACATTGGCCCACTTACCAAATGAACTCAAATTCAAACCCACTCAACTCTAAATCACACCAAAGTGACTCCAAGCCCTTCATAGAACATCCACAAACCAATTATGACATTTATTTGACAAGGCCTTTCACAAAATCTTTACCCAAATGCCCATCCTAAAAAAAAAAAAAAGCCCATTTCCCTTAAACTTTCTTAAAAACCCACTCCCTTCAAATTCAAAAGTCCAAATTCATCCAAAGCCCACATGACATTTCCTTTCATCATCCATTTAATCAAAATCACCCCTAAGTTTCAAGATCATTATTTAAACCATTCCAAATCAAGCTTCATACAAATTTTCACCAAAATACCCAAAATTCTTAAAACCCATTTTTATGAAATTGATTAAACTTTTCCACTAAGCCAAAGACAAGCCATGCGAAGCCATGGACAAGCCACATGAAGCCATGGAGAGTTTGACATGTGATCAAGCCATTAATGGAAAAAGGAGGACCCCCTTTCCTAATCCTTCTTAAGCCTTTTTTTACCTTAAGCATGTCACACTCTAAACCATGCTTTGCCACCTAATCCTTGATGGAGACTCCACCACACATGGAGATTGACCCACCCGACCTCCTCGGCCCAAAACCAGGTCTTGGGGAGGTGCACCCAACCCATTTGCATGGGTTGACCAAAATAAGCTAAAAATAGCCCCTTCCCTTTCTACTTTGATTCAACCACTTTACACATGTCAAACCTCGATTGAATGCACCAAACCCCAGTCCCGACCCACTCGAACAAGATGGTGACCAGGTGCTCGGCCGGCCGACCACCGTGCCGCCGGAAAACACCATGGCCGAAACCTCGGGAGGAGCCAAACTTTGGAATTCTCCCTCGTCGAGCCGCCCCATGCCTAGTGGTCACCATGGTCGTTCTTCTCCTCACCGGAGCAGTCGATCCCAAGCCCTAACTTCCCACGGAGGCCCTCCAGCCTCTCCTGATTTAAACCCCTCACCTTCTCGGCCATGAGAGGTGCTCGAACCGAACCTTACTCGAAACTCCGCCAAAATTGTTCCGGACTCCTCCCCACACATAGAGCACTTGATCCCCAGGTGAGATCCCCCGCCATTTCTTCTCTCGCGAGCTCGATTTCGAGTTGAAATTTCACCCAAAACCAGGACACTTCTCCACGAGTGGACCAATCCCAAAATTGATTGGTTCTACACCTTCACCGGACCGAGGGAAGGTGTCCACCAACAAAAGCCCCATCTCCGGAGCCACCCGGTTGTTCCGGACTCCAAAGGTTGTGATCGGCTTTGGTGGAAATCACACCTAGGCAATTCACCACATCCCGGGCTTAATCCCCAGCCTCCCGCATCTCCAACGAACGTGCCAAGCATCTCCGATCGAGGCTTCACCTCTCGGAGCTAAGGTATGAGTTAATTCTTCATCCCGAGCTTCCGGAGATTCTCCATTTCAAATGCTTTAATTTCATGCATGATAACCGTATAGATGTGTTCGTCTCTTCAAGACGAATCCATAGAGCATAAGAACATGAAAATCCATTGAGTATCGAGTGAGATATTAAGGATTTAGTGTGGACGGCTCTCGGGCGAGGACACTTGGGGACGATGAACGGATGCCGTCCATTTAATACACGCGCGGACGGACGGCCGGGATCGCGTCCGATCGAAGACGGAGCGATACAGCGGGTCCCGGGAGTGCCGACTCAAGCGGCGGCGTCGAATAGGAGCGCGCCACGCGGCCCTTCGGAGTCGCCGATGTTTCGCCGGCGCCGCGTGGATAAATAGAAAAATAGGGTATTTTCCCATTTATTTAAATTCCCTAAACTTGGAAAATTCATAACTTTGTGTAGGAAAATCATAAAAATAAAATAAAAATACCCTCTTGCTCAGTGAACGGAGGAGAATAATGTGGAAAAGAAATTAATTAATTTTGTCCAGGTATCTTATTTTTAATTAATTATTTACTCCCTGCATTGTTTTAATTCTCCATGCATTCATACAATTCACCATGGCATGAGACCATAGGGCTTTTGAAGCCTCTGAATTTGGGAACATTTCCTGAATTTTCCAAAGTCAGAGGTCATCCCTATGAAGAGTTATTGATTTTTTAAATGCATGTTGCTGTTTTAAGTATTTTAATTTCAAAAATTAGCATGTTGTGTAATAAATCCTAGGAAAATTTGGTGATGTTCCTTATGACCAGAGAACCCTAGGAAAAATAGGACTTGAGTTAATTCACTCAGATTAACCCTAATTGGCTTAAACACTCAAAATAGGTCTCTAATTAATTAGAGTTAACTATAGATCAAATTGACTTGAAATCAATTCTCCACTGACCTTTAGGATCAGAGGAACCCACCATAAAAATTTGAGGTCAATTGGATTTGGTTAGCCCCACTAATTGGGGTAATTAAGCCACTTAGTCATTTTAAACTTTAAAAAATCCATAACTTTCAAAATATCTTTCAAAAATTCACCAAATTGGTTTTGGAGTCTCTCTGATATCAGGGAGTTTAGGAAAATTAAAATTTCAATTTTCTAAAAAAGTTGATTTTTAATATTATTTTAATATTTTTAATAATTAAAAAATAATAAAAATCACAAAAATAATAAAATTCACCAAAATGTTATATTTTGAATGTTAATCACTTAGGAATAAGTCCCATATTTTTCCTAGGTCTATTTAGTGAGATATTAAATTTTAAAGCTCTAGGGTAATTTTAAAATTAAAAAATGTATTTTCTAGCATTTTCACCAAAATAATTATAATAAATCAAAGAAAAATCAGAAAATTGTAAAGTTTGGTTCTCTGGAATCCTTGATATCAGAGAGAATTTTAAAAATTATAAAATTTATTTTTCAACATTTATTTTATTTTTAAATTAATTAATACTCCAGAACTTAAAATAATTCTAATAAATAAAATATAATTCAAAAAATTACAAAATTTGGTCCAAGTGGTCCTATGGTCATTAGGAATGTCCCCTAATTTTCTTAAGGACAGAAACTTTCCCTTGGTCATATTATTGAATTTTCCTTGGAAATTTCTCTTTTCTACAAAAAATAATTATATAAATAAATTAAATACAGAAAAATCACATTTTCTCCTCTCATGTCTTTATTGACACATAAGTGAAGTCACATAAAAATTTCAAGGTCATTTGAGTTCAATTTAGTGAGTTATGAAATTATTAGGCTTAAAGGGCAAAATGATAATTAAAATTTTAACCCTTAATTAAAACTTTAGGTTTAATAAAAATTTTTAACAAGTAAAATATCTGATCCTAATCTGATTTGGATGATTGAAATTTAAATAATTAAAGGGTAGAAACCCATTAAGCAATTTAAAATGATTAAACCTTAATTAAATAATTAATTGAATTTGGAAGAATAATAAAATTGGAATTATTAAAATAGGGATATTATTAGGAAGAGACTTATTCTTTAATTTAAAAATCCCTAAATTAATCATCTCATTAATATTCAACTCTTAATTAAAATGATAACTCAAATTTAAAATATTAAAAGACTTAATCATTAAACTAAAATTAAATCATTAAACTAAATTAAAAAAAAATTTCAATTAAATTAAATTAAATTAAATTAAGATTAAAAGTTGAATTAAATTAAATTAAATGAATTAAAAATTAAATTAAATAAATTAAATTAAATTAAATTAAATAAAATTAAATAAATAAATTAAATTAAATAAATAAATTAAATAAAAATTAAATAAATACATTAAATTAAATTAAATAAATTAAATTAAATTAAATTAAATTAAATAAAATTAAATAAAATTAAATAAATAAACTAAATTAAATTAAACAAATTAAATTAAATTAAATTAAATTAAATTAAGTCGAATTAAGTAACATCACTTAAGACATAAATCTAAAATAACTTGAACACTTATTCCAAACTTAAATCATTAATTTGAACCTAAATTTGAATCACAAACCATTAAATACTATTTTGCCCTTAGGAGTGTTTACTATTATAACTCCTAAATGGAATATCAAGTGAAATGTTACTTCACTTATAGGATATTCAAATGTCCTAGGTTCATTGAAGCAAGTTAATAAAATTTGAAAACCTCGGACGATCGATTTATTTACATAATTAATTTCTCTTGGACTTAAAACAATCCTAGTAAATATTGAAAAGATGTTTGGGATCTCTCCTAAGCACTTCCTCAATATGATAGGATGTTTATAAGAACAATTGAACTTAATTGTTCTTTGATGAAGAAAATCGTCTTCAAACCAAAAAACACAAAGAACCTTGACGTCATAGGAAATGACTAGCTATAGGATTAGGAACTTGGTAGAAAACCGAAACCTTTCCCTTAGCTTTACCTAGGAACTTGCTTAAATATTCTAACTGTGTTTTAAGTGCAGCTTGGGATGACGGGAAGACCCTCCAGGTACGCTTTTATTTTGTTGCAATTTACTTTCTTGCAATCGCACCGCATTTACTTTTCTTGCATGATAAACAACAGTTGCATGAAAACCTACACCTTTAGGACTGAAACCAAAACCGAAACCCAAAACTAAAATAAAAGACACTACAAGATAAAATTCACCTCCACAACATTTCAAAATATAAGACAACTCAAAATTTAATCACAAACGAACACAAAACTACAATTACAATTAAATTAAAACGTCTCATTGAATGATCGGGAATATCTCGGATGATGTAACCCACGTGTTGCTAACGGGATTTCCCACGGTCTAAATGAAAGTGCGGAACTCATTTAGTTGAGTTTAGCAAATTCATCCGGACTAAGTGAATTCGATGAAAATAACCGGTGCCGGGATGACGGAACCGTGGGATCTTAATCGGTTCTGTTTAATCAACTTTAAGATCTGTTTCAATTAAAACATAAAGAACACTTGGAAATTAAGACTTCTCTAAACCAAACACTTCTCTCATCTCCCGATTTATGACTTCTATAACTAAACCTCTGCAACAACAAGGAGCTCGGAGCATGGTGGGCAAGACGGCCATCGTCGTCAAGAAAACTCGAACCTACATCAACAAAACTTTCTTAGAATTAAATAACCAAGCCATAGGATTTCGAGGTAGTTTGCCTAATACAACATAAATCCTCAACTCTTCGTTAGGCATTTGCATTGCAAATTAAGCCCTAACCTGGTCTTAGGATTCCGAGGTAGTCGTCCGATACGACATAAACCCTCATATCTTCTGAAGCTATTTGTATGATTTTATCATATAAATATAAGCCCTAATTAACTAAAATTGGCAAGATTAAAACATTAAATAAACATTAGGACTTCCCTAAATCCAAGCCAAACAATAGGATAGTCGGGAGATTACCGAAGTCCGCTTCGAATCCGTGATCTCTCCTACTTTTCTTCCTTTGAATTCCCAAAATAAAAATGTTCTAAATTTGATCCATTCCCTATCGAAATTTCCAAAATTCAATCCTTTGAAAACTTAAACTTTGAAATTCTTGAGAGCGAGAATTATTGATTATTATCGAGAGTTTTCTTAGGTGATTCCCGTCACTTAAGATGTAATTAACTATAGGGCTTGCCCTTATAGGGAACTTTAAGAACCCGAGTAATATAAACCTCGCTTAATTCATTTATATTAAGCGAGGAACTTATCGGCTTATAAAATTGGTTCGCAGACCAAACGGATGGCACAAACCTTTCTAGTTTATTTAATCGAGCCCCATCATCAAGCGAGTGTGTCTATTCTTCGGGATAGATACACGGTTTGTCAGTGCGGCGCTCGTTTATATAAACTATTCTGGATGTGAGATAAGTTTCGATTTCATATCTTAAAATTTTCAAATTTAAAATTATTTTCAAAATCAAATACTACTTTTTCAAATTATTTATTTAAATTAAATTAAAAATTCGCCGACAATTTCTGTAGGCGACCTCTTTTCAAAAATACAACACCACAAACACACACAAACCTAAAAATATGCCGACAAACCTCAATAACCAACCATGACCTACGTGATCCACAACTCATGTAGCTCTGAACTCCGACCCATACAACCTATCGACATCATCATAACTCTCCACTACGGCCTATGTGACCAACTACAACCTACGGGCTCATAGCTCATGCAACATTCCACCACGGCCTCTATAGCCAACCGAGGCTCCTGAAGAAACCATCTGCAGTTCGCACGGTCAACTACTACCTTGATTTTCAATTATAGCCTATACGACAAGTTGGTGCTCCATCATCTACAATATTCACGGAGGACTTAGCTTCTTTCTCCATAACAATCAACTATAGCCCTTGCAGCCTGTGCTATCACTAAGAACTACATTCATTACAACCAACTATGCATACTATCAATGAACTACCATTTTATATTTACAACGATCAATTTTATAACTCCATATTCTTTAATTCAGGAAAAAAGTGTACATGTGTACTTACCATTCATAATGGATTATTTCGACTGTGCTCTACTGTGTGGTTTTTTTCATTTCCACTTAAAAAAAATCGAGATATTTCATTCTACTCATTTTTTTTTTAATTAATTCAGTGTGTACTGAGTTTTTATGCGATACTAAGATGATAATCATTAATTTACCACCGCAGGCTTCTAGCACGCATCAACCCTTATTTGCCATAGGCAAAAATCTAGAGAAAGATAATGAGCCAAATGAGCCAAGTGAATCCTAATGAGGTTGAACACGTCTTGTAGAGCTTCGGGTGAGTTCACCTTTTGTCCTCCTTGATCCTATTGAGCTCCCCCATGTGGAGTACTCAAATGTTGTAGTAGTTGCATTTTTTATTTAAATCAATATGTTGGCCTACCCTCAAATTTGTACCTATAAAAAAAATGCTCGATAGCTTTCCCCAAAGCCGTTCTGACGTACTTTTGTTTCGCCAAAACTGAGGACCTCAGAACAAAAAACAACACTTTAATGAGGGAATTAAAAACCAAATTAAAAAATAAAAACAGATTTATAAACATACCCCTCAATTCCTACGTATTTACATATCAAATATCTATGTGTATTTCACTTTTTAAAAATTACAGTGATATTATTAATGTGATATGAAATGTTTGGGTGGTATAAATGTAAAATACAAAGTTTGTGTTAAATATTTAAATGCATGAGAATTGAGTGGTACGTAAGTAAATGACCCAAATAATTTAAAAAAAAAAACACATCATTTAATTGAATGCAATTAAACGTTAACATTTATTTTAAATTCTATAGAATGAATTTAAAAAACTCATAAATAATTCATTTCACCCAAAATAAATAAATAAATAATTATGTTCTTAAAAAATAATTTTAACCTCCAAGTAAAAAAAAAATTTGCCCAGCTTGTTTGAACAAAATGACCTTAGATTGAAGCCCAGTTTGGCTGAAAACATTGCTGGATTGCAGCCTTAAGTTTGCCTCTATATAACAAAGGGAAACACTTTTTTTGCCAGAATATTGACTTTCGCAATGAAGAAGGAGCTAAAAATAAGTCCTTATTGAGACAATGGTGAATGAAACATTTACATGGAGGACTTGACTGTGTCTATTAGTTTCGTATTGATCAAATGATATATTTTCTGGTCATGTTCAGCTATGTGATTGAAATGAAAAACGCTAACACCGAGAACTAAATAATTATAAGAAAAATATATACATAGGTGATTATCCATGCAAAATCATTGTAGTGGTTACCAGTTTAATTTACATGCCAACTATTTACGCTCTTAAAATCAAAAGCTTTGTCATTGACTCTTTGGAAGAAATCTTGCGTGACCGATCATTTTGACCCAATTGTTGACGGTATAAGATTTTAGTAGATTACCATCCTGGTGCCATAGTTGTTGCCTGGTGAAGATTCATTTTGTGTTCAAGACAACACTTGACAACTTGACGCTAGCTACCCAGCGTCGCTGCAACCCTACCTGACACCAAAGCATCATTCAATCAAGCGCCAGAAGCCTAGAGTCCGCGATTTAGAACCACAAAATCCACTGCTTCGTTGAGCGCCACTTTGCCTCCATTCAGCACCCAAAGCCACCATACCAATGCCACTGCGCTCACCACCGACTTAAGTCTAATTTTGGACAGACTGTACAAATGCCATCTACTGTCATAACCCTTCAACCGATAAAGAACTCTTAAAATTAATGTTAAGCAAGTAAATTCTTGAGCAGTTTCCCTTCTAAATACCATGGTATGGCTTTATGACTCTTAACATACTCTATGAGTTCTAGCTTCTAAGTCTATTACCTCTGAGCTAATAAGCATCTCTATTTCACATATTTATATTATATTTACCCGAGAGTATTTTATATTTATTTAATACATGCTTTATGCTCCATTCTTGTGTGAAAATGAACATATCTCGTGTGATAATGAACATATCCACAATTGCTTGCCACAAAGAACTTGGGACTTGTTAATATATCATTTTAAATCTTATTATAAATCTTATGTATATACTCCATTAAATTCTTTTGTTTTGGCTTCTAATATAACAATTTAAAGTCTTTCTTAATCTCATTTTTCTTTATCTTTTGAATATTCAATCCTTCCTATTGACATAGAGGTAATAAGTTTTTATCATTCACACCTCACCTAATGTTACTCGTCACTACTAGAAGTACTAGGCAACATGGTTGACTACCTACCATTTTTCTATAATTTATAAGAATTAGTTGACTAAACTCTTCCATAGAGGATCAAGACATTCACCTAAAGAGTTATATTAGTAGCAAGGTTTCACCATCCACACCTCCTATCAATACAAAATAAGAATTATTATTAAGTTTAAATTTAGGTTGTCATGCCTTACATCCTAACAAAATGTTATTCAATTTCTTCTTTTTTACCTCTCTTACATGGAGGGACTACAATGTCACTTCATATGAAATATTCATAATTGTGGGCATTTATATTTTCAGATTAAAACCTCAAAGATGACAGTGAAAATAGAAGCCATAAGAATGACAAAGGATGATATAAAAGAAATTTTAAATGTATATATACTAGTAGTTCCACTAAATGAAAGAACAATAAAATTGAATTAAATTTCAACTTTATAGGTCAAATCAAAACTTTATAGATGTCCTTAGACAATATATTTAGTGGAAATTCCAGTAGGTTTAGTACTTCATACACGATAGCAACTTTGAAAACCAAGTGCTTATATCCCTTAAGCGGGTTCCTTTATTTATAAGTTTGGATTAGCTTTATAGGTGGTTATATATGAATGGCTACACATAAAATAGAAAAAAATGTGCAACTTGGTGTGTGGCACATGTACAATATGTCACAATCAAACTATGAGACAGAATTTGATGAAATTGCCCACCTTTCCAAAACTAATCGGCCAAATTAGTTTATCAAATTAAATGAGTAAATTGTTTTAGTCAAACATGCTTGTTGAACTGATATTTGTCATATTATCTAGCTAAGTCGATTGTATTTAGTTGAGCGAATCTACCAAATTGTCCCATTGAATTAATCAAATTCAATAACTCGCTTGTATTTATTCAGAATATGATTAGAATATTTTGATCTTATCATTCAGTATTAGCTATAATACTATAAAGTTATTATTATGATATTTCAATTTATTTATAAAGATTAATATCAACAAATATAAATTTTAATCCTAGATATTACTCAAGAAGGTTATATTTAGTTGAAAAATCTTAATTATTATTTTTTTTATGTGACAACATAGGTCAAGTTTAAATAATTTGAAAACACCTAGAAATAAGGCAAAATAGCATTACCAATAAAAATTTAAAAAGTATGTTATAAATCTAATATTTTAGAAATATATATATTAACTTCATGAAAAGTGGCTCTTCAAATTGAAAAATTTTTACATCATGACTTCAATTAGGGTCTGCCACATGTACAGGCCGGTCCACTCATGTATTAAATTAGAAGTCTGACTATACACATGACAGAATCTGATTAGAGTCGTAATACAAAAAATTATAAAGACTCTTGTTGCAATAATTTATCCTTCAAATTCAATCCAACCGTTAATTCAAAAAAATTATTATTTTCTTATCTTCGCAAATTTAAATTAAATACTTTACAATTCACCTCTATCACTAAAAAGAAAATGGCATAATCAAATTAAATACTTTACAGTTAAATACTGTACAATTTGTCACAATCAAGCTATGAGACAGAATTTGATGAAATTGCCCACCTTTCCTAAGCTAATAAGCCAAATTAATTTGTCAAAGTAAATGAGTAAATTTTTTTAGTCAAACATGCTTGTTGAACTGATATTTATCATATTATCTAGATTATTCGATTGTGCTCAGTTGAGCGAATCTGCCAAATTGTCCCATTGAATTAATCAAATTCAACAACTCGTTTGTATCTATTCAGAATATGATTAGAATATTTTGATCAAATCATTCTGTATTAGTTATAATACTCTTTAAGTTATTGTTATGATATTTTAATTTATTTGTAGAGAATAATATCAAGAAATATAAATTTTAATCCTAGATATTACTAAAGAAGGTTATATTTAGTTGAAAAATCTTAATTATTATTTTTTTATGTGATAGCATAGGTCAAGTTTAAATAATTTAAAAACACCTACAAAGAAGGCAAAATAGCATTACCAATAAAAATTTAAAAGGTATGTTATTAATCTAATATTTCAGAAATATATATAAAACTTCATGAAGAGTGGCTCTTCAAATTGAAAATATATTATATCAGAACTTCAATTAAGGCCTACCACATATACAGACAGTCTCACTTATATATTAAATTAATAGTCTGTTGCACACGTAACAGAATCTGATTATTCGTAATACAAAACTATATAAAGACTCTTGATGCAATAATTTATCCTTCAAATTCAATCCAACCATTAATTTAAAGAAATTATTATTTTCTTATCTTCACAAAGTTAAATTGAATACTCTACAATTCACCCCTATCATTAAAAAAAATGGCAGCATAAAAAATTTTTTCACACGAATAGTCAGATTCCCACCGTCAGACACATGACTACGCTGATGTTGGAGATAGAGATAGAGATAGAGAGAGAGAGAGAGAGCATCGTTATAATAAGCCAAGAAGCAACCAAAACCAACGAGTCCATATATCGGCTAAAAGCTTCGAAGGCAGTGGCGCACCTCAAGAAATAGCAGAGAAGAGAAGAGAAATACAGAGTCACGGGTTTACATCGAAACTTGAAACCACCCTCCCTCCATCTCTCCTCCCAAGTCGACAGACAGACACATATTCTCTTCGCCTCCCCGATTCTTCCTTTTTAAAAAAAATAATAATAGCCTAAGCAGCCTACTCCTGATTCCCCGTCCTCCTCCATCAAACCCCCCCTTTCCTTTCCTCCCCCCTGCTATCTATCGAGGTGGTGAAATGCTGGATAGAAACTGGGAGGCCGGCGGCTGCGGAGAGACCGCTCAGGTGATGCCAGCTCCTTTTCTAACGAAAACTTACCAGCTTGTTGACGACCCTTCTACAAACCACATCGTGTCGTGGGGCGACGACCGCGTCTCCACCTTCGTCGTTTGGCGTCCGCCGGAGTTCGCCCGCGACCTCCTCCCCAACTACTTCAAACACAACAACTTCTCCTCCTTCGTCCGCCAGCTCAACACCTACGTCCGTATATTCATTCAACTTCATAACTTTCTTTCCTCCCTTTTCACCCAACTTGATATGTATGTATGCTGGTGCTTTTACTACAGGGATTTAGAAAAGTGGTGCCGGAGAGATGGGAGTTCGCCAACGAGTTCTTTCGCAAGGGAGAGAAACATCTCTTATGCGAGATCCACCGCAGGAAAACCTCAGCAGCTGCCGTAGCAGCCGCGAGCTCGTTACACCCACCTTTCTCTCCTCTGCTTCAAAACCCTTTTGACGATTACTACTCTGCTCCTGGATCTGCTAAACGCCTTCTGTTGCTGGGAAACGTTGGCGAAGCGGCGGCTTGTGGTTCCGCGCCGGCTTTGCTTGAGGAGAACGAGCGGCTGCGGAGGAGCAACGCGGCGCTTATGTCTGAGCTGGCCCACATGAGGAGGCTTTACAACGACATCATTTACTTTGTACAGAACCACGTCCGGCCGGTGGGGCTGAGTTCAACCAGCGCTTATAATAGTGGTAATAATGGTTCCTTTTACGAACTCCGGCGAGGGGGAGCGGGTCTCAACTCCGGTGGAAGTGCGACGTCTAGTAGTTCGCTGACTATCGCTGAGGATCCATCGACGCGGCTGGATGGGAAGGATAGTGAGAGCAGCGGTAGCCCGACGAAGCTTTTTGGAGTTAGTATCTGTGCCAAGAGAAGGGAGTTCCCTGGCGAACCGGCTTCTTCTTCTACCAAGCTGCGGTTAAGTTTGAATAAGGAGACCGTTGGTATAAATCAAATGTCGCCTTCTTCTTCTATGTAAGCTGAGACTATGAGCAGTGTTTTGTATGTGGTCAATGTTCTGCTTCTTCTTCTTCTTCCTCTTCCGTAAGTAATTTGTTTTGCCCGTATTTGCTAGTGTTGCACTCAACTCTTATGGAAATAACTGATAAAAAATCTTAAAAAGTTGCGATTTTTTTCCGCCGGAATATGCATTATTTTAATACCATCAAATGCCGTTCAAAATTTCCAGTTTCTATGTGTTGCTTTACTATTACATCAGTCCTTATCCTTCTATTCTTCTCCCATTGACTGTGAACCCTAAACCCCAACTCCATTGTTCTTGAGTGACGTGGGCCTTCTTCCCCTGCGAAGACGATGGCAAAAATCTTGAAATTGAACATTATCTGCATACAAAAATATTAAAAATTTAAACTTTAGTCTCATTGCCGCATTAAATTTATGCATTAAACATTCTGAACGAAGTGAGAGAGTGTGAGAGTGAGAGTGAGAGAGAGAGAGAGAGAGAGAGAGAGGTTTTGGAACAGGAGCAGAAGGCGGAATAAAGAATCCGTTCATCGGAACGTGATGGTTCCCATAGATTCCCATTCCCATGCTGACGAGTCAGCTCGGCCCACGAGCTGCTTCTGTGGCTGCATCAGAGTTTCAGACAGAGTAAAACAAAAGAGCAGAAAAGGACGAATGGGTGGTCCTCAGAACAATCAACGGCTGTGATTTCGGAGCCGTTTCTGTGATCGTACACACCCCTTATTTCACCCCCTCGAAACTGTAGCAAATTATTCCTCTCCAGTTCCTCTGTGTCAGCCGGTGACGGAGTTACGCTTCATTTGCAGTTAATGCGAATCCCAGCTTTGACCGCGCCATTTCTACCTTTTGGGCGTTGCTTTCCACACTTACCAACCTCTCGCTTCAACCTGAAATATTGCATTTGTTAGCTCTTCTTTCATTCTAAAATTTATAAGGGTAGCATTTGCATGTATGCCCTCCAATATGTAATATTTATATCATTCAATTTTCTTATATCACATTCAAAATATATTTTTTATAAATAAATGGACGACATATATATATATATTGACCTATATATATATAAACATAGGAATTAAATGGTATGTTTGTAAATCTTCTTTGAAAAATTTTCATGGGCGTTATAAAATTTTTATGTGTTTATCATCAAATACTTAATTTTTTTTATATTTAAGTACTTTTAAAATTTTTATAATCTTCAAAAATCATAAATGGACTTATGTATCATGGGCTTACTGTCGGTACTGAGCAAAGTGTTAAAATATTTGTAGGCAAAATCGATTACTAGTCGACGGATTTATTTACTGACGCATAACTAACACCTAACCAACGGTTTCAGTGCATCATTTAAAATCGACAGGCGAGATATTTTTCTCAATAGTTAATCCGTCGATTATAAAAATCGACGTGTAAGTAAAACATAACTGATGGTTTTGCCTACTTCAAAAAATTGACAGGTGAGATACATTTTTGATGTGTAAGTTGTCGTTATTACTGACTGGTAATCAGTTGGCTCTATGAACCGATGAAAAATGATGACTTTATTTTTCTCACAAAAAGCTACGATATTAATTTCTTAGTTATGTGCAGATAGTTTTTTGCGGTCGAAATGTTAGTCCATTTTAAAATTACTGACAATAGTTTTACCGATGATCTTAAAATCATTGATAAACTATCAGAAATGTCAAAGCTACAGTATTTCTTATCATAACTGAAGGAATTATGTCGTCAGAAAATATCATTATTTTTGCAGTGAGTGTAATTGTACAATAACTCATTCTTATAAATAGGGTGTCAATTTCATGAATAAAGGTTACACAAATTCATTATTCATAATTGTGATATTGCTCTGTTTCTCCTCTCTCTCTCTCTCTCTTATCCTTCAGCACTCTATTCCTCAGGCGTTTCTCTTGGACAGTTATGGATTCGAGAAATACCTACATTCTTAAATTTACTTATAAAACATTTAAATATTTAAAATCAAATTAAAAAATACTATTATTATTAATTTTCTTAAAAATAAAATAGATCTTCTTGTAAATGTCTAGTAAGAGCACCCATAATGAAAGCGAAAACGTATGGGCTTAAAGACGATCCCAGATGTAATCTAACTAAAATAGAAAAATATTTTGTCGAACCTCTTGATTGATAAACCCTAAACCCTAAACGCATTCCAAATATATATATATATATATATATATATATATAATATATATCTTATTTTAAAAAAATATCAAAATTTAAAGGGCACTTTCACTCGCATCATAAATATTTTTGAGTTTTCCATAAAGCATTGTTCAGACGTCTGCAGGTGAAACTGTCACCAGATCTCAATATATCATTAACTATTCTTATTTGACTTATTTTTATTCTATTTTCTTTTACTAATTCATTTTACTTAAATATTATTAAATTTCGTGCTCTGTACTCAAAAAAATTATTAATTAATAATAAATAATTTGTTTTTCGTTTCATTTATCAGCAAAAAAAATTCAACTTTTCTTAATTAAAAAAAAATCAAGATATTTAACTCTCTCAAGTAAAGCGGTCCTCGGATTCCTTCTTCCTACCTTTCTCTCCCTCCAAGCAGCTATTATAAGAAGAACTAGATCTTTGACTAAGCAAGCTTTCAGGATCTGTCCGTTCAGACTGAAAGAAGAAATATTTTTAATAGTTTTAGTGGAACTTTTTTTTGAAAATTTTGCAGAAATTTTTGGGTTTGATTGTCTGAATGACCCTTTGATTACTATATTTCTTTTAAAAAATAATAATAATAAATAAAAAGTTTGACCGGAAGACATTAATGGACATAGGCCCCATGCAGTGTGACTTTTCCGGTAAAGGTTAATAAAAGTTTGAGAGGGTGTGAGAATAAGATATATGAGATTTCAGATCAGTGGTGGTAAAGAAAGGTAGAAAAGTGAAAAGGAGAAGGAAGAGTTGGGATGCACGAATGAAAAGAGGAGAAAAGGGTTGAATGATGTTTAAATGGACGAAGGTGATTGATATGGCTTTATTTATTTTTCTTTATGTTGTGAATAAATATTAGGTGTTGACTCCGCACCTACGAAGGCTAGTGGCGGGGCGTAACGTGGCAAATGTGCCCCACCACCATATACTGGTATTGGCTAGTGTTAATGGTGGATGGGCCCACTTGTCACGTGGCGCCCCACTACTGGAGAGCTGTAGGCTTCTTATATTGTAGATGATGGGAGGCATCAAGAAGGATTTCGGGTTGATAAACTTTGATTAGATGCATTATGGCTTTTATGGAGAGAGCCTGAATTTAAACGTTGCTAGTGGTATGGAACTGAAGGGAAAAAGAAATAGCAAGAGGGAGAGTGAAAGTGAAGAGAGAGAAAATTTGGGTCTAAAGGTCATTTTATTACGAACATTTGAATGATGGCGTGAATCGCACCAGACCGTCAAGGTGCGATCTATGTTGTACACATGTTCAGACTAGAGAAGTAATTTTTTCTTCAGTTACGACTTGACCCGAAAGCTCGAAATATCAAGGCGAGAAAGAACAATTGAACGTAAAAACATAACATGCATATTTTCATTGCTTAAACAAACCCATCTAAAATATAAAAGAGTAATCTATTTCACAAAAAAAATTAATTTACAAAAGTTTACTCAAATTTTAAATTTTTACAACCATTAGCAAAGTAAAATATTTTCATTTTTATTTCTATTTTTATTTTACTTGCATGAGTGTGTTGATTCCCAGCTAGTATCATACAAATATTACTCTACACATACATATGTATATGTCGCATATATTTTTTTAACATTTATTTTAATTATTTTTCATCATATGAAAAATATAATATTTGTACTTAAAAAAATAAATAGAAGTAGGGAAATCCTTTGCAATGGATTTAAGTAATAGAAACAATCATTTTGAACTGAAAATATATTTACCCACCTGCTGTCAAGTTTTTACTTAGGTGCATATAATAACATATTGTATTTGCTTAGCTTCTATTATCTTTCAATTTAAATGATTTTGAATTTTCTTACTGATTTTCTTGCCTGTCAATTTCAACATCATTATTATTATTATTCTTATTTATTATATACATTAATTGCTTTATATAAAAATATCGATATATATTTTAGTTCGGGCTAGTAATATATATATATATATATATATATATATATATATATATATATATATATATATATATATATATATATATATATATGAGGGACATGTTCAAATCTCTCAAACGTTGTCATGCCCTTGGCTGGGCTCTCCTCTTGGATAAAGCCGATGAGGACGTCGGGCGGCCTGCCTTGAGGGTTTAGAAGTTAAGTGGAAACTCTCTACGACGGAAAGGAAATTGAAGCTTCCTTCAAGGAGTGACAGATAGATGCCCAACAACAAGAGGAAGAGCTGGCGGCTCTTCAGAAGAAAAATAAGCCGCTAAAAGAAAAAATATCTTTGATGGTTATTAGGGAGGAATATGTCGAGTGTCTTTCTCGCTAGATTGCAGTTGGTACCTCTCTCGCAATTGAGAGGTTTGCACATCACAAGCTGGTGGATCCTAAGTGGCAAAACATGGAGGAATTTTTGGAAGGTATTCTCAGATTTTGCGAGTGAGGAGGAGTCTGCGTATCGGGTGCCCGTTAGTGCTAAAGGGACCAAGGGAGTCCTTGAATGCCCAGGTTTAGAGCAGTCCTGTTTTGTACGTTTTTTGTTCTCGTTTCTTCTTGCTTCATTGTAAAGAAGATTGCTACTTGTAACCTATTATAGTTATTAATAAAATAATAATAATTACAAATGAATTGCCGCAATATATGAAAAAAATTTAGGCAGGGGTTTCATTATCCCGGTCATTTCTCTCTTACCTGTTAATTGCGGGAATGCACGAGTAATTTCAGTGTTATGAGTTGTTGGCGAGTGTTCGTGTATTTTTCATATATGGTCATCGTAGATTCCTTGTGGAGCTTATCGATAGCGGGTGCTAATGTCATAACTAAAGCACAAGAGTATTGTTGACGCACCCCTAGGGAGCTTGTTACTGTCGGGTGTCAATACTTCTCATAGGCCACATGTGACGGTTCGACACTCCTCACGGAGCTTGTTGCTAACGGGTGCTAACATTTAAAGTTGGGCGCATGAAGATCGTTCACGCATGCCACGTGGAGCTTGTTGCTATCAGGTACTGATACGTCCCGTAGGTCATAAGTGATAGTTAGACACTCCACGCTAAGCTTATCACTGCTGGGTGCTAACATTTGAAGTAGGGCGCAGGACAATCGTTCTCGCACCCCTCAAGAAGTTTGTCGCTGTCGGGGGCTAATACGTTCCATAGACCACATGAGATAGTTAGATACTCCTCGCAGAGCTTGTCATTGTCGGGTGCTAACATTTGATGTTGGACGGAAAACAGTCATTCACACACCCCTCACGGAGCTTGTTGATGTCGGGTCTCAATACGTCCCATAGGCCACTTGACAATCTTTGTGCGGATTGATAAGTTTTAGCCAGCTGTGAAGCCTTTTTTCTTAGGGTAACTGCGTCAGTTCCCTAAGTGTGATTGCTTCAATTCCCCAAGCGTAATTTCGCCAGTTCTCCAAGCGTAAAAACAATCAGAGATAGTTAATACCACTCACGGAGATTGTCGCTGCCGGGTGCTGAAGTTTGAAGTAGGGCGTAGAACGATCGATCACGCACCCCTAGCGGAGCTTGTCAGCTGTCGGGTGCCAATACGCTTATAGGCCACTTGACGATCTTTGCATGGATTGATAAGTTTTTAGCCATTTGCGAAGTTTGTTTTCCGAGCATAACTGCGTCAGTTCCCTGAGTGTGATCGCTTCAGTTCCCCGAGCCAAATTTTGTCAGTTCCCCAAACGTAAAAACAATCAGAGAGAGTATTGTTAGCGATATTGAATATGTGAAATCTTGAACTTGTAGATGTTATGAATGTAAATAAGCATGATTGTTATATTGACTTGTAGATGATAACAATGGTTATACAAAACTACCACTATATTGCTCGGAAAATAGTAATTCTTCATAAACAAAGCATATCACTCTCTGTCAAGTTCAACGTTGAATCCTTTGAGTTCCGACTCTTCTTCTAGTTCTTGGCAAGGTGATTTTCCTTGAATATCACCATCCTAGCAGCCGAGAGAAGACTCTGAAAGAAAATCTGAGAGGTCTTACGTGGCAGGGTCGGGGATAACTTTCGGGATAGTATTCTTCTGCTCCCCATGAGAGAAAACTGCAGATGTAAATCCTGGAGGTTTTGCGTGAAAGGGTCAGGGATAACTTTCAGAACAACTTTCTCCTACTTCCCCACGAGAGAAAACTACGAATGAAAATCCCAGAGGTCCTGAAGGCAAGGGTCGTGAATAACATTCAAGATAGTTTTCATTTGCTTCCTCAAGAGAGAAAAACACGAAAGAAAATCCTGGAAGTCCTACGTGGTAGGGTGAGGAAACCCTATGGGAGAGTTTCTTCCACTTTTTCATTGGAGAAAATTGTGAAAGAAAATCCCAGAGGTTCTGGTGGTAGGGTTGAGGACAACTTTCGAGACACTTTTCTCTGCTTTCCCACAAAAAAAAAATCACAAAAAAAAAATCCTGGAGGTCTTGCGTGATAGGGTCAGAGATAATTTTCAAGATAGTTTTCTCCTGCTTCTCTACAAGAGAAGACCTCGAGAGAAAATCCTAGAGGTCCCACGACAAAAATGAAAGACTCTGAATCTAAATATTTTCGGATGATAAAATTAGTCTCACTTGAAAATAGAGGAGCAACTGATATGCCACCCAAAATCTTCATGATTCGGCACGAATCTCGAGGCACGAAACAAATCTCGAACTAATCTTTGGAGGAAGAAATATTAAAACCTTGATAAAGTCATCTAGAGCTCTGATTTCAGCAAACATACAGTCAAACTGACCGACTCAACAAGACGGACCCGATGATATAAAAATTAGTCTAATTCGAGTTAAATCAATTGCAGATAAAATCATTAAACCACATTTGAAATTTTTCTTGTCAAATTTAGAAGGACAAACAAATGTTAAATCTAGCAATCCTATATTCGTCAAATCAAGCGTCTCAAAAAGACGAATCCAACGACTCTAAGATCGCTTAATTATGACACTGCTAAGACACTCAAATGTCCATTGAACACCATCTAATTAAAGAAAGGTCTTCAGACCGTCCGATCAAAACGGTTCATATTCATGCATTAATTACACTTGAAACACTATAAATAGATCCCCACCTCTCTAGGGGGGGGTGGATGAAAAATTAAGATTTGAGGAAGAGTTTGAATCTTTGAGTATGAGCTGAAGTGCAACACTACCATCGTTGACCGTCGTCGACAACCACAGACCTCTGTCGAACTCCGCAGACCATCGTCAACTTTTGCAGATCTTCGTTGACCACCGTCAACCACCGCCGACCATCGTAAATCACCGTAAATCTCTGTTGACTACCATTGACCGTTGTTGATCACCACCAACCACTTTTGACCACCACTGATCGGGCGCCGTCAATTGCTATATGTCGCCGCTCTTTCCTACCAACAAATTCATCAGCGTGTCGATGTTGTTACGCTAGAAACAAATCAAGCGTCTCAAAAAGCGAATCCAACGACTCTAAGATTGCTCAATTATGACACTGCTAAGGCACTCAAATGTCCATTGAACACCATCTAATTAAAGAAAGGTTTTCAGACCGTCCGATCAAAGCGGTTCATATTCATGCATTAATTACACTCAAAACACTATAAATAGATCCCCACCTCTCTTGGGGGGATGGATGAAAAATTAAGATATGAGGAAGAGTTTGAAGCTTTGAGTATGAGCTGAAGTCCAGCACTGCCATCGCTGACCGTCGTCGACAACCACAGACCTCTGTCGACCTCCGCCGACCATCCTCAACTTTTGCAGATCTTCGTTGACCACCGTCAACCACCGTCGACCATCGTCAATCACCGTAAATCTCTGTTGACCACCATTGACCGTTGTTGATCACCACCAACCACTTTTGACCACCACTGATCGGGCGCCGTCAATTGCTATCTGTCGCCGCCCGTTCCTACCAACAAATTCATCAGCGTGTCGACGTTGTTACTTGAGAAACTTAGTAGCTTTTTCCCACATGTGGAACAAGTGGTTGCAACCCTAATCATCTTTTTACAGTGGAACTCTTCAACTGGACTTGACCCCGTGGTTTTCCAAGTAAAAACATCTGGTGACATTATTTGTTGTTTTCTCTCTTCTGAATATGTGTTGAATCTTCGTACCACTCTAAGATGATAATTGGTTACTCTATTGTCGTGAATTTTATAGCACGGATCAACACACACACACATACACACAAATGAGATGGCCGGCCATTGAAAATGTGCCTAATTATTCGAGTACCACCTCCATTAGGCTCACGTTGCCAAAGGGGATTCAAACCCCCAACCTGAGGGGACTTACACCGAGGATGTCGACCAACAGGCCGGGTATGCGGCGCGCGCGCACACACACACATATAATGCAACCTATTTATCTGGGGATCTTATGGAGGCCCCTTACATCAGAACTCAATTTCCTTTATTTTCATTTGCTATAATTCTGGTTTTGAATTGTTATTGCACAATAGCTCCTAGCCCTCGTGTCCTTTTGGGGTTTCCTCTTCTTTTTTCTCTTTTGTCTGCTTTGCTTGTGCATCTCTGCTGCAGCTTATTCTTTCCTGCTGAGGCTTGTTACTGCCAATTGCTTCGTTTTGCTGGGGATATGCTTGAAGATGTTACAGATTCTTTTCTGTTTTATTTTGTGTTTCCTTTGGATTATCTCTTTTTGTATACTTGTATTTTTTTGGAGATTTTCTTGCGTGTGTTGTACTGTGGATGGTGGAACCCCTAGGGGTGCGTATATTGTATTTTTTTGGTGTTTTTGTAGTGGGGATCCACCACCCCTCAATCCTGTACTAATCTTTTTAATATTAACACGTAGGGAGCCATAAGTGCTATTTCCCCTAATATATATATATATATATATATATATATATATATATATATATATATATATAATGCAAAGTAATTATTTTCTCATAAACAAATTAAGAAAATCATATCGATAATCTTTAAAATGATGATTATAAAAATTTAAGTCAAAAATTCTATAATATATGCATGTTAAAAGGCTGTTAACATCTGATTTCAAACCCGGCCCAGGTCAGCTCAAATAGATTTAGTGTGGTTCAAAATCAACTCGTGGCTCATTACATTCAAGTTCAAGCCAAGCCCACTCGAAACTGAATCAAGCTCGACCAAACTTGAAATAAAACAAGCCAGCTAAAGTTGTTAGATTTGTACCAGCTCAAAATCAGCTCGAGCAGATTAAAAATAGAAACAAGTTGGGCCAAATCGAGTTATTTGGATATGTTTCAGGGCCAAATTGGCTCGTGACTCATAATATTAAATTTTACTTAGCATTATATAAAAATTATTGCGAGCCGATCTAGAGTCAGTTCGAACCATTCTACATATGGCACGAAATCAACCTAAAATTTTAGCCAATCTATTTTCCGA
The DNA here is from genome assembly GCA_022702705.1 of Papilionanthe hookeriana x Papilionanthe teres. Lineage (NCBI taxonomy): Eukaryota > Viridiplantae > Streptophyta > Magnoliopsida > Asparagales > Orchidaceae > Papilionanthe > Papilionanthe hookeriana x Papilionanthe teres. The sequence goes on along the minus strand of CM040425.1, from coordinate 69,294,079 downwards.
TCTAGAATCCGACCTATATCAGAGTAAAAAATTTGAATCAATTTTGGCACAATTAAGAACCTTAGAGCTAGATTGACAGCCCCATTAGCATGGGGCCGAGCGGGACAAGTTGGCAGCTTTGAATTATATGCATGCGCCTCTTACAAGATTGGGCATGTGAGCTGTTTGTTATAAGTAGCTCTGTTAAAGCTATTTATATTCTGTCTCCAAGCGTACGACAAATCTGAAGAGAATGTTACACATTTGGTGATGATCATAACATAGAAAGGCCTGTCTCCCAATCTTCATTTTTAATCATTATGATTTTTAAATTCAGATCAAGCCGGTTCGGTCCGGTTAATCGTGATCAAATTATTCGGTCAGCTCGGTTTAATAACGTGATTCTATTTTTAATTAAAATTGCAAAATTAATTAAAATATTATGTTCAGAAATTTTAATTTAAAAGTCATACATAAGGTATTCGAGAATAAAATATAGTCAATTAAAATATTGTATATCATTATATTAGTTAAATCATAGTGTAATAATTAATTTTAATGTTTAATATGTTATTTAGTTGAATTCAAACAAGTTTAACTCTGATTAAATTGTTGAATATTAAACTTATTCACTTTAATATCCAAATCTGAATTTTAAAATCATGATACAAATTGATCAAACCAGAAAAAAAAAGTTTGAGTCTAATATAGCTTAACTTAGCAAAGTAGATAAATTTTAAGAGATATATTGATTATGTGATTGTTGTGTGCTAGAAACTTAGTTGTGTTAGGAGTAGGGCTGTGAAAAAGGTTTGTTATTCGCAGACAGTTCGTGTTCGGCTCGTTCGCTAAGTCAACGAGCCGAACTCGAACAAAGATTTGTTCGTTCATGTTCGACTCGTTTTGGCTCGAAATACTATTCTTTAATTACACACACACACACATATATGATGCGTGCTAGAAAATTCACGGCGGTAGAGTAATTGATTATCGTTTTAGCGTTGTACGAGAATTCAACACACATACAGATGAAAAAGAAATAAGCGATGACAACTCTAAAAGTTTTTACGTGGAAAACTCGTAAAGGGAAAAACCACGTGATCTGGCCCAATTGCGAAAATTCACTATTGATTGATGATTACAGAAATATGTTGTCCCACAAACGGAAAATAGTAATTATATTCTTAAGATTACAGTGTCGATTGACAACGTCTAGTTAATGGTGATTGACAATGTTGGTTAGTGGTGGTCGACGACGGTTGGCAGAGGTCAACAGAGGTCGGTGATGGTCGATGACGGAGATCGAATGTGGTTGACGACGGTAGGTGATGATTGACAGCGGTCGGTGGTGATCAACGGAGATCGGCGGTGCTCGACGGCGGTCGACGGCGGTCGGCGGTGGTGCTAAGTTGTAGCTTCTCCTCAAGATCTCAGGCTCTTTTTTTGACTTTTTCTCCCTCATGTGAGGCGTGGATGTCTATTTATAGGGTTTTGGGAGCTATTAATGCAATCATTTTGATCGGACGGTCCAGAGAGCTTCCTTTGATCAGACGGCGTTTAAGGAACATTTGATAAACTTAACAATGTCGGAATTGAGTGATCTTAGGCTCGTTGGATTCGTCTTGTCGAGACGTTATATTTGAGTATAGTCTTACTAGTGTCGACATTTGTTTGACCTCCCAAATGTGTCTAGAAATCTTCTAAGAATTGTTTAATGACTTGATGTCGGCTTGATTTGACTTGGATTAGACTAGTTTTTATATCATTAGGTCTCTTTCATCGAGCCGGTCAGTTTGACTATAAGTTTACAGAAATCAGAGTTTTGGATGACTTTTTATCAAGATTTGAATGTTTATTATTCAAAATATTGCATCGAGATTCGTGCTGAATGATAAAAATTTATTGGTGGCGTATCAATATATATTATATATATATATATATATATATATATATATATATATATATATATATATATATATATATATATATATGTATGTATGTATGTATTGATCAATAGTATTTTTAAAAAATTAATTAACTACAAGGCTACCAAGATTTATAATCAGTAAAAAGTATTAATCAAGAAAATAGAATTAAAATTATTAAATTAGATTCAAATGTTGTTCTAATATCAATAATAATTTTTAAATATTGCCCCAACCCTTAACATCTTATAACTATGTGATTAGGATTATCAAAACGACTATTTGTTCGTGAATAGCTCGTGTTCGGCTTGCTAAACAAATGAGCCGAACACAAACACACTTTTTAAAAGGAGCCATTAGAGTGTTAGAAAGGCCAACTAGAGAGTTTGGAAGTATGTTATAAATGCTACAAAGAATTTATTACAATGTTTAAGGTTTGTATGCTTTAGGTAAGGTGGTCAACCTACTAAGTATGATAAGAACATAAAATCACGAGTTCCTGGTTGGGTGACTTATACATGTTGGTTATCTTACATGTTTTGTCAAATTGCTTAGATTTATTAGATTTTACTACTCTAATCAATGGAGATTTGTTGAAGAGTGACATTAGATCTAACTCATTAGAAGTAAGGACCCTAGTGCTTTGTCTAGATTCTTATTGAAGTTGATTAGGAAAAACTTAATTCATTAGGTTTAATTAGTTGAATAATTTGCTTGAGTTGCCGTCTTCATGACTTTATTTTAGGCAATATCCAATCATATGCACATTCAAATCATGTCTAAAAAGCTAAGTGACGTGAACAATGTATGATTTTATATTTTATATGTAGAAGAACCGATTGTATTAATGAGATATGATCAAGATACAAAATTTCCAATGGTTATGTGATGTAGCACTTTGTATGAATTAAGAAAATTAAGCTACAATTTCAATTATGAAAATTAAAATGAGAGACCAAAATAATGTCCATGCAGAAGATGTGACTCGTCAAGTGATCTGACTTAGCTCTAAGCAGATGATAACTATCCCAAGTTGTCCTTAGGTTTAGTTATTAGTTGGGCAGGCCTGAAAGATCAATGCATAAATGTGTCTCTTCAAAGTTAATTTGTCTGATATCTTTGGTGATCTCTTATAAAAGTGGACCACGTGTAATTTAAGTCTCTGAGAAGGTTAAGCATTGGCATTTACGACCCTTTAAGATTGACTATCAGTTGTGGGAAGAATAAATAAAAAGCCTTGGTTAAATATTCAATGAAGCAAAAGAGAATTTTGAACTGGCATAACATTCAAGACGAAAACTAATCTTTCAACTTAACCAACCTTACAGCAAAAAGTTTATATATATATGTATAATAGCAATGTAGATATTACTAGTCTGCCACCAATTGAATAGCCAAATAGAAGAAGCTTAGCTAGGGACGTTGTTAGTTCTAAATGGTGTCAGAACTTCAAATTCTGCTACAAAAATAGGCTTATTTCAGGCCAAATATATATAGAATGAACAAAAATATGACTTAAGTGAAATTTGAGCTGAGTTATGCATTTAATTCGATAGACAATAATTTCTAGAAGTTTTATCTATGTTTAGAGCAGCAAGAAAATTGTGAGTCAACTTAGGGCCCGTTCAAAACTTTTTTTTAACATATTTATTCAGTGTGTTATTTACATATTTTTATATTTTGATTTAAAAAAAATTAATCAATCTTTTAATATCTTAATCAAATATGTCTAATATATTTTATTTCAAATCAAAATATAAATAAAATAAAACAAATTTAAAGAAAAATATTGAGGATAGGATAGTGGTCAAGTGGTCGGACATTCCATCCCGCATCGAAAGGTCTAATGCTCTGAGTTAGCTTACCTAAGAAAAAATAATAATAATAATTAATACATCCAAACCACTCTTTAGCTGTTCTTATTGTAAAGCATTCTTATTCACCAAATACCATAACATTACAGCTCCTAATTTTTTCTGAATGTAACCATAAATCAATTTTGTTAGATAATTTACAGTGCACGGATTGAGCTTAATTTGGTTTATATAAAGCCCAACGTAAAAATTGGCAAATACGGGCCATTATAAAGTCTTTGCATCTTAGCATATGGGCCTTTATGTGAGTGCAGAGTTGCAAATGAATATAATTTATAAATGGAGCATTCACATACACAGTACACAAATCTTATGTATTTACATATCTGACACCTACAATTTCATATTTACACATATAGCATTCAAACCTCTATTATACATTAAAAAAAAAAAAACATTATTATTACTTATCTTTTCATGCATAGTATACAACACCAAAGTGCTATGTGGTAAATATCAAAATCTAAATACATAAGATTGTCTACACATATGTGAAGGCATAAGAATAGTGTGCTAGGCATCAGTAATGTAAATTTCCCTTCATAAATTTGGTAAACTGAACAGCAAATAGTAGAAGTAAAATGAATACAAGCGAACCTTTTTTCTTTGAGAAAATTATGATATTTGGCACAATTAATGCATGATGAAGTTATTCCAGTATTGAGAAAGTGTATGCTGTTATTTTATTTTTTTCCTCTATTCTATATGATATTATTTCATCTATAAATCCTACTTTTTCAATATAAAATGATTTTATCATTGATCTATCCTCAATTCAATATGGATAGATATATACCATATATATATACCATAAAATATAGATATATACCATAAAATGATTATATATATATATATATATATATATATTAGTTAAAGGAGACTCATGCTCCCTACGCATTAAATAAAAGATAAAGTACAAAACCGGGAGAGAGTTCCTATCTAAACCCACCCATACAACTCACGCAAAAAAACGAGGAATCTAAGGACCTCTCTCCAAAAAAGAAAAAATACAACTCACGCGACTCTACACAACAAAACAATCAGATAAAACAATACCATATAACTCATAAGGAATATGGAAGGAAATAGAAGTAACATTAAGTAGTAGACCATACTGCTGCAGCCCAATGAGCCGCTTTATTACCATCTCTTTTGGTATGAGTCCAAATAATAGATAATTGGTTAGCCAATCGAAATATCCTCTTCATTAGCACATTAAGACTCCAATGATGCGCCTCCTGCAAAGTACAAAACTTCCACAAAATTAAAGAATCAGTTTCCACATGAATAAACTTCCAACCCCTATTAAGAGCAATCTGCAACCCAAAGACAACGGCTTCAGCTTCAGCCACAAGAGGGGATACCGGAATAGACTTAGAAGCGTACCAACAAATAGGTAGCCCAAGCACATCCCTGAAAATACCCCCAACGCTAGCCTTATGCTGAACCCAACAGCCATCACAATTAAGCTTTATAAAAGGCAAAAAAGCCTTTCCATTTAACGACAGAGACCAACGAAACGAAGGAGCCGAGAGATTCAAATCTTTCAAAATATTCCTTAACTTAGCAGGACAATTAGAACTTAAAGCCCAGTTGAAGCCTTTCATAAGATAACTACAAATGAAGCAAACAAGAGACGAAACACGTAGGGAGCTGATTATGGAATTTGAAATTATTCCTAGTAATCCAGATAAACCATAACACAGCCGCAGGAATCACAGTAAATAAAGCACCTAAGTTCTTCCAACTATCAAACAGACTATCAATAGAAGCAAAGTTAAAAGAAAGATAATTAAGATGCAGGGAAGTAAGCACCAGCTTCCAAACATCAACAATAAAAGAGCAGCTAAGGAAAAGGTGCTCAATACTTTCTTTCTGATTGTTACAAAGACAACACTTAGAAGGAAATTTAAGCCCTTTTAACTTCAAAATATTATCAATAGGGATAATCTTATGAAAGACTCTCCAAATTAAAAAGGAAATGGAAGGTTTGAGACATTTATTCCAAACCCATTTAAGATCAATACCTTGAAAGTGCTGAAAAGAACCAGCAAAAGTCTTGGAGATTGACTCGCCAATTTTGCCTTTGACATGAGGAACATCCTTCTTATCATTGGAAATAGGAATAGAAGAAATAAACTTAGCATCAAGCTCATGGATGCAAGCAAGAAGCTTAGAAATGCATCAATTATTGTTCATCCAGCAATCATTAACTTTAAGACTAATAGCATGAGGGCCACCATACCAATCAGAAAGAACACCCTGCCCAGACCAGTCCTCATACCAAAAAGAACACTCTCCTTTACCAATATCCCAACAAATCAGCTCTTCAGTGGGCTTAGCCATCTTCAGCATGGCTTTCCATATAAAAGAATCATGAGTAGTAGCAGTACACTGTAAAGGCTGAATATTAGCACAATACTTAGCCTTAAGATAGTCAGCCCAAATAGAATTCCCTTTACGAAATCTGTACCAAAGTTTCATGTAATTGATTTTAATAGAATCAGAAAGACTTGTAAAGCCCAGCCCACCATGATTGAGAGGCTTACATAGCTTATTCCAACTTCTCCAATGATAAGAAGAATGATCCTTACCCTCCCAAAGGAACTTATTAAAAAGATTCTCCAAACTTTTAATAATACTAGCAGACATATTCATGACCTGAAAAGAATAAAGCGGCAAAGAAGTAAGAATGCTCTTAAGGTGAGTAATACGACCACCAAACGAAAGAAAACTATTCTCCCAAGAAACTAATTTGCTCTTAACTTTATCATAAAGTCGAGCACAATGAGACTTTCTACTCTTACCCTTGTCCAAGGTAAATCCTAAATAATTCAAAGGCAAAAGAGCCTTCTCACAACCAGTATAAGACGAAATCCAGTCCTTCTTAACCACATTAATATTTTTAGCACAGTAGAAAAAACATTTGGAAACATTAAAAGATAAACCAGAAAAATTTTGGAACAAAGAAAGTTCTTTCCAAACTTTCTTAATAGACCTTTTATTAGCATTAGTGAAAAGAATCAGATCATCAGCAAAGCATAAATGAGATATACTCATATGCCCTCTATTCTGATAATTTAAAGAAGGGAACTTGCAATATAAAGAATTAAGTCTTCTAGAAAGATAATCAAAAGCTATAATAAAAAGGTAAGGAGAGATAGGATCACCTTGTTTAATACCCTTAGAAGCTTTAAAGAAACCATAGCGATGCCCATTAATAAGAATAGAGTAGAAATTGTTGTCAAGAATCCTATAGATCAGTGAGCAGAAATTCTCATTGAAACCAATAGTCTTCATAACATCCATGATGAATTCCCAATGAATATAGTCAAAAGCCTTCTTAATATCCATTTTAAAAATGATATTATCATTTCTATTACTAGTATCAATGTCCAAGAGTAATTCTTGAACAAGAAGAGCATGGTCACAAATATTCCTATCTTTTAAGAAAGCAGCTTGGTTAAGAGTAATAATATGATTAAGAATAGGTTACATTCTCTTAACAATGATCTTGGAAATAATTTTAGAAATAACAGTATTTAAACTAATAGGTCGATAATCACCCCACTTAGAAGCATTTTTAACTTTAGGAAGTAAAACACAATATGAGAGGATTTGAAATACCTGGGCAAATCATGTCCAAGAAAGAACTCTTGAACAGCCTGAATAACATCCTTACTAATTACAGACCAACCTGTAGTGTAAAATTCTAGAGAATAGCCATCGTGACCATGCAGCCCTTCCTTCCTCCATGTCATCAAGGATGGCTTTAATCTCAATATCTTGAGGAATAGCCGTAAGCATATCATTATTAATAGGTTTAATGTCCTGATAAAGATCCTTATCAATAAAACCATTGTAAGTCTCATTACATTGGAACAAAGTAGAGAAATAATTAACAGCATTTTGTGCTATAACATTAATATGAGTAAGCTTCTCACCGTACTCGCGAGTAATAGAATGAATGTAATTGACATTCCTACGAGCTTTAATGCAAGCTAAAAAATATTTAGTATTACGATCACCATCTAAAAATTGCATTTTAGCAGCTTTTTGTGCATAAAAGCATTCCTGCTTATCAATAACATCATTAAATTTCTGATTCTCTTGAATAATAACATCCAAACCAATAATATTGTTAGCATAATCCTTCTCCAGAGATTGAATAGTATTTTCAATCAACTGAATATTCTTATGCACATTACCAAAACAATTCCAATTCCAATGTTTTAACCTAGAAGCAAAATGCTTCTGTTATTGCCAAAGTCTATAGCCAGCATTACCATTCAAAGCCATAGGCCAATTATCTTTCAAGAAAAATAGAATAATCCTGATGAAGAGTCCACATTTAAAAAAATCTAAAATGGGAAGAAGGATGGCCAGCATTATTTAAAATACTTAAAACAATAGGAGCATGATCAGAAGCAGTAATAGCAAGATGCTTAACATTATACTGAGAGAAAAGATTAAACCATTGAGGGTTAGCCACAAAACGGTCCAACCTTTCAAAAGTGTTCCTTCTATACCAAGTAAAAGGGTTACCAGAGAAGCCCATATCATATAAATCAGCATTCGATAAAGATTCATTGAAACCATTTATAAGAGATAAAGAGGGAGGAATACCACCTTGTTTCTCAGAAGGGGAAGAGATCATATTAAAATCTCCACCCATAACCCAAGCTTCTTTACCAACATTAAGCACTTTAAAAAGATTCCAAAGTTCCAACCTATCCTGCTTAATACAACTTGCATAAACTATAGTAAAGAGAAAAGAAACATTAGCATAATTAATTCTGATATGCAAGAATTGTTTATGATTGATAAGAATATCTATATCTAAACAATCCTTCCAAAAGAACCAAATCTTATTATTGCAGTTAACAAAAGAATTGAAATTACTAAAACGTTTCAAATAGAAAGCATTATTAGTAATATCAACTAAAGGTTCCAATATACTAAAGAAAAGAAAACTGTAAGTTCGAATCAAATGCTTAAGTCTATTAGTGGCATTAGCTTTAGCAATGCCCCTAATGTTCCAAACCAAGGAGTTAAACTTCATGATTTAACTCCCCTCCTTTAAGATCTTTAGAACTCAGTTGGTCTTTATCAGTAAGTCTAACTTGGGATGGAAGAGCAACAGTATAAACAAAATCAGATTCTCTATTATTCTTAATTTTCCTTTTCCTGGACGATCTTTGAACCATCCACTCATCATTAGACTTATCACCAGAGCAAACATCAGAAATAGGATTGCTAGGGGCAATCATAGTATAAGAATTCGTATAATTAGGAGCACAAGAATCCATCTGCACAGTAAGTAAGGAGTTGTTCACAGCAGCCTGATTAATATCAGAATTAATAGAGATAGGATTACCCATAGAAGTATCAGGATGCTTGGCCAATATATTAGTCTGATTGGCAATAGGATTCTCAGGTAGTATATCAGATATTTTAGGCGCAAGAGAATCCTGCTCCATAGTCACAGAATCATTCACATTACAAACATTAGATAAAGAAATAATCACATTAAGATTAGAAGCCACAGGCTCGTTAGTCTTTAAAGAAGTAGGAACAGAAACTCCTTTCTTAGCCTTATCCTGAACCGGAGTAAGTTCAGCATGCAGGGAATTCATCCCTTGAGTCATCGTAGTTCTTGATTTAGTCTTACGCAAATCAGGATGAGTTATAAAGCAATTGGAAAATAAATTACCAAAGATCTTGCAGTGGCTACAATAATGCGGCACAAATTCAAGTTCAGCTTTCTGCCAATAACCGTCATTTTCATTACCCAACCAAATCGAATCCTGAAAAACAGTGGTGACATCCCTTTCGACTAAGATACGAGCCAAAGAAGGCCTAGCTAAAGTACTAGTCGCAGAATCAAGTTTCAACGGTTTACCATAAACAGATCCCAAAGAATAAAGAACCTTAGGATTATAGTATTGGAGTTTAAGTCCGGGAAATCTAATCCACACCGGCACAACCGGAGATTCTTTAGCCGGATTAAAGTCCGGCGTCCATTTAAGGATCTTGAGATAACATTTTTCAATACTAAGAATTTTTTTGGAAAACAGAAGAGTATAATCTTCTTCAAGTTGAAGCTTAATCATCAGATTCCGATTATCAATCAAACCCACCTTCCAGTCGCCATGCAAATGAAGGTCCGAAAAAAATTTTCGAATAATTTCCATATTAGGATGCGCAAAAGAAAACTTACCAATGAGCGTATACTTTAGAGGTTCTAATAGCAGATTAGATTCTTCCTCATTGAATAAAAACGCAGGTTTACCATTCTTACGCAGAGCCTTTTTCAGTAAATTATTAGAACCATTCTCTGAAAGAAGATCAAAGAAGCTCGAAGGAAATAGAACATCTCCTTCACCAGCGACCTTACCGGACGCAACATCCTTATAAGAAGGCGCATTCACCACCATAGCGAGAATCGTGATTGAGAAAATCAGAGAAAGCTCGCAAAAGGAAAACGAAAAGGGACGAAGAAACTTTAGGGCAAGAAGAGCTCCAAGAAAATCATCGCGACCCAACCCCAATTACGTACGTATCATTCCCACACATAATCTTTCATATTTCATATTTACAGATCATACCATATATATATATATATATATATATATATATATATATATATATATATATATATATATATATACTTTTCTCCTTCATTTTTATAGTGTAGTTTTGAATAGTGGAATGTGCGTAAACGGGAAAGACACGTACCCATATCTTTCCACCACGACGCGCATAAATATTGATATCCTCGAGTTTATGGAAGAAATAACTGCTTCCGTTATTGCAGTTGGATTGGTTGTAGGGATTGCTTCTTTCGGACTTGGGGTTGGTCAAGGTACTGTTGCGGGCCAAGCCGTAAAAGATATTGCGAGAGTCAATTAAGAGCAAGCATTGGAAAGCTTTAACAAACTTATTACTAAAATGTATTTTTTAATTCCAAGCAAACATAATCAATATTAAATAAAGCTGCGATTATCATTTATTTAGATAGTAATTCTTAATCACCCAAAATTTACAGAAGATCAAAACTTAAGACTGAAAAAAAACATAAATTTCACCTATATTTTTTACTTTAACAATTTTTAATGCCTAATGTGTTAACGTTATGCTTTTTTGTTGGTAGTTAAAACATTACAATTTCTTAAGATTAAAACTTATTCATAATTTTTGCTTGATCCCGAATGAATAAATTATTTCTTGGGTTATTTAAGGGTCCGCTTGGGTCAACTTTTTTGTGCGGGCGGTATTCGAAAACGCCGTCCAACTATTTTTTCACCAATTTATCCCGCGATTGAATTTACTGCATTTTAGTTTAATTAATAAATGCGGCCACGGGATCAACCCAACAGCCCACATTCGGACGCACATTTTTTACCCAGCTGCACTCAACGTGCCTTTCTCCTCTGCCATATCACTCAACTCATCTCTCCCGTCTCCCCTAGTAAGCGCTCGATCTGCATTTCTCCTCTGCCCTATCGCGCTACTTCTCTCTCCTGTAAGCATCTTTCCTCCTTCCGCCAATCTCTTGTAGCTGAGATTTGTAAGTATTTCACCCGTAACTGCCATCTCTCCTAACCGTTGATGGAATGGATTATCTGAGTTGGAATCAGCTGTGTTCGAACTTTTGCTTCCTGTATTTCTTGATCCTCTGTTAATGCATTCTCATGGCTCTATGGTTTAGGCATTCTCTGATTTGCGATTTTTTGCTTCTGGGTTTACGATTTTTTATTTCTCGGTTTACGATTTCTTGTGGACGAGTTTATATAACAAAGCTTGATTGAGAAGCTTATTTACTTCTCTCATCAGCATAGTAAGTCATTTTATGAACAATCCTATGGAGAAACTCTTAGGGGGTGTATATCATATATCTTTTTTTTTTTCTTTTTTTATCAATCTTGATATGCATTATTAAGTGAGTACCAGTTTTTCTTTACTTTTGTATTAGCTTTTCATCATCGCGATATCGAATATATCATAGAAGTCGGCTTAGCTCCAAACGAATTACTTAACAGGGGCAAAATGATTAGTTATCCAAAACGGCTACAAATCAGCTGTTTTAAAACAGTTGCCTCAAACAACCAGCCAGCTTATCCAGATAAATTGTTGATCAGCAGATTATTCAATAAGCTTCAGCTGCCCCAAAAAAACCCAAAATTTATACATTTATTGGGCTGGAAAAAGAGTTCAAGAAGCTCGAGAGCAACAATAAGTAAAATCATTAAATGAATTATTTGAAGGGAGGATTTAACCGATAGGTTTTGAAAAAACAAATTTATATCTTCCAAAAATATAAAATTATGTCACCATATGTAAAATGTGTTTCATATCATAAATTTTCAAAAATCTTTAATAGTATTTCATATTAAGAAATTCTCAATAATAAAATATCTTAATTCTTAGCTCAATATAATATTTTATTCGACAACAAAAAAAAGTAATAAATAAATACAATTTTTACGTAAAAAATATTAAAAAAAACAAGTGATTTACCCATATTCGATATAATCCAATATACAATTTAAAGTATAGAGATTCACTCTCCTCATTAACTAGGGAAGATGTGATTACAGAAAATATGCTGAGATTAAACTACTTTTAGATAATGAGACAATCACAGTTGTGTAAAGGTAGTTTGGTTACAGCAGTTATGCTCAAAGGCGGAACTAGCTTTATTTTTTTAGGGTGCAAAAAATTATTAAATATATAATTTTTTTCAAGTTTTGAGGAAAAAAAGTATCCATGAGGGAGAAAATGATTAAATCACATAAAGTATCTAAGAAAAACTTGCTAAATTTTATTGCTTATATAGAATAATCTCAAATTTTAGAATGGACATGACACAGTTCAGCCCTTGGGTGCAATGGGAAAACAATGGCTATAATAATTGGGCTACAATAGCCACTAGTGGTGATCAATGATTGCTAATAATTTTTTTATTTGCACTTCTCTTCAAGAACTATGATTTGATAATCGGCTAATTTTTCTCTTCTTTTCCCCCTCTTCATCTGAAGAATGGGGTTTGTTTATAGATTTCGAAAGGGGCAATTCAATAAGTCTTGCCAACATTTTCAAATACTCTGCTTGACAATACATAATGATTCGTTTAATCATAAGATATTCCTCAAGTATTTAGTGTTATAAAGATAGCAACAATATGTAATCTCGAATTTATTGGATTCCTTTCGTTGAGATACTTGATTTAACTCTATGCATGCTAAATTTGAATTCATTTGACCTTTTAACTAATGCTTCAAAAGTTCACATCATACTTCAAGTGCTTCATATGAGTTTATTTAGAGTCAAATTGAACCACTTCAATGTGACTATACTCGTATTGTTGCGATGTCAGTTTAAAAATAAATTTGATAAAATTATAGTTTTGAAGATAAAAAAATTGCATGTAGAAATTCTTTTTATTTAAAATATATTGAGATCCATATCAGATCATATAATTTTTTATATCAATTAGTTATATATCTATATAAAAAAAAAAGAATAATCAAATTTATAGCGTAATAATAATGTAATGAATTTATTATGTAATATAATTATTAAAAGATAATTAATTTTTAAATTTTTTCGTAATACTAAAAAAAATTATCAGCATGGGTATCTTTAAATTTTAAAAACAATAGATTTTAAATTTAATATTCTGCTTTCGAAATAATTTGAAATATTTTCTCAATTTTATGTATTATTGACCACATATATAATTAAAACAATTTTAATAAAATATGTCAGAACACAATTTTAATATTATTATTATTATTATTATTATTTTCCAACGGGATTGCCGAGAAAACCCCCCCGATAGCATTTATTGGACCACTTACAAAACTGGCTCCATTATTCATACCTCATTATCTGTTACCCATATTGGGCTATTTCTAACCAAACATTTATCAAAGTATATATATATATATATATATATTATTAGAAGTAGTTGTTTTTAAATTTCTTCTGCAAACGGCAACAGGAGTGCCTTCCCTGTTTGGGTTTAATTTGTCGGGGAGGAGGGGAGCAGTACTGAGGATTCACGTTTGTGACTGAAGAATCGATTTACGGAGAGAGAGTTTCTGTTATTAATATATGGGGGCTTTTGGTAGTATATTTTTAATAAGATTTAAGTTAAATTTAATGTAAATTGGCTGTTATGAAAATTATTAAAATTTAATAGTTGTAAATTAGAAAATGTGTATATTAGAAAGATTTTATATTATACAACATAATTTGTATATTATAATCATCTCTTATTTATATGATTAATTATGAATGGTTTGGATGTGTTGAGTTGTAATCTTAATTTGGTTGATCTTTTTTATTTGTTTTTTATCTCCTCCTGGTGATAGTGGAATAATTTCTCCTTGTGAACGTAGAGGAATCGAATCATATAAATCGCATTGTGTTTGGTTATTTGTTTGTTGTGTAAATTTGTTTTCCACATTGCTTTGCTCGGCAAATTGGTATCATGGTTAGATTGTTGTTTGATGATTGGCGGTTGTGATTCCGGCGAAGTCGTGGACTCAAGATAAATACACTGGAGCAAGTTGAGCTACATCATCTAGTAGTGTCATGGATAATATCATGACATCATGTACTTCAACATCAACAATGATGGTGGGGAAAAGAATCGATTCATTAGATTGTTATGCATCCCGTCGATATTGAATTATTAAATTTGACGGCAATCAAATATGTGGATCTGATTGTAAACGAATCAAACGGGTAAATGCCGGCGAATGAAAATAAAATGGTGATAGAATTGTTCCAAACAGATCCTCAATCTTAATCTTCTGTTCATTAGGTTGTATGCCGAAATAAATTTATGTGGGGAGCATTTATAATATCATTCTTTGCACAATGGCAACAAACCCTATCCTGCTGGCACACGATTCAAGGAAAAACTCAATCCACTACTCCACCTTCAATAGCCACGCAGGCTAGCCTCTATCCCCCAGCTGCGGCCGCTGCCATTTTCCGCACCTGCGTCTTGAGAAAGTTAAGGTAACACAAGGCTTCCTCGTGCACTGGTGTTGTGTCTGTCTTGATGCTGCTAGGCAACAATTGTTGCAGTATCCTGATTCGCTCGCCAATATGCTCCTGTTTGTATCTCGGCGCCACACTCTACGAATCCCTCAATATCCTCACATTTCACTATGATCGTATCTTCACTAGCTCTAGATTGATATGAACCGGCCACAATGCTGCTATGCCATATATAATCTCCATCATATTATATATATATCTGCTTATTTCGACAGGATCATTAAATTAGCTAGGTTTCTTTAAATCCTTTTTTAAACATTTTTAAGCATAAAAAGGCTTGCTTAATTTTTTTCTGAAGTAATTTCTTCAACGTGCGCGAGCCTTGGCTCATTGGTAGCGGCCTTTAACGTAAGTTCTTCGGGTCAAGGGTTTGAATCCCACCTCTTACGGGAGAATTTGAATAACACATAGGACTGGAAGTGGGTCAGCTCCTCGGTCAGTTCAACCGATAGGGGTTGATCGATGGTCTCCGTCTGTCGGTCAATCTTTTATTAAAAAAAAAAAAGTTATTTCTTCAACAGTTTTGTTGGACAAATCACAACAAAACATAATTTTGAACTTTTTTCTAACTTTCATGAAAATAACTGCTTATTAAAATTTATTAAAGTAAAATATTGGTCGGTGATTAAATAAACATTTGAGGGCCCACTTAGCTGCTTGAAGCTAAAAAATATAGCTAAAATGGTAAATTTTAAAGGTTTCGTTATCTCGCTTTATATAACTAAAAGTTAATTTTGGTTTTAAATTTTTAAAACTTGATGAAAAGTTTTAGTGAAGGATTAAGTCTTAGAGAGTTATTAATTTTGAACGCCCCATCATGAATTTATAGGATTTCATGCTTTTGTTGGTCATAATTGAATAATAATATTGCTTTTAAAAGTTTGAAATATATTTAAATATCTATGGAAGTGAAGATCGGCCAATCAAACGGTGGAAAACTACTCAAAACAAACTATAACACGAGAAGGTGTTCGGCACATTGACAACATGCTCAAAACCGAGCCTAAAATCACTAGGAAGTCGAAAGCTGTCATGACTTTCAGAAAGAGCCACCACCCAGAGAAAATTCATAAGAAATGGATTAGCTTGAAATATTCATATTAACAGCCGTCCACGTGCTGGAAAGACAGGAAAACAAGACGACCAATAGATCAATATTTCTATTTCTTTTTTGGCAAAACTTATAAGATTAATCTCATATTTAAGAGAAAATATTATATCTGCCGTCGTCTGTACATGTAAAAGACGAATTGTCGGGCGATAGCTTAGCATACATGTTGAGGTGGCGCTTGGCCATGCTGACCTGTCGCCCGACAGTTAGTCGTCTGAATGTGCAAACGATCGGACATAATATTTTCTCCACATTTAAGCTGAACACACAAGTTACATCTTTCTCTCTCTCTGAAATATTAAATGTATTGTTCATATGTGGTATGTGCCAACACCAATCACAAGATATGATTGATTCAAATTTGAAAAAAATTGATATATCAAAATAAAGGGACAGTTACATACAAACCACACAATTCGTAAGTCCTAAAATTAAATGACAATAATAATTCTTATATCTTAACATATATTAGCTATGAATTTTGGTTCTCTGTTGGTTGCATGTAGCCCTGTTTTGATTATTGACTTAGAGGTTGGTTAGTACCAATATTATTTATTTCTCTTCCTACCTTTGTTGAAACCATCATTTTTGAATTGGCTTTCTGGACTTCTTTTCCTTATTTTAGTACAGTCATATAATTGCGTGTTTCGCTTCCTTTAATTTCAGTTGAACAATCTTCTTGCTATTCTAGTTATTTGATTCTATTTTATTTCATTATTTTAAGTTGTATATATAATTTTTTGATCTTTTTTATTTTTTTATTTTGTTATGTTCTCATCTTCATTTGAAGGAACAATTGCACGTCCAGAAAATAGCCGTCGTGAAATTCAAGACAGCATGATCGCATACAGACTAATAATTTTGACTACTTTTGACGCAAATTGGCGAGACTGAATTGCACCCAAAGCAGCCTAAGAAGAGATTTTAACGTGCGTCAATAACCGGACTTAAAAGTGGTCAAGGTGAAGTTGCTTGATGTTTATTCTCCTTAGCAGCCAACCGGTCAAAACGGTGCATTCCTTATGTCCATAATATAAGAGAAATCGACTGGGAGAGAACAAACTGTGATTTGCTACTTAAAAAAGGCTGAATTCAAATATAACTTTTTTTTTGCAGGGACATTTACATACATACCACAAAAATACTTAATAATTATATATTTAACATCTAAACTTTAATATTTACATACCTATCATTCGGAAAAATACAATAATCAACTACTATTAAAAACATTAAATACACAATTTGGTGCATAGGTTTATCACACAAAAGTATTATAAGTGTAACTATCAAAGTTTATCTCATAAGTCACCCTACTCTCTCTTCATTTTCTCATATTATTTTTTGTTATTCTATACTATTCTTTTAATTAAGTATCTAAAAATTAATTAATAGTAAAATAAAATAAAAAATCGTATGGTATTCCATCAATTTAGTTGTTGTCAATTTAAATAAAGTCAACATTAATACAACCCAATATACTAAATTTTTAAATCGTGCCAGATTAATATTAACATTACTTGAAATAAGTATGATAAATCAATTTAAACACAGCTGATAAGTAAATGGTAATAAAAAATTTATATGAGCTAATTAAGCCGAACAAATAAATAAAAGAAGAGTCTTTCTAGTTAAGTAATTTTCTCGGGGCTAATTTGAACCAAAATTTATAAGTTAGGAATTGGCTAAAATCAATTTTTTGAGGTGAATTAGGCTAATCCGAAGTTGACCCGAATTGTGGATTGATAGACCCAAACTCAATTTTGTTATATTAGGTTTTAGTAGCAAATTAAGACCCAAATAAAAAAATAAAAATTTACACATCTATCCGAGATGATGGTCGACGCAATTAAAACGTAACTTAAAAATTAGTGTTTCCTACTCTTGAGAGTCTATAATTTTCATTTGAAATAAATTACCAAATCACAAACTATATGGTATAATGCATTTACAAATCTTGCAATTTCGGTCGGTAGAAAATATAATGTAATTTAAAATTAACATAATGAACGAGTAATGTATTATATTTAAAATATTTTGAAGTTGTTTGGTTCATTTTAAAATAAATGGGGGCCTTTTTTTTTCTTACTTTGAAGTAAAATAGAAGTACGTACAATGCAATATCTAAATTCTTAAAACTTGTGCATTATAAATACAGTACTTTTTTTTTGGTACACCAAACAACAAAAGAAAAGAGATGTGATAGAAAATGACGAGAAAATACTCAAGATTTTATTTTTTTTCAAAGAATTGAATTAAGTGAAAATAGAATATAAATGGTAAATGAACTTTAATTTAATTTCATTTTAATAAACTTATTGGTTGTTGATAAATTGAATTATTTTTTCTAAGTTGATTAATGAGAATTTGATCTTTTTGCTTTTTTTTTTTCTTAAGGAAAAAATAAAAATCACAATATAATTTGTTTTTAGTTTTTACAAGGATTAAATAAAAATCTAATGAAAATCATGAAAAAAAAATATATTGCGTATTTGTACCATACTCGTCTTTACAAAAATGGAAAGAAATAATTATTAAATTCCTTTGATTTGAAAAATTGATTGAATTCCTCTGGTTTGAACAAATCTTTCCCAAAGTATTAAGGCGATACAAATATTTGTGTGATTGGTAAAAATTTTGAATAAATATATTCATATATTTAAAATATTTGCACAACCCTTATACAAACATATAAAAAAAACTCAGCAAGATTTTCCCCATTAAAATAAAGTGTCATTTAATCGAAACCATACAATTCTTAAGTAGTTATCCATCTAAGAAATAGACTCTTTTACTTATATATTTACCACTCAACTCTTTAATATTACATGAAGAATTATTCAATATTATTATTTTTTAACTAAACATACATTTTTATGCGTGTGCTTTTATCACCAAAGTATTAAAATTAAAGTTATTGTTGAGAAAGTATGGCAAAAAAATAAACGCAAAAATCAATAAAATAAGAAATAACACAAGGTTTTGACGTGGTTCGACAATATGTCTATGTACTCGGGAGCAATCAACGATAGCAGCTTTTTGATTTCCTGAAAATAGTACATCCCTTTAAAGTTATAAATACAATATATATATATATATATATAGACACACACACACACACACACACACACACATATATATCCTAGTGCACAATATGTAATTACAATATTACTTCTATAGCGTACTGCAGGAGAGTTGTCCCTGCACCTCAACTCACTTAACTAAATTCCTCCAATTTGACTGATGCTGCTGCTCCCTCCAACATTTGTCCGTTATCTGGTTTATGAGTCACACCTAACAGTTATGAAAACAGGAACAAATATCAAACCAGAAGAAATAAATTTTCAAAGTTCAAAGTTTCAACCGGGTTAAACAGAAGGTTTAACCAAATCATGTAATAAATATTTAAATTAATTTATTATAATTTAAATAATAGAATAATATTATCATAATGCATTCTATCCATTCAACAAATAATATTTTATTTAGATAACACATTTGAATATTTTGAATAATATTCTAAATTAAAAAATTAAGACATTGTATTTTCTCTATTTTTAATTTAAATATCTTATTTTTGGTCATCCGATCAAAATCAAAATGCTAAAATTGGACAATGTTTGAACCTGCTGATTCTTCAGAAACTAGAAACTGATCTGGTTCACTAGTTCAACCCCCTGTTTTCATTGTTTCGATTCTGGTTTGACGAAACGGCTCTAAGTTTAGACCGAACCAGATTAGTTACCGGTTCAAGGATGAACTAGCCAAATTGGCTGGTCCATTCGAATCTATATCTTAAAACCATTGTTAAAAAAAATAAATATTATATTTTGGATGTTCGATAGATGAATACATAAAAAATATGTACTTTGCAAATAATTTCTCTTAAATTATTTTTTCAATAGATAATAGAAAAGAAAAGCATTGTTTTCACTTGATCCACCTCGAACCAAAAAAAAGGACAAAAAAACTAATTTAAATATTCCAACCCAAATTTTGGTCCGAAGACATGATCCGCGTTTTGCCATATTTAAATCATCGCGTGCTCGTTTGTTGTTCCCACGACTGAATTGTGCCAATTATTTTTTTTTACTTTTCTAAGTTTTATATTGAAAAGTTTAAGTTTTATATAATTTAAAGCCCCAAACTTCTTCTAAAGGAAACAAAAAAAAAATGAGGTCTTTGTGAGGTCAAGAAGGGGTTGCCTTTGCGTATAGATCACGGATAGATGTTAGTCACTGATGGGTCTTCTTCTGGTTTCCTTCATCTTTAATTTTTAATAACAAAATTTCATTATAAGAAAACTATTATAATGGTGTTACGTGATTAATAATGCATGAACAGAAATATACAAGTAATATAAAATTTTTCGAACTCGAGCAATTTAGAATGAGCTCGTTTAAGCTCGGCTCATTTACCGTCCTAACCCCAATTGTGTAACTAAGCTTAATTTTAGAGTTTCTATTGAAGCTCTAACTATTACTCCAAGAAGCGGATCGTTGTTTAAGAATTCAGCTCCATTTCTACTTGAGTGGTTTCACACATTCACATTTCATTCATGTCAAAAATTTAAGTGTTAGATATATAATTAAAGAAGAAGTGTGTGGTACACATGTAAAAGACTTGATCTTAAATTTATATTTGTAATCCACATCTAAAGAATTTCTCAAGTAAATAGCCTATATGCAATAATTTTTGTTTGACATTCTTTTATCTAAATTAATATAAACGATTATATAGAACTAACATGTCCTGAATGAATGTACTGGGAAATATTGTGCTATCAATTTATACTAGAAAATTAAAATTATTTCAAATCATTGTATCATCCATTTAATTAAGGAATACAAATATTTTAGGTATAACTACCATTATTTTTTTATTCATTTTTCTGTCTATTAACACACGTACCACTTACTTCCTACGTATTTACACATCTAACAGCTAAGCTTTAATAATTAAAAATATATCACTTGCGTTAATACAACTATATTTATCTGTAAATACAATTGAATTGGTTTGGTGGTGCGTCAGAAAATGAAGACTTGGAAGGAAGAGAAAGCTGGTAGGGTCATAATCAATAAACATATCCTTCCCTACCGGTCAGCATCCCTTGCCTCTTGTTATTTTACCTGGAGTAGCTCGAAGCTTGGCTGTGTCCCGAATATCCTACTGCCAAGTTTCACACCAAACGCAGCAAGAAATAGACCATAATGGTCCACCAGTTATCATTTTTAGAAAAAGAAGGCATCTTGCAAGTCATTAGCATTTGACTTATACAACATAGCCTTATTTGTTTAAACCAAAAAGTGGAGAAGCTATGTGAGAAAACTTCCAGTGAAGATAGACTCTTATTAATTCGACCCACAATCAAATTTACTAAATCTAAATTGTTATCATAAAAGAGATCAAACGTGAGGAAAAAAAAAAAATAAAGTGTGAGAAAATTTGATTTAGCATACCATTGATTTAATTTTAATGTTTTTTATATATTATATTTAAGTTAAATTAATGATGAATTACTGTTAATTATATGCTACCAAAAACCGTCTAAATATGTGCTAGTGTTCCTTAGCGATTTTCGTGCCCTTAATTTATAGGCAGACTTCAGGAGTCAACTACAGAACTTACCATATTAAATTTAAGCTCTCAAAATTAAGGATAAACATCCTGTTAAATCTTAACCGCTGGCGTTTGTCGTTCGCTAACTCCACAACATATCCTTAATTTAATACTCCACAACCTGTTCACTCCCTCGGATTCCTTCTCTTCTTCTCTTCATCTCCCTTTCTCTGTACTTCTTCTTCCCCACAAGCTGTTTGATCAGATCTCTTCATGGCTGACACCACCGGCTACTTCACTGATTACTTGCTGCTGAGGCCGGACAAGGCTAGCCTTCTCGACCTCATCCATGTATTGTATTCGGGAAACGTGGACGAGAATAGGTGCGTGTTCGGGCCGCCGGGGACGAAGATCGCCGGAATAAGGCGGAAATGGGATATCTTCATCTCCCTTCTTCTGCAGAGGATTTTGCTCCTTTTAAGCCCTTCTATGGCTCGGGTGGGGTCGGCCGTCGGCTTCTGGGGAAATTTGGTTCCCGACAACGGCGGATTGCTCCATCTCCTCTCTAATTTTATCAGAGGTAAGTCTTCCACCAGTCTTTTGCTGCATAAGTTAATAAAAATTGAAACTTTGTAGTTACAAGATCAGCCTTTTTGATAGGATTAATAAATAAGGCACAATAAACGAACAAATTCTATTTATTTTTAAGGAGAAATGAAACATTATCATGTAAAAAAGGCATTTTTGTCGAAAAGTTTTGAAATTTTATTTATTTATATATATTATATATCCATAAAACCAAGAAACAATAGTAAAAATATTGAAAGTAAGATTTAGATACATGCGACACAATTCTTATCTACATACATATCCAACAACTAAACTTAAGATTTGACCTACACTCCCCTCCTTAATTATGCATCTAATTGTGTATTCCACTTTTTAAAAATTAAAATAATGATATTTTATATGTGATATAAAAGATTTAGTTGCTGTAAATATATGAATAATTTTAGTTGTAAGGTATGTAAATATATTGGGTGGTATGTCTGTATGTATATTTTTTTTTTAGTAAAGTTGAAATTAAATTTGAAGAAAACATAAACCCGCAAGATTTGGGAATTATATCTGAATTTTATGAGATAAAACTTTCTTTAATTGAAATAATAGATATTTAAAAGTAAAGAAATTATTGTATTTTGACATGGAAACATTAAATAGCAAATTTTATGATAAAGAATTGGTTTAATTTTTTAAGAGCAGCGTACCGTTCATTAATAGTCAATCAAAGTTTATATTATAATAAAATTATAACGAATTTCCATTTAAGAAAATTGCTCAGAATATCTGACCCAATTTTTTTTCCCATTTTGGCATTGTATAAGTGAGGTGCACGTTATCAATACAATTTCTATTTTTTAGGAGGAAAATGATTTCTGCAGCTTTCTTTATTATTAGGGATAATTACATATAAATCATCCGAAATATTGATATTTTTAAACTAATTTATTTTTATTTTTTTTTGAACTACTAAACTGATGTATTTATGAGGGTCATGATCGAACTATTAAAATTTGGCAAAAATTAAAAATATGGGTTGGGGTTTTACGATGAATTTTGGATATTTGAGTGAGAATTTGAAAAGTCGATGAAAGGTGGTGGTTGATTTATAAATAGGTAGTTTTGGGTGATCTGTATGTAATTACCCCTCATTAAGATTATTATTTTTCATTATTTGATAATATTGGCATGCAATTTTGGTTGGGTTCAGGGTGGAACCAGTATTATCTTTTAGAGTAGGCAATGTCTAATATTTTTAAGTATTGGGTAGCGGGTAAAATTATTAAATTGTTTAAATTACATAAAATAAAAATTAAATTTTATTATTTGTATAGAGAATTTATAAATTCTGTTTGAAGTAATTTAGAGATTATTTGAAATCAATTTTATTTTTATTTTTAAAAATAAATCATCTTACTTTTAAAAATATTCAAAAAAGTAATAATAATTTTGAATATTATGTAGAACAAAATTGTTTCCAATACATCAAAAATATTTTATTTCAAATGAAAATATAAACAAAACAAAATTAAATTAAATTAAATTAAAAAAAAAAAAGAAAAATGGTCCACATGGCCTCTTAATTTTCTCGTTTAACTTTATTGTATTTGTATGTATGTATGTATATATCTATCTATCTATTCTATCATAATTAAGTTTTTTCATAGATTTGATATGGCCACCATGTAACTTATAGAAAAGTGTAATTTATGGGTAACTTTTGTTCATGGAATAATTATGCACAGGCCTGTAACCGGAGTGTTGACATAAGCTACGTCCGGACAACAAAAGCGAAGCAATACACCAAGGGCGGTTTTTTTTTTTCTGTTCACCTCTGTCCGGTGTATCGCGTCCGTTGTCCAGACGTAGTTTTGCATCTGAACTCCAAGATTTTGGATTCTAACTATCATAAACTCGTTTCATAATTATATTTTTTTAAATTTATATTTGAAACTACATTATAACTTAAAAATAACATCTATATTAATCTTTATTTTTATTGTTATTCATTTAAGATATGCAGCAAAATGAATACAAATTATTATTATTATTATTTTTTTTTTGCGATAGAATATAAATTTGTTCAGTCACAATGCTATTGATTCTGGAGAAAATATTGTGTTCCGATAATTAATTGTACGGAAGATGGTCTTGACCTTTCATGCCCTTAACAAAGCGGCATGGTGCGATCTATACCATCGTACAAACGTCTAGACAATCAATATAATATTTTCTAACAAATTAAAAATATCATTATAAATACACGTAACCACATTATTAGAAAAAAAGAGCATAATTTAAAAGTATTGCAGCAAATTTTCCACAACCTACTATTATTATTCTCATAATAAAACAATATTGCCAAATTGGACAATGTGGCTTCTCGCCTACTATACGTTAAACACATTGACCCAGTTTTCCTTCACACGCGAAAGGTACCACCCAACGTAATTTTAATTAATAATTAGCCCTCGTAAAAAAAAGAAAGTCAAGATTATTCTTACCAATTTTTTTAATTAAAATCAAGTTTAAATTAACTAATTTATTTTGAGATGAGTTTAATATAAAAAACAATTCAAATTTAAATTCCAATCAAAATTTAATCTCAATAAAAAAATCAGAATATCCTTTAAATTTTCTGCAATCGTATAGCTACTCCCTCGTTTTAAATTTTTCACCGCCGGGGCATTTACATACACACCACCCAAGTCTTATCTATTTACATATATGATATATAACACCTAAACTTTGATATTTACATACATAGCATTCAAATCTTTAATATCACATAAAAATATAACTTTTGTTTATATACGTTCATTTTGATAACACAAAAGTGTTATAAATGCAAATATTAAAGGTTAGATGTTGGATATTACAAAAGAATTGTGTTATATTGGTAGTGATTTTGCGCTTCTGTTGTTTAATTAGGCGAAGTCCGAATTCCAGTGAAAGGATCCGATTCATACAGATCCACCATTGGACTGCTTGATACCAGACTGCAGCTGGATAAGGCTATTAAGAATAGCGACCCCCGGTACGAAGCAGCGCTTGCTATAATGGCCTCCAAACTTTCTTACGAGAACCAGATCTTCATTGAAAACACTGTGAAAGACATATGGAAGGTAATTTGGTCAATCAATTTAAATTTTCATTCACTATATATAGTATATTTACATATCTAACACCTAAACATGTATATTTAGATGTATATGGTATCAGGGGCGGAACAAGAATTGTTTTTTATGGTGAACAAAATTAGCAAATGTTTAATATTTTAAGTATTGGGAAAAAAAAACTATATTGAAAGGGGGAAAAATCACTAAATCATCTAAATTATATGGAAGAAAAATATTAAATTTTGCTATTTTTAAAAGGAAATTGCAAATTCTAAGGGGGACATTGCCCACCACAAGCATAAGGTGATTCTGCACTTGTAGGGTGTATCAGTCAAATTCTTAACATCACGTAAAATATATTATTGATGCGTGCTAGAAGATTCATGCCGGTAGAGTGATAATTTAGTGTCTTAGATTTGTACGAAAATTCAATGCACACACAATTAATTAAAGTGATAGGCAGAGACAATAATTTTTTTTTACATGGAAAACTTGGACAGTGAAAATACCACAGAGCCTAGCCCTATCAGAAATTATCCACTACTATAGCTTGATGAGTACAAGTTTGGGCTCTTGTCAAACAAGTACGAAAGGGTCACGCAATTATTATGTCCGTATGTAGGGGAGCTTGTTGCATAACGATCAAAATTGGTTGCAATTGATGTAACATTGGTACACTGTCATTGAAGTTTAGGCAAATCCTCTATGAAACACCAGATCCGGCTTGGTTATTGATAGAGTGAATAGTTCGGTCATTTCTGGGATTCTCTCTTCTATTCAAAAAAATCGTGGCGCAATACATATCCCCCTTTGTTACGTCATGGAATAGAGGAAAGAAATCAAAAAATGGATTTTTTTTTTCAAAAATAAAATCTTATTGGAACTGTCCATATTTGATTCATCATTCGAAACTAGATTCGGAATGTGATATGATTAGGTATCAAACCTTGAAGAGATCAAATTTTTGATCCAATTAAAGAGGAACTTCCTGAGAAAATGCTATGTGCAATGAAGGTTGCCTCTTGGGCTCGACGTAATTCTCGAAGACTTGATGCTTAAACGAGACAATGGATGAGTACCCAATCACAATCGTGCTTCAAGATGTTAACGTGAACAATCTTTTGAGAATATAAACAGTTTTCACAGACTTTGTGTTTGGAAAAGATTGGAGAAGACTCCTGCACCATAATCGTGCTCAGAACATTAACTTGAATGACCTTTCAAAATTGTAGCGACGGTTATCTCCCACATTGAAGGATGCATAGAAATGATCTTCAAGAGGTACAAAAGGATATTATTTCGCTAGTTAGATGATGTATATTATTGAAAAGTAAAGGGGAGCTTGACTTCTCAGACTTGAGGGATGTGTTGAACAGGTCTTTGTTCCATCTAGACGACTCCAAGCGATGTGGGCTAGAAGTATCGCAGCGGTATAGTGATTATTTATCATCTTAGCTTTGCACAAATGTCCAACTCTTATTCACGTAATTGAAATGACTAGTGCAAACACCAAGTTTAAGGAGGAAAAAGTGGAATGGGAAAAAACCATAAAGCCTAGCCCAATTAAAAATAATCAACTATAGCTTGATGAGTATAGGTACATATACTTCTCCCACAAGCAAGGAAGAGTTACGCATTTACTATTTCATGTACAAGGGGACTCGTTACGCGAGGAACGAAAGCGTTTGTAGTTGTTAGAACTTTGTTACATCTTCTTCGAAGTGCATCGTTGTGCGGTGTTCTGATCGACACATTGCTCCATAAAATGCTCCGTTGCTCCGCGTTGTTGGCAGCTACTCTGTAATTTGCTTTGTTACTTCACAATGTTGATTGCTACTTCGTACGACACCTTGTTACTCTGCACCGTTGGTCACTGTTCAGCAAGGTGCTTCATTGCTCTATATCGTTGTTCATTGTTGAACAAGATGCTTTGTTACTCAGCAACAATTGTCATTGTTCTACAATGTGCTTCATTAGTCTATGACATTGATCACTACTAGAGAGGTGGTTGACAATGATTGACGGTAGTTGTCAACGGTGGTTGATAATGAAAGGAGCAGAAAGCATTCCTTAAATCTTTAGAATATAACACTATTCTTGAGCTCCTTCTCTTCTCAATACTCCTCCAAGCTCAGGTTATCAAGTCTAGGAGATGCCTCCCGATAGATAAGAAAAGAATCCCGGCCACTTCATCGGACGGCCCAACCTTTGATCAGATGGCTTTCTGTAGACATGTGAGTGTATTAACGATGTCAGAATTGAATAATCCAGAAACTCATTGGATTTGTTTCATCGAGACGCTCAATTTGACTGAGACTTATCGGATTTGGAATTCATTTGACCATAGAATCGGGCATCTGAAGTTTCCAAATTTGATTTAATGGCTCGACCTGGGCTTGATGTTACTTGGATTGGACTAAACTTTGCTATCATCATGTTCCTCTCATCAAGACTGACAATTTGAATATAAATTTGTTGTGCAATCGGAGTTCTTGATTTTTAATTGAGATTTGAACGTTTCTTGTCCGAAAAAATATATATATATATATCTCAAATACCTGACACGCCTTAAGATCTGTGTGAGACAATAAAAACTTATTGATCATTATTATATTTTAACAGTGAAATATAATCTTTCATGTATGGGTTTTTAGCACCAAGGTTTTTAGTATAAATATCAAATTTTGGGTGTTAGATATGTAAATACATAAGAATTTTGAAGCATGTAAAATATAAAATTTCCTATAAATAGTGCTGTAGCAAAGTGCATTTACAGCATCCATGTCGAAATTATTCCTTTAATGATATTTCAAAATTAGATATTGGTTTCCCTGGAAATAATAGATTTAGCATCTTTAAATTGCAGATGGACTTCTTGGCGTACTACAATTGCTGGAATGGTAAGCTATTTCAATCAGCCTGCAAAAGTGAGCAAATTATAAATATGAATTCAATAAGACATAACCTCTCATTTAAATAAATTAGCTCTGTGGGCCTAATTTTGCAAAATATAAAGCATGTCCTATAAAATTAATAAATTTCACCATTTTTATGAACTTAACTAGAAAATTGGATGTATATAAAACTGATATATATAAATTTCAGCATTTATATAGATTAAATTGATTAAGCATATCAATACGCTCGTTTTAGATTATGTGCAATGTCACATTTAAATTAGAGTTTGATTTTATTTTTTCTTCAGAGTAGATAAACTTATTATGCAAATAAAGTAATATTAAAAAATTAGGGGTATTTACTTAAATACCAATATATATATATATATTTATATAACTGTTAAATTTTAAATTTTACATCCGTACCACCCAAACATTCACATTACATAAAAAATATCACAATTTACATCTTCATGCGTAGCTAAGCTGGTATGCATGTAAAAATGGAAGTTTCGGTGCTAAATATGTAAATGCGAATTGAGTTTGCATGCGTGTAAAACTTCTTAAAAATTAGGGAAAATTACGTACGCATCACATAATTCTTACGAATTTACCTATCTTACATTTTTTTTTACACACATACCAATTTAACTATAGAGTTTTACTTTTCATATGATATCCGTAAATCCTAAAGATATAGTGTGAGATAGATAAATCTATAAGAATTGGGTACTATTTATGTAAATGCCCCGTAAAATTAATACAAAACTTTTTCAAAGAGAATTAAATCAAATATTTTTCCCAACACTTCCTTTTCTTTTAGTGAATTGGAAAAAATGTTTTAAGGATAATTACATGAATAGCCCTAAAAATTTGTTATAAACAAAATAGGCTATCGTCATTTTGATATTTCTCTATACTTTTTGCTTAAATTTTAGATTTGACAATTGACATTTTGGACTGTACCAACGTTGGCCCCTGACCAAGCTAAAAATATCCCAAAAGCTTTAGATTTTCGGTTGGATGTGCAGCTTAAAATGTGTTAGAATGAGCAAATAAATTCAATCAAATGCTACAAATTATATTGTCTTATTTTGTGAAGTCTTCTTCACGTATTAGATTGGCAATTTTGGTGCCCTTTCGCTTTTTTCAATAAGGTGGACACAGTCTTGCACCGGAAGAAAATCATGAAGACGACGCCGGCGGCGTCTTCTCTCAGGTTTGATTGACAAAAATAAAAATATTATAAAGAAAATTAGGAACTTGACAAGTAAAGATATTTTTCTATCATTTTAATTATTTTTAAAATTTTGAAATAAATAAGTTTTCGGAGGATTTACATGCATACCACTCAATTTATGGAAAATTATGTTTCGCTTTTCTGAACTTTAAATATATATATATATATATATATATATATATATATATATTATTTGATATAAAAATATAGGTGGGATGAATGTGAAAATTTAAGTTTAGGTGTTAAATATGTAAATATATAGGAATTGGGTCATGAATGTAAATGCTCCATTTTTTTTTTTCTTTTTAGAGCCATTATACTTATTCTTATTATAAATGAATTTATATCTATATTACTATTGTTTACATCCACCCCAATTATTGAATTCTTGCTGTTATCATGAATATTGTATAAATTCCTAGAAGATGTCGGGAAGCATGATCAACTCTAGACTCTAGTGCGTAATATTTATTTTATGTGTAAATAAGATTTGATATTAAGCAAATACCGGTCTTTAGTAGGCATTGATAGTGCGCGATGGATTTAAAAAAATAAACCGTAGGTGTCAAACTAGGAAAAAAATTTTGTATGTAAACGTACGCAGTGTTGCGTATGTCATCTAATAGGAGGATGTCACGTACATATAACATCCATGTAACCTACTTATAATTTGCAAAAATAAGAGATTACAGGGAGATTACAGAGAGTTTACAGGCAGGTTACAAAGAGGTTACAAAGGATAAAACACGGAAATACCCCCATGTAACTTATATGTAACATGTTAGACGTACGCAGCTCTGCGTATGCTTTACGTACTCAAATTTTTTCCTTCAAACTAATGCGTGCAAGAGAAATTGGCTGCGTTAGAGTCAAACGCAGATTCCTCTTTTTTTTTTTTTATAATTTTTTTATGAAGGACTCTATCTCCCTAGTAGAGTAGTTAATTAACATCTTAACATTTCATGAAAACCCAACAGACACCTAAATTATAGAAAATGACAAAAAAAAATTTTTTTCTTGTGGAAAACCCGAAAAGCGAATAAACCACGTGGCCAGCCAAGTTGAAGTATTCTACAACGAGTAGGTGATTACAATTACAAATTTTATCCCACTAGAGAAAATTGGTTGCACTGCCCCTCATGTTACAATGTAGGTGCACGGAAGTACTTGTGTCCCTGCTGTAGGAAGCGGTTGCAATGAGGAGTGATAGTCAAGGCTTCAATACATTGTCTTCAGGGTTGGCACGACGTCTGAGTTGATGGTGTTGTTTCTTAGGTAGATTTATACAATGCTTCATCAAAAGGAGTAGACAATGACCGATGATGGTTGACAGTGAGCGGCAGTGGTGGCCGGAAATGCCAGAGGTAACCCCGACCCAAGTTAGCCGGAGGTAGCGACGACCTTAGTTGGTCGGAGGGTTGATCATAGAGCTGCGGCGACCGCCAGAGTTGGCCAGAGGGCGGCGATAGACGAAGTAAAAGTGATGTGAGAATTCAGCTCCCTCTCCAAGCTCCAGTCTTCTTCAGGCTTCAAGCTCTAGGTTCTCTCACAATAGAAGGTACGACTCTTTCGATTGCATTTAAGGGATGAATCCAAACCACTCTACTTGAACAACTCTAAAAAATTACCTTGATCATACATCGTTTGATGAACATTTAAGTATCTTAATGATGTCGTGATCGAACAATTTTGAGCTCGTTGAATTTGTGTTGTAGAGATGCTCGATTTGATTATGAGCTCTCCATATTCGAGATCCGTCTGACATTTCATAAATGTCTGAAAATCTTTTAAAAGTGGTTAAATGGCTTGATATGAGCTTGATTTGACTCAGATTTTATCTATATTGTTGGGTCATCTAATCGAGACGCTTAATTTGACTATAAGTTTAATAAAATCGAATTCTGGAGACCTCTCAATTAATATTTAAATATTTCTTATTTAAAAAATGACATTGAGATTTATCTCATGTTTTGTCGTTCATACAGGAAAATAAAAAATTATTAGTGGAGCACCAACAATAATAATAATTTGCTCCTTATTTTCACCATGTGTCAGAACTTAAAAAAAAAAAAAAGCAAAATCGTTTCCGTCAAAAACTGACTCAAGGAAAATCAATTCTATCGTTTTTTTTTATTTAAATTAAAAACTGTCATATTAAAAGATTATTTAATTAGATCAATTATAAAAAAAATTGATTTTTTAACTTGTATGTATATGCCTGCTACACACGTATGGAGAATCCTAACTCCAAACCTTCAACTTTATACTATTTATTTGCGCCATGCGGGCCACTTCCACTTCAAAGAAAACTGTCATATATATATATATATAAACACTTTATCAGTAATAAAGATAAGAAAACAACTTCTCAGATGAATATTATTATAATTGAAAGATGGCAATCATAGAAAAGTAGCGCGGCATTATTTAAATTACAAATTACAAAATTATTATGAATATATATATATATATATATATATATATATATATATATATATATATATATATATATATATATATATATATATATATGATAACATTATCTAAATCAAACTAAACAAATAAATAAATAATAAATAAAAGATTGTCAAAAATTGATCCGACATGCAACTATAACATAACCGAAATTGAAAATTTCTAGTTTGAGTTTATCAAAATAATTTTCAGATTGAATTTAGATTGACGTACTAATCAGAAAATGACTGTCTATACTAAATTAACTCAAAATTGACTAGATATTGATCACAACCTACCAAATTTTGATCAAAATAGCTATTATCCATTGTATTAAACAAATTTTACGCGTTTGATTTGGGTTGATGAGTTGAAGATATGTCAGGACCAACTTTCTAACCTATTTAATATTGAGATTTGGTTCAGACCAAATTTCTTCGATTTCAGGTCAGAACAGAATCCGACGCCTTAGCCTGATTTGAGTCCCCTTAAAATAAATAAACAAAATTGTAAAGTGTTTATTATGCACGAATAATCCATTAACCTTTCTGCATATCTAACGAATTGTTGAAAAATCTGATTTAGATTACAGAATTTATTGTCTTTCCTATTATATAGAAATTATTGTCTTTCCTCTTATAGATTATTGTGTACAAATCATAGTTAATTAACCATGGAATATTATAGGAAATAATTGTAATCTATTTAGTTATTTTCCTTATCTACGATGTAGAATTCCTATATGTAAAGGTATTGGGCATTGCATTAAATAAGATGAAATAATTTTCTCTTTCTTTATCTCTATTTTCACGAATAATGATGTGTACCTCCTCCTCCTCCAAGTAACAAAATAATATTTCATGAGAAAAGATTGACTCTTTATATCGTGTCCATTTTCTATAGATATAAAGTAGGATAATGTCAACAGATTCCGTTTTGACATGAATTTAATGTAAATTTTATTTGAATCTTTTTAAAGTAAATATATCTTAAGATTACATTAATGAGGATTATACAATTATTTTAATCAAAATTTTGGCTGTTCTAACTCGCATCTTTTCCAGTTTCGGGTCAGAAAATCTTACGGGCTCAAGTAATGTTGCGCCGCTTTTTAATCATTTTTTGCGCATTTAAGATCCAATTTACGTAGATTTTGTCCACGATTTTATTTCAGATTTCGAGGAAAAATTCTCCACGCAAGCCTTCATGATGTGCGACAAAACCAGCAGCTCCGGCGATCTCATCATCGTCGCCTTCCGCGGCACCGAACCCTTCGACGCCACCCAATGGTGCACCGACATCGACTTCTCATGGTACGAAATCCCCCAAGTCGGCAAGATCCACGGCGGCTTCATCAAAGCTTTAGGCCTTCAAAAGAACGTCGGCTTGCCCAAAGAGCTCCATACTCAGTCCCCCAATCACCCGCCCTACGCTTACTACGTCGTCCGGGAGAGGCTTCGCGAGGAGCTCCGCCGAAATGAGAACGCGCGGTTCATTGTAACGGGGCACAGCCTCGGTGGCGCTCTGGCGGTTCTGTTTCCGGTGGTGCTCGCGCTGCACGAGGAGGACTTTTTGCTGAAGAGGATGGAGGGGGTCTACACATTCGGGCAGCCGAGGGTGGGGGATAAGAAACTTGGGGAGTTTGCGGAGAAGTATTTGGGGGCGTCGAATGGAAGGCGGAGATACAGCAGGTTTGTTTACTGTAATGATATGGTGCCGAGGTTGCCTTATGATGATTCCACGCTGCTGTTCAAGCATTTCGGCAAATGTCTCTATTATAATAGCTTCTACAAAGGAAAGGTGAGTTTGCCATTCTTTCTTCATGCATCTCGCGCTTTTCGGTTAAGTTGTTTGGTTTGTTAAAATCTGCTTTGTTGATTTGGTTGTGTTTGCTATAAAAGACATGCATGCATGCTGTACTGATTCAAACCATAATATCCAAGTAATGGAGGGTAAGATATGAGAGAGAGAGAGATGTGGAGATGGAGACTGATGCACAATAATGAACAGTAGTATAAAACTTAATTATTTAAAATGTATTTAGCACAGTTTGAATTCATATTAATATTGCACTGTGTATTTAGAGAGAATCGTTTATATATGTTGTATATTATGATGCAGGTGAGGGAAGAAGAGCCAAATAAAAACTACTTCTCATTGTTGACTGTGATTCCCAAATATGTTAATGCCATGTGGGAAATCATTCGAGGATTATTTATTGGATTTGTTGAAGGGTCAGAATACAAGGAAGGATGGGCTCTACGGCTACTGAGGCTATTCGGGCTGATTGTACCTGGATTACCACCTCATTCCCCTCAGGATTATGTCAACTGTACAAGACTGGGAAATTATCTGCCATTAGAAAATAGCACAAGAGAATTTAAGCTAGATTAGAAGTATATTCAAATGGGTTTTGTTGGAATTTTGTTATTTGAGTAAAAGTAAATTGAGAAAGTGACAATAAAAGACACAAAATTAGTTCTTAATTACATTGCCATGAATTTCATTTATGAATGTAAACTTTGAGCAACATTTTTAAAGAGTATGGTTGATGTGTACCTATTAGTTAAGGTCGTAAGGTTAATGACATAATAATATAATTGATGAAATTGCGGCATTGGTCTGCCATAAGGGTACTTATAATTAATTTGGCTCAAAATTGGATTACTTAATTGTATTTTGGCTCAAATTATGATTCATGTAAAACTCATTTATTATTGGAATTACCAATAGAATATTGACCAATAATCTCAAAGAATTTTATACCTAGTCTTTTAATGAAAAATCAGTTGAATTCAAAATTTCTATTGAAAGAATGGTGAGTTCGGAAAAACATACCGCAGACTCCTCTCATATCTCATTTCTATCAAAGTATCCACAGTGTAAAGGCTTGTTTGGGATAGCTTTCTGTCTGCTTTGACTTTCAGACTGCCACCACAGTTTTCTTTGTGGATCTACTTTTTTTCAGGTTTTTAGAAATCTGTGTTGTAGAGTGCAACATGCTTTAAGCAAGATATATGACACAATTCAAAGAAAACATGCCACATGCTCGATAACAAGCCATACCTGTGCAAACGTCCTCACTTGGGTGCCGAGGATTTAGCGCTTGGATGTGCGGCATAGCCGCATCTTACTTTGGTGAGGCGTGTGGGGAACTTCACCTTCAGATCTCCAAAAAGAAAACTCTCCATGATGTTGTGAAATGGGGCTATCCTACAAAAGTTTTATCATTTCACAACTCCTCATAATTTTGCAAGGTGAGCTAGCTACAAAACTTTTCTCACTTTGCAACATTCAAACATCCCAACCCCTCAAAGGAAGGTTGAGGTATGCCAAAGCAAGGGGAAATTAGATTCCGACCCACTAGGATTTAGGTTTAGGTTTTACAACGAGAAATCACTCGGCTTTGCAAAGGATTTGGCAACACATGTGATTCCTAACCTAGGTCTTCTTCTAAGAAATAAACAACCAATCCAAGAGCGTGTGGTTGACATGGACAATTCACTCCGTGTGGGCGACTGAACCCACAACCCATAGCAAAAATCTAAGAGCTAGCTAAGAAAGAAAGCGCGAAGGATTTAAATGAGTTTCATCTACGCAATTGGGGATGCTTTTTTCAATAGGATGAAGCTCTCCTAACAGTAGATTAGTAGCCCACATTCCGACAAGGCTTCAGCAAGGTCCGCTCTACTCGACAAAAAAATGAAGAAGCCGTCCTCTAGAAGGAGAGTTTGACAAGACTCCGACGAAGTTCCGAAGCAGTTCCGAGCTTCGGTGAAGTTCCAACAGTGCTCTGTTTATTCTTCCTCAAGCTAGGATGAAGCTCTCCTTTAGTATAGGAGAGAAGAAACCTTGCTCGCTTGCTAGCCAAGCTCCTTCTCCTTAAGCAAATCTCCTCACACACTCAAGATAAGTGGCAGAGGAAGATGAAGGAGGGGAGGAAGAAAAGAGGAGAAAGAAGAGTTTCTTGTGCCAAGCTCTTCACCTCAAGGCCTTCAAGAAGAAACCCTAGCTTCATGGAAGAAGAAGCTATCCCATGCCATCTCAACCTTAGCCCCCAAAAGCTGAAAATAAGAGAAGATGATAAAGGAGTGAGCCTACCCTAGGTTAAAATATGCTCAACTCTTCCATTTGTCAAAAATGCCCTTCATAAACCTTCTTGGAGGCTTCCAAAAGAGGCATAAAAGAAGTATTACCTACCCTCTTTTCCCATCCCAAGAACAAATCACCTTGACCCAGACATTTTAGCTGCCCTCGGAGGTGTGTCGGATCAAATCATGTCTTAAACAGCTTTTTTTGCAATATGGGAATAGACCGGCATATGGGTGTCGAGACTCTGGCTCCCTGGACACCACCCAGGTGTCGCCTACTTTTCCAGCTCTCAGAAAAATGGCTGTTTTGAGCTGTTTTGGGTGGTTAGGCACTTGGGACTGCTGTTTATGACCATTTCAGAGGCGGTATTGGGTGCCTAGGCCCCAGTATGGCCCAAAGATGCAAAAAGCTTTACCGGCGGAGGGTTTCTTCGATCTAAAAGCTATTGGGGACCATGTATGAGTAAATTATGATCTCCTAACCTCAAAAATGAGTATTTTTCTCGTCTATTGATCGAAGAATATGTTGCCAACAAGCACTCCGGACCACAGTGAGGGTAGGGCATTACAAACCCTATTTTTTTCGTAGCGTGTAGGATAGCTCCGTGACTTCTCTTGACCTCTGAGAGGCTCAAAATGGATACATGGGGACCTATGAACACCAAATATGTCCAATGTCCTGAGTAGGCCCGCTCAATGGTAGATTCTTTGAGGTAAGAACAAATTGTCGCAGAGACTGATTTCAGGCACGTACTAGCAGGCTCAGATTAGTGTCTTGAGCTACAGGATACTACGAATAAGCAGAATCATTTTGAGCAAGTCATGTGGACATCATACACGTGTAATAAAAAATTGACGTCAACAAACTTATTGAAAAAGCAAAACTCATTGAAAGATCAACTTCTATGTGTATTTCATATTCAACCTTGCCATGTAATGTCCAGATTACAAACATTGTTTATTTCCCCTGTGGTATAAATAATACCTGACATTGTCTAACATTAATTATACTTGATTCTTATGTTTCACACACGGGTATCGAAACCTACCCTCATATAAGTCAGTTAAATGCTAAGTTGTTGCTTGCACGAAAGTCTCAAAAACGTTCAAAAACTACTTAATTGGTCCTTTTATACTCGAATGCAGTATATTATACATCTAGAATCTTATAATAAAAACATCCATAGATAACCTATATATTTGATAAAAAAAATTATTAACTAGAGTTAATATCTTATGCAATTACTGCTTAGAAGTACTAAATTGAGTCACAAATAATTTGACAATGAAGCACAAAACTCCATATAGATTTAAAATTGTAGATATAACAAACGTAAAATCTTGATCGGAGTGTATGTTTGAAAGGGTATCAGCCTACATACCACTCAATTCTTATAATACGAAACACATAAACTTAACTTGCAAATTACAATATAAACCCGGTGTATATAAAAAATGTGTAAACATGAATCTAGAAGATATCCACGGTCAGCGGAGGAAGACGACATGGCATCGTGGGGGCTTATCATGGATAACCCG
The DNA here is from genome assembly GCA_022702705.1 of Papilionanthe hookeriana x Papilionanthe teres. Taxonomy (NCBI): domain Eukaryota; kingdom Viridiplantae; phylum Streptophyta; class Magnoliopsida; order Asparagales; family Orchidaceae; genus Papilionanthe; species Papilionanthe hookeriana x Papilionanthe teres. The sequence goes on along the minus strand of CM040425.1, from coordinate 69,256,651 downwards.
ATACCCCATACCTTGTCGGCTGGCTCCCACAGACCAAGAGGAAAGCATTTCTCCGACGGATGAATCAAATACAATTTTCTAGTTTGACCGGATGAGCGAAGCAAATTGCCGGGCCCTGAAACAGTTGCTTGTACTTTTCCACCCTACTTGTGCATAAATAAACTCTCGGAAATTGTCAAATCAACAGTTTACTCGGGGCCCCTAGCGAACGATCGCTCAAACAAAATGAAGTCAGGTTCAAATTGAGACGGATGCAACAGTATCAATATTGGTTCAATTCGACTCAAATCAAACCCAATTCAATCTATTAAACTACTTTGAAAGCTTTAAGTGCATAATTGGAAGGTCAAATAGATTACGAATCCGACGTACTTGTAGTCAAATTGAACTTCTCAACAACAACAACAATAATAAAATAATAAGATAAATAAAAACAATATTGATCAAAAAAGTGTCGGCACGAAACTTGAGGACTATCCGGTGAAGAATTTTCACAAATAGGAAAAACCAGTAGAATAGTTGATGGACACTGATTCGCTCGGATCAAGGCATAGAGCTCAACCTGATGGATCTCGAGCCTGTCGACAACCATTACTCTCGGCTCATGTTTCTCTAAAACTTAAGGTTTCATCGGCTTGATCGGTCAATATGACTTAAGGTCCAAAGCGACATGTAGATACCTCCAAATGGAACTCGAAAAACACTGGTATTGTATATTTAAAATAATAAATAGCTCTCATCTTGAGTAATGTTAAAAATGGAATCTCACAACTGTACCTCTTATATTTATAAATAGGAGATTATTTATCAAATAAATATTATACATTCATACTGTTTATTATTGCTCTCTCTATTTCTTTTTAGTGTAAAGCATTCTATTTATTGGGTGTATTTCCCAAATAATTTTAAATTCAACAAATACTAATAATAATAAAATATAATGACAATAACAATTATAAAAATAATAATACCAATAGATATAATAGAAAAAATAATAATAATAATAATAATAATTTGCTCTTCTAATTTTCACCAAGCGTCAGAATTAGAAAATAAAAAAATAGCCAAAAATTGATTTTTCCAAAAGTAAATTTTGTCAATATCAGCTTTTGAAAAGTCAAATTTGCTGTTTTCGAAAATTTATTAAAAGATTATTTAATTAGATCGATTTTAAAATTTCCATCTCTTTGGGATTCTAATTGTACAAAAATGCCCTTCAATCCCAGATATTTTCTTCGCCTATTAATGAAAAAGCATGTAACCGGCTTATCATTATTAAATTCATAATGGACCATCATACCCCTTAATCTAATTTATTGATAGATTAAAAATTCATATTTTGAACTAACAAAATCTGAAATAAGTCATCGTATTTAAAAAAAAAATATTACATCCAGTTAACCTGAACGGCACGGATAGCATCACATCGTGCATTCCACACCTTCATCTGCTTGCCCATCGTCGACGGGCAAGTAGGTGTTGTTAAAATTCGTAGCGTGAAGTTGTGGTGTACTGAAGTACTGCAATTTTTTTCAGGGATTTAAAAAAAATTATGTGTTCGATATACAAAAGTATCGTTCATGTGAAATGTTATTGTCATACTGCCACCCACCATTGCCCGCCCAGCACAACAGTCACAACTGACCAACCGGCATCGGCGTTGGCCGCGTCCCATCGTAGCCACAGTTTATCATTGCAGCTGGTTGCTAGCTGTTGCCGCCACTGCCACCACCTTACCCGTCGGTCACCATCACGCTGCCCCAACAGCCCACTTCTGTCGGTCGGCCGTATCCAACTCAAAAAGTATGCTTTGAAATAATATACTATTTTCAATCTACTTCGAATCAAAAAAAAATATAAAGTCCTATATTTATTCTATAACGGACCAAACAACTCAATAATATTTTAAATATATTTAAATTATAACACTTTATAAATCTTTTATATTACATTTTATTTTCAACAAACTAAATAAACTCATAATATTTTACCCATATTTTGATTGAACCATAAGAATATCGTTGCCGCTTTTCATGAATCTGAGGAAAAAATTTCCTGACTTCTGTGTTAAGTCCAAAACATTTCCTCTGAAGAGCCATTGACCTGCGACCCGGATATGCTCCAGAACTGCCACGTACCCCTTTGACTCTTTCTCATTTCTTTAGTTTTATGAACTCTAACCGTTGAACATTTCGAAGTGAAAGGATCCCTCTAATAAGCCAGCTGGGTTTAATTGGCCTTTACTTTTCAGCTATATATTCAATATATATGCTAACATAAATAAATGAATATTACTATAAACTGCCACGCAGAGTTATTAGGCTTGCGATAGGATTTAAGTTGGCATCCACAATGATCAACCTGATAATGACCGGTTTATTTTTTTATAATTGAATATTTACAAAAAAAATAGACCACTTTAGAAATATTATTTCGAGTTACCAAAAATTGTGCATTTGAACTTTTGAAATTATGTTCTTTTGTGGAGTAATCCAGCTATTTCACTATACATGTAGCTATATAATATATAAACATATATAAAGTTGTTAACGATCTGATTTTGAGCCTGAGATGCATGATTTTGATTTGTAGATCGGCTTGTTTATTTCGATCCGAGCCGAAATTCGAATTAATTTTTTAGCGATAATGATACTTGAACTAAATTTGCTAAATTCATTGTCATAAGTTGTTAATGATCCGTTTCGAGCCGAGCTGGGGTAGGCTCAAAATAGGCTGAAAAAAATTTGATCTAAAATTTCGGCTCGTAGCTCGGCTCTTTTTTTCAGTTTGATCTCGATCCGAGCCAAAATTCAAATTAATTTTCGAGAGATTAACTATCTTCGAGCTAAATTCATAGTCCTATACATATATCAAAATTTTACACACACACCACTCAATTCTTACGTATTTAACACCTAAATATGATTTATAAAAAAAAAACCTAAATATTGATTTGTACATAAATATATCATTTTAGCTATGCATGAAAATGTATATTTTAATATTTGAAAGTTAAAATGGTGATATTTTTTGTGTGACATGAAAGATTTGAATGGTATAAATGTCAAAATAAAGTGTTAGATGTGTAATTACATGGGAATTACATGTAAGGACGTAAATGCACCTATATTTTTATATATATAAACTTGTTCAAAGCATGTAACGATCAAACAAGTGCTATTTAAATCTAGTAACCATCCTTATAATGAAATTAAAAATATTAGCTTAAGAGATTACAAAATTTGCCAAATTTTGAAGTCTAAGAATCCTAACATCTGTGCCATTGGACCATTATCACCCATCCGCCATATTGAATTCTCATAGATGTTAATCCACCATTTCTAGACCACTGATGCCCATCTACGATTACTCGATTATCATTTCTTTATATTTGGGTCACTTTCATCACTCATTCACAATCACTTGAGGATTATCGGGAAATTATAGTTGCTTTTTCATTGAGCTTGACTACGATCACTTGAATTTTGTAGTTCATTTATAGTTGCGCAATTATTGCCCGGCTACACAACCATATTACTCTATTATGGTAGCTTGACCACCATTGCAAAACTATGATTGATAGTACTTTATCTCTCATATATGATTACTCTACATATCACATTCACCCAATTATTGTGCCACAACTTATATCACACGATTTTAATCATTGAACCTTCGACACTTCACAACTATTGCTAGATGATTATTTCTTGATTATGATATCATCAAAATTCTATTGTCCATCTACAATTCCTTTAACTACATCACCTACCATAGTTGTCAGATTGCCATCTACCAACTATAGCTGCCAAAACACTATAACATGACTAAGGTCATCTAATTATTATCACACATTTATGATCATTCAACTATAGTCAATCGGTCGTCATTGCCCAACTACAATGGCTTTCCTGCCATCACCTTCCTAGGAACATGTAACCAACAACAACTAATTACAATCACCTGATTTTGGTCTTTCAACTATTAATACACACACACACACACACACACACACACACACACACACACACATATATATATATATATATATATATATATATATATATATATATATATATATATATATATGATGCATACTATTGACATGACTACCAACATCTACTAGTTTGATCACTTGCTATTGATAATAAAGTTGATGCCTACAATCCACACTAATATTATACTAGATTTTTATCTCTCGACTCCCCTTTTTAAAAGAAATGATCAAATATGCCAACAATGGTTCTCTTGAAATCCTAAGCTCTTACAACCTTTTATTCCAAAATATATTATACATATTTCATATCTACTACAATATACTAATACCTTTCTCAACTATATAAGAAACCATCATTTATAACTTATGATATAAATTAATAGATTATTTCAACTGCCTAAACTCTTGATTTTTCCTTTTTAATTTTTTCACACAAACTCTAGAGTCCCTTATGAAACTCTTTTGTGTGATAGATCTTTGTTGAACATTTATAATAGCTTGACTACCATCTCCTCACTATAATTTTCTAGCCATAGTGCTTGCTTACTATAACCTAACAATTGTCATTTGACAATGAGTACTAGATTAATATGGCTAAACTACAATCACCCGACCACCTTATCCAATGTGCAATCATCATACTATTATTTCATGATAATCATTTCTTGACAATTGTCTCCAGATTAAGATTTTCTGACCACAATTACTTGACTATATTGTTTTACCATTAGCCTCATTAACTTTATTGCTAGAAATCACTTATAAGACTAGTAATGCCTGCAACCATCTATAAGGTTAATGTTGGGCATTAATATATCTATAAATTTTTATAAGACTCATGCATATAATCAATATAAATGCTAACGTAAATTCGTGCCATCTAAATCAAGAGAAGACTTGATCTCGTATTCTCCTAACTCATTTCCTTAGAAGGAGAATGTTTTCCCTTTAAAATAATCTTAATATCTCAAGATTTCTCTAGCTAATATCATGAAATCCATTTTCCACATTTTATGTCTATTATAATATACTAATTTCTTTCTTAATCGTGTAAAAGAATTTTTTTTATGTTCAATTATATAATATAGTATTTTGACTGTGGAAAAATACCAAGGTTTTCTCTTTTTTAGTTTTTCACATAAATAATTTTATTATATCATATCACATCTATTTGTGTGTGATATTCATAGTAAGCTAAGACATAAGTTTTTTTTTTATTTTTTATTTTTTATTTTTGGTTATTGAGACTTGTTTATGATGCAATAGTTTGATTTCACTTTTGAAAAATAATTATAGGAAAAAGAGCAACTCTCATTTCAATAGTGAAAGATCATTTATGTTAAATGTCTTAAGCACGATTACAATCATCTATGGGATCAATTCTAAGAGAAAATGATCAACATTAGAAAGCAATATCAAACATAACATTAAAAAAAAAATAAAAAATAAATAAAAAAATAGGGCATAATTCTAATTTGAAGATTCATTTATTCTATCATCTATTGGCTCTACAAAAAATAAGTTAGGATTGGAAGAGAACCCGAACTGCAATTTTTAAGGGATGCTCATCATAATATCTCTAATTTAGTAGAAATCAAGAAAGTATTTTAATTTATCATACTTTTGTGCACTCAAGATAACTTTTTTATAACTCTCTCCTTAGGCTTCTTAAAAATACAAAATATTCTAAAAAAGTTTCAAGCTTTACCAACATTAGGCTTATACTCCATAAATGAAGATGCATCAATGACTTCAAAAGAGCAAAACAAATCATGATTTAGACTAATTCTTACCTTCATTTTAGGTTGTATGCGGTAGTGACTCCTTTTCTAACTAAGGTATAATTAATTCGAAGGATTTGATTTGATATTTTCCACATAGGCTAACCTTATTGAGTGGCACTCTGAAAAATAACCTCGTATGAGTCAAGTAGCATTGGTGAATTTATTTTGGTCTTTTCTATACAGACTAATGTTTTTTAGTAACGCTTTGATAAATAACATCAGATAGATCAAACATATTTGATAAATTTTCTTAGACTTTTTTCACATAATTTAATTCCATCAAGTAACACATTGATAAAGAATTTTAAATAGGTAAAACATTTTTAGAGTATATTTTTTCCTATTTCATACAAGTTTATACTGTTGAGGAGCACTATCCCCAGATAGGAACATATAGTTTAGTATTTTTTTTTTTGGGTATATTTTACACAGGCTATCATTGAGGAGTACACTAACTAATAATTAGTCTTAAATATGTCGAAAAATTTTGATGAATTTTTTTAGCTTCTTTTATGTAGGCTTAAAATTTTTTAACAAAAGTTTTGACAATTAATCTCAAATAGGTCAATTTTTTTTAATAGATTCATTTGATCTCTCTCACATAAGCTAATATTATCGAACAACAGTTTAATAAATAGGCATGAATAGTTCAAATTATTTTTGATAAGTTTTATTTGACTTCCTATTTATAAGTCAACATCAATATGTAAGAATATAACATACATCCCTACATCTTATGATGTTTTTAAAATATTTATTAGACTTGGATCAACTCTTTCACTCAAGATAACATTAATGAGTCACCCTTTGATAATCACCTCATATCGGATATTAATTTTTGGCTAGACTTTCTCTCAATGTCTTTCATTATAAGTGGCATCCAAAATTAAAAGAAATTAGAAGGCTAATAGTCACAAATATTAAATGTATATCCAAAATTTTTAAAATGTATAAGACTCAAATATTTCCTTATGTATTCAAAAATCTAAAGCCATCAATTCTTCAAAAAAAAACTCGAAGGATAGAAGCCTCTAAAAAAATTGAATTCACTCCTAACAAGTGGGTTATATCTTAAGAGTTGTATATTAGATTTCTGATAAAACTTATGTCTTAAAAATATATAATGGCTTTATCTCCTTTAAAAGGAAAGATATGAAAAATAAAGTTACTCTTATATACATATTATGTGTTAATCAATTATTAGGTTTTAATTCAATATTATGATCTTGAATTTCAATCAAGCTCGTATATCATGAGTTATGAAAATAATAAGTCTTGTTTAAACTCTGTATATAACTACTATATTTGTATGTGATCATCAAGCTTTGCATCAATATTATTAGCAAATTTTTATGATATTATATAAACTTCAACGTTCACTTCATCTTATATTAGGCGGTCTATTCCTCTATAACATTTATAATAAAGATGAAAATCATATATTATATTAAACAATTTCACTGAAAACATCAATTTAACACTATCATTATCAATGCATTCCAATAAGAAATTTTCTATTTCTCAAATTCATTGGAAATAGTGTCATTTTCAAGCTGAAAATATCATATCCAAAAAGAACAATAGCACATTTTTAATGGAAAATTATAACCTCATTATAGCGGCTATTTGTTTTGACAAAAAACAAAATAGTTTCATCAAGTATTGTTTGTAAACATATCTTTCAAGACAAAACCAAAGCCTAATGATGTGCTCAATAGGTCTTGATCTCCTCCAAACCCATCCTATCCACACACTTGGTTGGGATACACTGGAGTCTACAACGGGGAACTATATTCCACCGAAGTAGGGCAATATTGAAGCCCATTTAAGAGAAAGAATGGAGCCTATTAAAGGGGAAATAAGTAGCATCATAAGTGATTATTGGCATCGCAACATCAATTTTTAATATTCTATTAAATTTCATTAAATGAATCCATTTTAGAACTTTGTTTGTATTAAAATTTCACATAAAGAATTAGCACTCATTGATAATATTAAAATCATTCTCAACTTTTTATTGCAAGATAATTTCTCAAATTTTTTGAAGGAGCATTAGAGCTAGAAAGGATGATAAACACCACTTATCTAAGTTAGTATCAAGTTTTTATATATATAAAAGTTGAAGCATATAATGGGGTATTTAATATTTATAGATGCAAAAAATGTGCACTCTTTAATAAGGGCTAATATCTTGCAAGCTCCTCATTTTTTTCTTTTTGTCTAAGACGTTGTACATAAACCCCACATAACTCTACATCCGTTCTAGGGCTTTAACATAAGTCACATTAATGGTAAGTTTATATACTACATCTAAAACTTTAGACATTTGTTGTTCCCTCTTATGCTTCCGGAGCCTCTAAGGAAAGGATGATGGAGGTCTCTCTTTTCCTATCCTAGGTGCAAAAAAAAAGTTACAGATTAATACAACTGGTTTCAAATCTATGTTCTAAGAGTTTAACTACAATTTTCCTAATCTAACTTCATCGTCGTTCCCTGACAACAATGTCAAATACTTGACGCGCTCCATTTACGGCGAAGCACGAACGACTCACGTAAGTATAGTGGCATATCAGTAATATATGAGATTAAGTTATATGTGTCAATCACAAAGGGAAAGAATGAATCCATATTCGTAAAATTTCTAGTTTACTAATGTCGGTCCTAGCCTGAAATATTGAAAATCTCAGAGTTCGTTAAAGTTTTTGTCCTAATAATTTTAAAAACGAGACTAGCCTAACAAGAAGAATTTTTAAGAGACTCAAAATTTCAAAGGTTTCCCCCTTGAATTAGTTAGTGGAGAATAAAATCGAGGAAATGATTAAAGCTCAGTATCAATTAGAAGCAAAGTCTTTCTTTTCCCCTTCTGGTAGTCTAAGAAAGATTTGTTGTCATGGTCTTAGTTCCATAAATCCCATGATTAGCCCGAGTAATATCATCTTCTTATTAATTGCATAAACTCAAAGACGATATCCCTATTCCAGTAGTTCATGTGGCTAACCCTTTTCGTTCCATAAATTATCCTTCTGGATCTCAAAGTTCAAGATGATTTTACCTATTCTACTAGTCAGACAGAGTGTAAATTAAGTTTACAGGTTAACATAATACTATTAAGAAGGTTCAAGTGTAGATCATAAAAGAAACCTCAATTCTATCCTACCACATTTTCAATTCAAGAAAGAAACAAAGTAAATTACTCACAGCTTATTATAAAACCCAACAAAACAATTTTTTATTTAAGTTCAAAAATTAGACACCAAGTCTTACATAGAAATTCAAGTAAAAATGCAACCTATCAAAGGAGAAGCATTGAAATGAAAACAAGCAATGTTCACAACCTTTTATCCTCTCAAATTTCTCATTAAGAACTCTTTGCAAAGCTTCTTTGGTCTTCTCTTCAATGCTTCACACTTCAAAATGCAGGAAAAGAACCCCTTCATCAAAGAACTGCATTCTACTGCAGAAAAATGCCAAATCGTGTGAACTAGTGCCTATGCAATGGTTTGTGGCGCCTAATTTCTACTTTCTCATGATGAATTTCTAGGCATTGGGTCTTTTGGGCGCCTAGGCACTAGTTTGCAGCGTCTACTTTATGCATCCTGCAGCTTATGTGTTGGCCTGCGGCGCTTACTTTCTACACTCTAAAGCCTACTTTCTGTGCCCTGCACTTAATGATTTTAGAGTTTCCTTCATCTTTGACAATTCCCTTTTCCTTTAGTTTACAAAAAGCAACACAAAATACCTTTCAAAAGCATAAAATTAACTTAAAAAAACATTAAATTAGAACATAAAATACACATTTTTATACACTTCACACTACTACACATCCATGCACATAATGTCTATTGTATTATTTCACAACATTCTGGATCAATTTTTTATGCTTTTATAGTTCAATGATGCTTTTATGATTATTTTTTAGTACTTAAAAATATTAATTTTATTATTAATTTTTGCTTCGATCTACAAACTGCTTCATAAATATTTAAAATTATGATTGAATAGATTTTACTTAGTTCACAACCAAGATAGGAGGTCAATGTTGATGTGTAGCAAGCAGTCATGTATTGTAACATATCTGAAATTGTAATTTAATATATAATTTTTGTAAGAACTTAATATGTATTCTTAGATGACAAATTGTGAGGTCAAAAAATAGTGGGGTGACTCATATTTCACAAGAAATTTACATGATAAGGCATGAATCTTAATATGTTCAGAATGAACACTTTAATTGTCAAATTTAAGACCATCCAATCTCAAGTTTTAACAAATTTATAGTCAAATTGAGTATCTCCATAATACAAACTCAAAGACACAAAAAGTGATTCAATCTTAATCCACGTGCTTATAGCAAATTCTCTTTGTTGTCATAATAAACATTATAAAATAAAAAATTCAAAGACACTAAAGTATTGATTAAATGTTCAAACAATAATTGAAATTACCATGCTTATAGCAAATTGAGCGGCTCGATGGGAATATTTCAGTGAGCCCATGTTCAAATAACTCAGAGATCATTAAGACACCCAAATATTACAAGAATAGTCTACAATCAAATGAATCAGTTTGGTTCATCCGATAGAGTGTTTTAGAATTCTAGCCAAATTTATCAAAATGTTACTCTTAAAAATTATAAATAAACCTACATTCCTTACATGAGATAGAGATCCAAGAACTAAATTTAAATTTGTCAAGAGATAAAAGCCAACAATGACAAAAAAAATATCAACCTCCTGTAACACTATTGTCGCCTAATTATTTCCATACGACCGTTATAGCCCAAATATTGACCATTGTTATTTTCTTATCTCCAGGCTATTTGATGCCTGGCTTTCATCTTTAAGTTGTTATTGACTAATTAATACGTCCAAGCTGATGGTTCCTAATAACCGCTATCACCAAAGTAGCATTTTCATCATACGATGTTTAATTACGAAAACAAAGACAAAAACGAATATGTAAATATCTTTTCATGTGTTGTAGACTGGAGTAAAATTCTATAATTTTAATTACATAGCGAACTTCTATGTGTGTGCCCTAAATATTCTTACTGACCTGAGTCATAATATTTTTTTTTCTATCCTTGAGAATTGTCTAACACGCAACACCAATAACTCATTTTTAATCTTCATATGTATCGACCTTTCTCATAAAACTATTATATTAATATCACTTTACTTCTAAAAATTACATAAATAGCCCACTAATAAAAATTTAATATAATTATTATGAGTAAATTTCTTAACACCTCCCATACCCTAATAATATAAATAATGACAGCTTCTTTTGAAAAAAAAAATAAATAATAAAAATAAAAATAAAAAACACTTTTTGAATGAGTATTTTCTACCCAAAGATCCATTCTTAACCCAAATATTAATCCGAACTTGGCGGATAATCTAACTCTGAAAGAAAATTAAAGTTCTACATTTTTTAATATCTAACATCAAGAAAATAATTACAAAAAAAAATAATTAATATCGAATAAATTAAATTAAGATTTTAGTCTCATCAGAGGTCAAATTAAATAACCAAACAAAAAAAAAAAAAGTGCAATGATGCATAATGAGGCCGTAATTTTCGGTTGATTTATTCGGGCAAAGTGGGAGCCCACAACGGATAATTTCAACAATTAAAATAAATAGAAAATTGAGATTGGATATGGAGAGCCTGATGAAGGTTTTGTCTCGACTTCCCACTTCAACTGCCGGTGCCCAAAATGGCTCTTCTCTATTGGCTGAGTGTCAATTCAATTGCTGTATGCTCGTCCATAACATGCCACGTTTCCTCAATTATTCAATAATTGATTTTCATCTGCACGACCATTAAAAGCACCCTCTCATGGCGCTCCCCTATTATTCGTCGACAACGCAAGTGGACTTCATCCTGCACCACCTACAAGACACCAAAAGGTCCCCTCTCTCTCTCTCTCTCTCGGTCGCTCTGCAGAACTTCGTATTATAAATTTACTTTCATGTATTCTTGGAATTTAAACCCAGATTTGTATGTATTGATGGGTCTTCGGTGGTTTCATGTTCCATAGGTGAATTGCGTGGAATATCTGGGGGAGTAAGGAGGAAGGAGATGAGCTACCGTGGTATGTGGAGCGATGAAAACGACGGCGATCGGGCGGCGGCGGCGGCGGCGGCGGCGGCTGGGATTCCATTGCTTTCGCGCCAGCCGTCGATTTTCTCGCTGACATTTGAGGAGTTCCAAACTACGATGGGGGGGATCGGGAAGGAATTGGGGTCGATGAACATGGATGAGCTTCTGAAGAACATCTGGATTGCTGAGGAGAGTCAAGCAATGGCAGTCGCTGTTGGTGGTGTCGAAGGTGGCGCTGGCGTTCTGCAACATCAGGGATCGTTCAGTCTTCCGAGGACACTTAGCCTGAAGACTGTCGACGATGTTTGGCGGGATGTTGTCAGCGATAACGTGGAAATCGCAGGTCGATCAGATCTGCAGACGCAGCAGAGGCAGCCAACGCTTGGTGAGATCACGCTTGAGGAGTTTCTGGTGCGAGCTGGGGTAGTGAGGGAAGAAGTTAGCAATACGGTCTCGACACCGGTGGAGAAAAAGATTGGCAATAATAATAGCGGTGTTTATTACGGAGATCTGTCAACATCGGGCAACAGTAACTCTGCGTTTGCGTCTAGTACTTTTCCTCAGGTGGAACGCAGCACTGCGGGCGTAATGCCAAACTCCTTTCAAAGCAACTCTGGTACAAATTTAACTATTCCTGTTGCCGGCGCGAGGCCATACGCCGCGCAGCTACCATTAGGCGCTGACGTTGACATCGGAAAACAGCGTAGGATGAGCGACGGAGTCGTTGGGATCGCTGATCCGGCAATTAATAATGGTTTGATAACGGGAATAGTTGGTTTGGCAACTGGAACTGTTTCCGTTGCAGCTGCTGGTTCGCAGGCGAAGCAGGTTACGTCTGTTGGAACTGCAAAGGGGAATGTTGAGCTTTCTTCATTTTCTCCGCTATCGTTCGCGTTCAGTGGCGCCCCTAAGGTGAGAAAGTCAGATGGTACGGTGGAGAAGATTTTGGAAAGGAGGCAGAGGAGGATGATCAAAAACAGAGAGTCGGCTGCGAGGTCACGAGCCCGGAAACAGGTAATATTTATTATTTTGTTTTTATTGCTTATAATTCATTTGAATCCAATTTTTTATTGAACGGATGTTGATTTTGTATATATATATTTTTTAATTCGTAGGCTATGCTTCTAGTTTAAATTACATGTCCTAATTTTGCGTGGCTTGATTAAGTTTCTTTGTTAAGCAGATGTTTTCCATACCAGGTTTATATTTTATTTTACTTTCTCGGTGTTAGGTTACTTTGAGCATGTTTAGGTGTACAATAGGTTTGTCTGAAGGCCTCTTAATAAATTTTCTTGTGTACTTACTTGTAAAGTTCAGGCATCTATTGATCTTTAATATATATATAAATATATATATATTATGTAGGAAAAAACAAATACCGCCAAAAGCTTTTTACCTTTTCCGGATCTTTAGTTTTTTCTATCATTCCTTTTTTCTGAAGTGTGGAAAATTTTTTAATAACAAAGACTATAATGACAAAATGTATTATCTTTTGAAGACTTTAATCATAATTAGAAAAGTAAATGCAAGGCGAAAAACTCAAGTCAAAAACCTGAAAAGAAAAAGATGGGGGGATCTAAGCCAATTGAAATAATTTTCATTGATTTTAGACTTAGATTATAGATTTTGTTTACCCTTCTCTGATATAGGAGATTTAATTAGTACAATATAAAAGATCTAAATTATGTTGAGTGTCTCTTGTGATGGAATGAAAATGTAAATGGGTGTTGATTTTGGCGTTGCTTGGAAATTGGGACTGTTTTTTATCTTGAAGGGGCTAGGAGATCGAACAATCTTAAGTTGGCTGATGATAGGAGGGGATTGAATGAACTTTCTATTGGAATGATAGGGATTAGGGAAACTATAGACTTTTAAGACTTTCACTTTCTTGGAAGGAATGGAGAACAAGGTTATTTCTTTGGGTAGTTAGATGATATAAGATTCATGCAAAGATTTCTTTAGCAAAAGTTCTTTAAATACTTACTTATGCTCTGAAGACTATTGAACAAAGTGATTACAAATGCCAATCTGAGGACTCAAATAGTTACTATGCAATTATAAACTGTCCATTGAAATGAGATTCATACCCTTAAGAGTGTAAGAATGATGATAGAAAGCTAGAGACAGATCTAACCATAATGTATTTAATCAATTTGGTGTTGAAGGAGGGAACACTTGAAGATGGGAAGCTAGAAAATGGTCCTTCATTGTGAAGCTCCTCTTTCTTAGGAGCTTTTCTCCAACAGGTGGTACTCACTCACTAAAAACTTCGCACTTGAGAAAGAAAGAACCCAAAGCAAAGTGCGAGGGGAATTCAATGTTTCATTCAGCAAGACAGAACCTTTATGCACTTTTATTTGAAACAAAATTGCAATATATAGTTTGGTGCATGACATAACCAAGAGAGAGAGAGAGAGAGATGATAATGGGGAGAGGCAGGCCAACCGGGCATGTGGAAAGTGTAAAGGATTTAAGTGATAGAGTTTAAAGTAGTTTTGGCAAGTTTTTAAATGTTCCGTGCTTTCTCCAAAGAAAGGTCATAAAGGAATGGTGGTTCTCATAGGAACTTGTAGGTTTAATTAGTAGAGACAAAGTGAGGGAGCAATTGGCCGTGACATAGAAGGGAGTATTTGAGGTGGATTCAATTGTGATGTGGTGGTCAAGTGATGCCATAGTGATAAAAAAATATAGTGATGGTCTAGAGGTGGTCAAAATAAGGTCAAGAGAGATGGCTAGATTAGCTAAGCCACATATATGATGCTTCATGCTACAACTCACCAACAAGGAATGCCATCACAAGTTACAAAATATAAGAACTCATAATCCAAAGCACATGGTTATGTAAATATGCCAGTCAAAAGAAAAGTGCATGGTGAAATGCTCTGGATGCAAAATAATTTAAGCTTGATTATTGACGTATGAGGTTTTCTGCATCAACTATCCCAACAAAGTTGACAGATCAGAATTTTAATTGCTGGATTGATTGAAATAATTGAAGGATGATTGTGAATAAAATTTACATTATTAGGAAATTCCGACAATAAGCCATCATTTGTGTGTTGAAATGCTCATCTTCTTTAGAATCAATGGTCTATAAAGGTCATAGGAACTTCGAAAAGGCCACATTTATGCAAACAAATATGCAAAATCATGCTAAATTTGTCACTATCCAGGGATTGAGTACTTGCAACAAGATTGGACCTTTTCTTTGTGTGACTTGCATAAGGAAGAAGAGAGAGGAGGGACCAACCTCATTGGATCTGAGATCAATTTAAGAAACAAAGTCAAGTTTGATACAGTTAAGGTTTCAAAGTTACAACTATATGACGATATTGATGTCCTTTAGTTATTCATTATAAGATGATCATTTCGATTTTTGATATATCAAATTTGGCGTTATTTACTTTGTAAAATGATTTATGAAATTTATCAATTCAATTTTTTAAAAATTGAAATTTATATCAACATTCATAGTGATTATATGTAAAATTTATAATGAGTCGTTAGCCCTACGAGTCAAACATGTCATAAGGTATGCTTGCATTGTAGTCTTTACTATGTTTGATATGTTTAAGATTATTTAATATGGAAGCATAAAGTAGGTAATTTGAAAAATCTTGTTGAGATGTTCTTGGGGTACTTAGACGAATGTAATTCCTTGTTGAATCTCGACATTTTGATATTATTATAATGATTTTTATTTGTAGAACCTATCATATAACTCTTTTTATTTTGGGTCACAGGCTTATACCATGGAGCTAGAAACTAAAGTAGCTATACTTAAAGAGAAAAATCAAGAGCTAGAAAAGAAACAAGTAAGTGTTAACAATTAGCCTTTTCTTTTTTTACAAATTCTGAATAATGATAAGCATGTTTTTGCTTGTAGATTTTTATGTCTTTAATGGTGCATTCATTACTCTATTGCAGCCTTCTTCCTTTTATGTCAAATATTCATCTATTAAATTTTTTTATTATCCATCAAATATTTAAATGTATGATATCGTGTGAGTTGCCATCTTAGAAGTAGCTCCAAATGTTAGTCTTTCATTAATATTTTTTTCCTACTCTTCTTTTAAAATTTTGCTATATTTGTTAAGAATCTGGTTTGCCCTTGTTATGAAGTTATCTTTGGTTTCTAAGTTTTGCATGGCTCATGAGAATAGATACTCATGTTATATATGTATCGGTAAAGTTTGTATTTTTTTAACTGAGATACAAATTGATGACTTTAAAAACACCATTTAAACTTCTTTATTCAAGCTTGGGTACAGTATTGCCCGCTTTAAAATTATTTGACAAGATTTTTTCAATAAAAATACAAATTATATGTCGAAGAAAGTCTTATAATTTAGAATGTCTACATTTCATATTCTACCTTTCATTTCACTCTAAGTTCATATTTTGAAATAATTATTGAATAATTTCAATATAACACCTATAATAATGTCTTTTCAATATATATAATTTGATAATAATTTATTTAAGAGTCTCCCAAACGTCGCACAGACAAGCCTTTGCAATCTTCATAGTAGAGAGTGCTTGTTTATTCATTAATTTTGCAGTCGATAAAATCAAAGCAAGCTTTTCAAGTAAGAACATTATGCTGTTGAAGCTCTCTAAAAGGGCAATGATACTCTACATGATTGAAAACAAAAGGGGAGAGGGCTAGGGCTAAGGCGAAGATGAGACTATCATGTATAATGACACACTTATTTTGCAACGATGAACATTGGAGAGAATAAATTTAAATAATGATCTCTAAAGCTCAAAATCCCATTTTAGTAAGAAGTCAAATGTCGGAGAACAAACATCTTATTAGTACCCTATCTAAAGAGAGTAGAGCTCCAATTATTTCTTATCAAGCATTGGAGAAAGCTTTCGTTGAAACCATGAATTGAATAAAGCCTCAAATTGTTATGTGTCAATGTTTCTGAAGTTAGATATGTCAATGATAGTATGAAAGATGCTTAAATTGAACTTTTTAAAATGTAGCTTGTATTAAGTTTCTTTAGCTTTTATAATTATTGAAATGGCATCTTAAACTTTTCACTTCGTTTACATGTATGGTGAAAATATCACCACAAAATAATTCAAAAAATATGGAATTTCTTAATCTTGCAGCTCATTTGACCAACACAACATTTGCATGGTCGATTCTGGCATGAACTGCCATATAATTTATTTATTTTGGTAGTTAATGCATGTTAATTGGAGATGCACTTAGAAGGATGGTATTGTTCATTTTACAGTGCATTTGACGTTGGTTGAGCTTTGGATATTTCTCTTTTTAGTAATGTCTATATTGTGTTTAATGATCCGGCAGAATACTCAAAACATTGAAAGATAATCATGTATTAGGGAACAGATGATGCAGTAATATTTGGGAGATGAAAATGACCAAATTTAGAGTGGCTGGATTGAAGTGGTAAAACAGAAAAAGGGGATTCACCAACATCTTAGCAATCACATATCTCAAATAATTAATGGATTTTTTAGGTTTTTCTTGAAGTTGATTGTAATTTTTATGTCTGTTGTTGAGACTCTTGGAATTTTAATATGCTTAAATTGCTTTCTTAATTTAATTATAGAGCCTCGAAGTTTAAAGTTTAAAGTTGTCATTGACTTATTACTTCCTAATTTTTCAGGCCGAGGTTTTGGAGATGCAGAAAAAGCAGGTAAATGGCTGTCTTCTCATGATTGTAATGTATTCCTGTCTTGTAATATTTACCACGTTTTCTGTTAAGATCACCACCATGTTCTTTCATTGGCCACATATATCTAGGCTTATGAATGTTCAATAATACTCTTTTAAGTCATTAGCTAATAGAATGAAACATTCTAATAATTGTAAAAATGCCTTTGGACCAAAATATAATGAACCACAGAGCAACTCAGTAAGAGAGTAAAAGCACGCCTATAAAGAATTGTAACGATGTGTGGAGACAAACATGGGAGCCGGCGCATAGGCGACGACTATGGGCGCGTCTCACAGTGGAGCCGGCGCTTAGGCGCCGACCTTGGGTGCCTATGCGCTGATCAATTGTCACCTAGGCGTCCATTATTAGGCGCCGAACAGAGGGCTTGGAGTCTAGGCACCCAAGTTTGGGCGCCTAAATGCTTGAAGCAGTTTTTTTTGAGATTTCTTTTTAATCTCAATTTTGAGTAGTAAGGTGAGGAGTGTCGAGAAGGTGGATTTCAGTAATTCCACATGATTTTGTTTCGGATCGGAGAGGGAAGATTGTGGAGTGAGTCATGTAAGTTTTCTTTGAGTATGGAGAGAAAACTTGTGAGTTCTTTGTAAAACCTTCTAAATTTCATAGTTGAATTTCTGGCGGTATGTCTAGTTTTTTCCTGTTCTCGGGTTTTTCCACGTAACATTCTCGTGTGTTTTTCTGGTTGTTTATATTATGCTTTCTATTTATTTTTACTCTGATTTTCTCGCATTTGGTCCGATCCTGTTATTCCATGATGTTTTTTAGTTTCTAATTGGTCCTAAGCCTAAATAAATTTGGACATTATTCTTCACTATATTACCTATCAAGAACAAAGTTAGGCTGTCAGCTTAAACCAAGCCCATGCTAATGGGAGATGAGAGGTTTGATCTACTGAATAGAAGCCTGTTGAGAAATTTAGGGCGAAGAAAACAAATCAAGAAGAAGACAGAGATTTAATGAGGTTCGACAAAGATGTCTACATTCTCTGGAGCAGAGCGGCGAATTCACTATTTTAGAGGAGTTACAAGTTCGGTTCACATAACCATAGGGTTACACATCTATTTATAGATAAAACCCACAGATAAAATTACTAAAACACTATCGCTCCCCCCAACCCACTAAATTCCAAGAGACACGCATCTTTATTGCAAGAGACTCCAAATTTACGGTATATGAGTCATACCTAACAAATCTCCACCTTGGCGAATGTTATGCCCCTTAGGAGAAATACATCATAGAGTTTCTTATTCCAAAGTGGGTTGGTCATCTGTACCGATTACAACACTTATCATGTTCGCACCAGCACCTTAGCCAAACTGTTGTCTCGTGAGCCCCGAATCCCTTCACACCTGTTCGTGGAATATCTCCGTGAAACTCCTGTTCGCGAATAGTCACACCTGCTCACATACTGCATCCTACCGAACTCCACCTATCGCAAATCCTCCTGCGACGAACTGGCGAATTTCGCTGGTCGAATTCTTCTGTTCGCAAAACGACTGTTCGCGGTAACCGCACGCGAACTCCACTTGTCGCAACTCCTCCCGTGACAAACTTGCGAACAATCTGCGAAATTCGCGAACCACTCCTATTCGCTGATCACCTAGCCAAACTCCTCTGTTCCTGCTTCGGACCGCTCAAGCAATTCCTCCAACTTTGTCGCTTCAAATCGTGAAAACCCTCGCCGAACTTCCAGTGAGATGTCGCGATTCGCCTATGGCAGAATAACTTGCGCCGAACGCTTCCTCTGCCGCCGCGATTCGCCTATGGCAGAATAACTTGAACTAAACGTCTCATCCTCCGCCGCGATTCGCCATGACAGAATAACGTGCGTCGAATGCCTCCTCTGTCATCGCGATTCGCATATGGAAGAATAACCTGCACCGAACACCTCTTATGCCTCTGCGATTCACCTGAGGGAGAATAACCTGCGCTGAACGTCTCCTCTGCCGCCGCGATTCGCCTATGACAGAATATCTTGCGCTGAATGCCTCCTCTGTTCAGTTGCCAAATTTTTGAAGCCGGAAATTACTATTTCCCCTTAACTAACCATTCCTCTTAATTAAGTATTTTTCTTAATTTAATTTTTGCTTAATTTTTTCTCGGCGGACCAGAATAGAAAAATTGCCAATTAATAAGGAATGATTAAGCTGCCTTCATTAAATCTTCTTAATCAAATATTTTTCTTTAATTAAAATTTTCCAAAAAATCTTAAGAAAAATTTTCATTCCTTACTAACCTTATCCCCATCTAGCAGGAAATTTTTCCTTCATTTTCCTGTAGTAAATTTTTCTTTCAGCAAGTAATATTTCCTTTTTTTAATTTTTAATTAAGCTTCACGCACAATTTTCTTCCCCTCGGAAGAGTAGCCGAGAAAACCAGCGAAACCAGTTGCTCCCTTCCTCAATTAAACTTTGTTATTCCTTCCGTAATTAAGCTTAAGCTTTCCAGAAAAGTGTCTGCCTCTTCCTTCCTCTTCCACGCCTACGAAAAAAAATAAATTTTTTTATCTTCCTTTTCTGCTTTTGTCTCCGACGGAATTAGCCAAGGCCGCGACTGAAAACCGTTGCCTCTACCTGTCGTGCGAACTGCCGCCCGCCGAAACCGGTACCTCCGCCTCGCCTCTGCCGCTCTCTGGTTCAGAAAGGAACCCGCGCGAAATTCCGAGAGGCCGAAATCCACCTCTCCCAAAGCCTGCACGCGCGACCGCCGATGCCGGATGGAGAAGCCTGCTGGCGCGAAACTCCTTGCCTCGGTTTGCGAACTGCCGAAGCCTCCTTCGCGAAGTCCCTATCGCGCTAAGCCGGATCCCGCGAACGATCCCTGACACGAATCCTCTTCGTCGAACTGCTCCTAGATCTGGAATTTCTCATGCGGCAATCTGCGAACTGCCGAACTATCGCGCCTGAACTGAACTCCTTCCTTTGCCACGAACCAAAACTTAACATTTTTCTTTTTCCCTGCGTCGATCTCCTCAACCCTAGAACCTGGCTTTGAAAAATTTAGGGCGAAGATAACAAATCAAGAAGAAGACAGATTTAACGAGGTTTGGCAATGCTGCCTACATCCTCGGGAGCAGAGCAGCGAATTTACTATTTCAGAGGAGTTACAAGTTCAGTTCACATACACATAGGATTACACATCTATTTATAGATAAAACCCACAAATAAAATACTAAAACGCTCTCACTTCTCCCAACCCACTAAATTCTAAGAGACACACATCTTTATTCCAAGAGACTCCACCTGAACTGAACTCCTTCCTTTGCCACGAACCAAAACTTAACAATTTTCTTTTTCCCTGCGTCGATCTCCTCAACCCTAGAACCTGGCTTTGAAAAATTTAGGGCGAAGATAACAAATCAAGAAGAAGACGGAGATTTAACGAGGTTTGGCAATCGTCGCCTACATCCTCGGGAGCGAGACGGCCAATTTACTTATTTCGAGAGGAGTTACGAGTTCGGTTCACATACTACATAGGATTACACATCTATTTATAGATAAAACCCACAAATAAAATATTAAAACGCTCTCACTTCTCCCAACCCACTAAATTCTAAGAGACACACCTCTTTATTCCAAGAGACTCCAAATTTTCGGTATATGAGCCAGACCTAACAAGGCCACAGTTAGTGTGTGAAATTAGGACATCTACAGGCCCTTCACAAATCCACTGCAAATGATTAAAGGATTTTACCTTACATCTAGACATCCTAATTGCTGGCGAACAATCCTCCTTGTTGCCTTGAATTAATCAAAAGTTCCTTTTCTCTTTCTAATCGCCAAGCACTTCAAAAAGTAATTTTATGAAGGAGATGTAGTTAATATGCCTTATGACTCCCAATAATGTATGTATATATATAATTCATAGACCAAGGAATTCCATTTATAATCTTAGAGAGGGATCATGATCTAAGAATGTCAGAATCAAATTGAGAATGTTTGATTTTTACCCAAACAAAATGATGTACATTTGAAAATTGAAAGCATCTATTCTCCCACAAAAGTGGGAGAGGATCTTGATCCTCACGTCATGCAAAGCTTCATCCAAAAAAGCCTCTTCCATGCTAGTGGATATTTTTAGGATGTGGATTCTATGCAATGCTCTTCAGATCTCGTGCAATGCAAGCTGCACCAAATATGAAATTATATTTATTGTGTTAGAAAAATTCATGGCATTAGAAATAGTTTTATATCCTAACTTCGCACGAAGATCTTCAATATGAACATATAAATAAAATGGGATAGGAGATATGAAAGTTTTTTATGTGAAAACTTTGAAAAGGGAAAAAATAATATTTATTTGGTTTCCTATGACTATAATAGATGTGATGGTGGGTGATGTCTTCAATTAAAGAATTATTGGGTGATTGTGGTTAGATGATGACATAACTAGGTGATATTGGTTCGGCGAAAAAGGTAATAAGACAGTGGTTAGGTGGCGATTTAGTCAGTTAACAAAAATTGAGCAATAGTGGTTGGATGATGGTGACCTGACAAAGATGTTTAGATGATGGAAGTCAGTCGATGATGGTCAGATGACGGTGGTCTCATGGTAGTGTTTACTTATGTTAGAAGTTATATTTGGAAAAAATTGATTCCTGTTAGAAATTAAATTTATTTCTTTTATCTCCATGTAATTAATAAAAATTGATTAACTAGAGATATATGCATTATATTTTTCATTTCCTAGGGTTTAGGGTTTAGGATTTGTTGTCTTTTCTATTCTAGGATACATGTAAGGGTTATTTATACCCCCATTTTTTATCAATAATATTATTCTATATAATTCTGAATTTCAATATGATATCAGAGCCAAATTCCTGTCCCTAGGAATCGGTCATCCTTCTAGAGCCTTCAGACTCCCTTTTGCTGGAAAGGAGGAGCAATGTTCTCGTGCCTCAACTACCACGACTGAGACTGCCACTTGAAACTTCGAGTTCTGCTTATTCTCTCACTGCAGGCCACAAGCCTGTCTGTATGCCCTCTACAACATTGCCTCTTTTTTTGCTGTGATCCCGCACTATTCTTTCCCCTCCCGATCTGTTGAGCCAGGAGCGGCGACTCCACTAGCCTCTATAAAGTGACAGCTTCTATTTCCAGGGGAAATCCCGACCCTCAAGCGAGATCTTCTCACTCTAGTGGAAATCTTGATACCCTGGTGGCTTGCAATTGCTCTCAATAAAAAAAAAAATAGCTCCTTTCCTTGTGGAAATTCCTTCATGGTCTGTGGGTGCTTTTAATCCAAAGAACGGGATTTATTCTTTTCTCTTTGTGTTAGAAATCCTAGTTTTCTCATTGCAGCATAATTGTTGGAGGAGATATTTCCCGCCGGCTTCCCTATAGGTTTCAGTCGTTAATCGATCCTATAGCCGCCGGACCTCCCGATCTCCTTCCAAGGCCATCGAAGCACCTACCTACAGCCAAATTTGCACGGGACTATATTTCGAACTTTTGTGGGTCACTATGAATTCTTAATTAAATGGAAAAGATAGCCGAATACTGATGTCAGGTGGAACCTGCCTGACTTGATCAGGCAATAGTCTTTTTTTTTCCCACCTTGAGAGGGCGAGGGGGAGTATTGTTTCGTCTTTGCGTAGTTTAAGGACAAGTTTTTTTTTTTTTTGCCTAAGGGCAATTTAGTCATTATTATTATTGTTTTTATTGGGTAAAATAGACTTATTATGTTTATGATTAGGTTTATGCATGAGATTGGGTTGTGAGTCGTAGGTCTAGGGCTTGAGAGAGATCTTCTACCTCTCGAATTGTTCAAAGTGGGAGAGATCGCCTACCTCTAAGTCTGTAGGTGCTTTTCTTGTGTATTCATGTGTGTTGTCTGGATTATTGCAATAAAAATTTTTGTTTTCCTTAATTTCTGTGAAAATCTCTGCTGATTTCTACATCGAATCATATCTCAAACTTTTGGTTGTATTTATTTTCTTTTTTTTCCCAAGCTGATTAGTGAGTAAACATCAAAGTAGTTCTTGCCTATATTATTTCATTAATAATATATTTTTATCTAAACTTCGAAGGAAGTAATTGATACTCACATCAAACTCTCCTCTGGGCCTATTATGAATCCATCGATAAAATTTGAACTTTTTAGATTGGTGTCTAGACTCTTGAGTGGTATGACTCATCTTCTAACTCTAGGCATCATTTAGCAATTCCATTTTGAATATGAAATATTTGTTCCTATAGTTTGTTTTATTGCATGTTTCTTTCTTATTGTTCTCGTATTTTATCGCTCATCTTTTTTCAAAGTACCATTGGTCTGGGTTTTCTGTGGGACTGAGTCTATCAACTCTAATTAGCTTTTTATTGGATTAAAAAAGTTACTTGGGCATAGTTCATGAAGTACAACAACAAAAACCATAAGCTAGACCACTCTTCCAATCCTCATTAGTTAGCAAGGATGGAATTTGCAAGCTAGGTGAATTATAAAACTGTTCAAAAGTGACTTTTGATTGCTCCAAAAGTGAATTTAAGGGGTGAGTTTCAAATTTCTAGACAAAATGGATTTACGTTTTTTGACCAATCACACAAACAACTGTTGTTCATTCCATAAATAATTTCAGTAAGCTTAATTTTGGAATTTAATAAGAAAACAGTTAAAATTTAGCTTATGCTTGTGTATCGAAATGAAAACTGGCATGTATCTCACAAATGTAAAATCAATGATTAGATAATGTAGAAAAGGACGGAAACAATAATCTAAATAAACTCAAAGGCAGAAATCTGGTCTTACACTGGTACAAAGAATTTGCCCCTTGAAGTTTTCTTCATTTATGAAACACTCCACAAGCATACACGCAAAGAGAGGAAACTAGAAATTTATTTCAACATTCAACTTCCAATAAATTTTGTATTCCTCATATATTTGTAAACTAATAAGGACCCGAAGTAGAAAATTTTTTAAAATGTATTTAAAAAACAATATATTTCAATGCCTAGCTTATTAACTAGCAGAAACTTTCTATAAATTTCACCCTTTGAATTGTTAAGCAATTGGCACGATTAGGAAAGAAATAGGATAGAGAGTGTACAGAGGAGGAACGGGTTTAACGCATAAAAGAACATAAATAGAAGTGGCAGAAAATAGCGCGAAACAACCTCTCAATCTGTAAATTGGTACTGTATGTGATGAAAAATAGGTGGTGGTGACTGATGGGAGCATTGTAGCTATGTCGTCGATGAGGAAGGCTGCAGCACAATTGGTAAAACTTCATCAGCACTGGGATGACAATTTCAGATTTGCGTCAATCTACCCACTGGAAAATATTCAACTTTGAAATATTAACTATCGTTTAGGAACACATGTAAATATAGATAAGTAGGCATAGGGTTAATCGTAGAGAAGTAGGGCACAATATGAGCTATGGTATGAATTTTACATGGGGAGCTAGTGAATATTTGGATTAAATAAAATCATATTAGAAATTTGAATTTGTGACCACTACCTGAAAATTACAGAAAATAACACTTTGATTTGAGCTATAATATAGGTTTCTTTGTGTTCTTATACACTCGTTTAGAAAACAAATCTCAATTTTTTGGCACCGCTTGGGCTTGAAACCTTTCATTTTCATTTACGGCAACATCCAACCAAATAGGCGAGTCAAAGTAATTTTTTACAAGATTTGCATACATACCACTCGATCCTTACGTATTTACATACATGCCACCTTATCCATGCATGAAAATATGTATTTTATTTATTTAAAAGTCAAGGTATTTTCCATATGATATGAAATATTTGCTCCATATAAATATAAAAATCAAAGTCTATATGTTCGATGCGTAGATGTCTTTCTTCCTATTTATAAAAAGTCTAATGGACAGATTTTGGAGCTTAATCATCAACTTGGGCAAAAAAGATCATGCTTGAGGAGGACACACACTGGTCCCTGGTGAAACGAAGCCACGGGCTTTTAGAAGACAATATTGGTGAGCACACTACACTCTTAATTGCCTTATGTCGAGTTTTCTTTGTACAGAGAAGGGAAAATATACTGCGCTGTAAAATAGCAATTATGCGCCTCTTATTTGGTCATTTTTTTCAACTAGTTTTCCATTCTAATCCGGGAGCCTTAATTTATGTGTCTTTGTGCTGTACCTTAATTTGTGTTTTATGTAGTATAACGTGGCGTGTCAGTAGTTGGGCGATAAGAGCTATTCTCATACCAGCTTTTCTCGTACACTTGTACTCCTTTATTTTTAATTTTTTAAATAATGTTGCCGCACGTCTTTCTTCGAGCAAGTTTAGCGCTTGAATTAGGCGCGAGATTTTTTAATTTATTCTCATCAATATTAATATGCTATATATTCGAGCACAATGACAAACTTTCAAATGAATTTACTTTCACAATATTTTATTTTTCGTGTTAATAATGTCTTGTTGTTAAAAATATAAAGTGCTTATTTCAATTTTTTTGCATTGTTAAAAGTGGTTACAACATATAAGTAGCATTTTCATTATTAAATATTTTTTGTCCATCATATTAACATTAAAGGAAAATGCAAAAATTTAGCTTGGAGAGACAGTAAACTAATAGTTGATTTGCTAGAAAAGATTAGATGCATGCTTATGAAGCAAATGACATAAAAGAATATCAACTATGACATAAAAGAATATCAACTATGACATAAAAGACTAGATGACAAGTAGTATCTTAAAGGTTGCTATTTATAATTGTGCCATTCTTTCCCCACTCAATTAGTGATAATGTTATTATATTAATTGCAAATAGTTGTGGACATTAGTTTAGTTCATGGCTAGTGGCTAATTAATCATTACACTTTTGGGAATGAGAAAGTTAAACAGCTTATTTCAATTTTTCGCATTATACTTTATGTTAATATGATGAAATAATAATTAAGAAAAAAAATGCTAGTTATATATTATGACCGCTTTTAGCCTATCTTTTCTTTTTTATGTTATAGAGACTGTGCGATATGAAAAAAGTAATTTTTTGATGAAAAGATAAACAAATACATTGCTCTTATGATTAACTCAATGACCACGTGGAAAACGGTTGAGATCAAACAATCGAATCTATCTCACAATGCATTTTCTCTCACTCTCGCTCTTTTCCTCGATCTTACTTGCAATAACTGAGATCTAGGGTTTCCTTCACGTAGGATGTCTTGTGATAACCTTTCACTCCCACTCTAGCCTTCCATCTCAACAATAAATGATATCATTGATTGCTAGTCTTAATCTTGCCCTTGCTCTTTTGTGAAGGAGAAAAAAAATTAAAGGTGGGATTTTTCAATGAGTGTAGAAATATGTCTATCTACAACTTATTTTCTAAATTATAGTTTTTAAAATGTTATGAAAGTATTTAATAAGTTCTAGTTATTTGAAATTTGTGTAAAGAGGCTTTGAGTGGTATGTATTTAAATCACTATTTTTAAATACTCAAAATATTTAAGCATTTTAAATAATTCAATAACATTTCTATTTATAAAATAAATAATTAAAATACATTAAATAAATATATTTTTCAAACAGTAAAAATAAAAAAAATGATTCTAAAAAGCCCACTAGTGAGCATTGCTTAAGACTGTATTTTCAGCATAAATAATATCGCCTAAAAACTTGTAATAATTATTAGTTCTAAACATAAATTTAAATACAACAAAATTTTTATGCATTTACATTTCTAACACAGAAAATTTGATATTAACAGTTATGGCACTATGCTGTTGAAAATCTATATATAAAAAATTAGGTATCACTTTTAAAAATTTAATAGTATTGATTTTTTTATGTTATGTCAATGGTGTGAGTCCTATGTATGTAATTATGAAAGTTTAGCCGTTAGATTTGTAAATATATTAAAATTGTGAGTTACATAAGCAAATGTCCCTAATTAAAATTATATATTATTAACAATTCCGAAAGAACTCATCAAGAAGCTAACATTGCGGCGCTCATCATCAGCTCATTCTTTGGGTCCGATCAGAGAGATTTTCCCATTCTATAAACGAATTGAAAGTTCTCAGTTGGCCAAGTTCTCAATGAATTACAGTTTTACAGAAAAAATATAAAATGTTATATCAAAATTTTAGTCAAGAATGGGGATCGTTACAAGCCCCTAAATAATCTCATATCGTCGAAAATAATTTATAGAGTCTTAGGGCTACATTAACTATGTATGCATTACATTCTTAGGGCGCATTTGGTGCAGTTGTTGTTTTTTAAAAAAGTTTTAAAACTGTTTTATGGAGAAACAGATATTCAGGAACTGTCAGAAAGTTGTTGATAAAGAAGCAGATGTCTATTTGAGAGATCTAATGTGTTCTGTTGTTTTTGATGAGAACGATTATTTTGCTCTTATATATGTAATATATTCAAATGTGCAGTTTTTTGAGTAATATGGACTAAATAACAGAAAGAGTTCGTACTACTAAAAAAACTAACAGCACAATTCAAA
This sequence comes from Papilionanthe hookeriana x Papilionanthe teres, assembly GCA_022702705.1. Classification (NCBI taxonomy): domain Eukaryota; kingdom Viridiplantae; phylum Streptophyta; class Magnoliopsida; order Asparagales; family Orchidaceae; genus Papilionanthe; species Papilionanthe hookeriana x Papilionanthe teres. The sequence goes on along the minus strand of CM040425.1, from coordinate 69,228,616 downwards.
ATACTATAATACATAAAAAATGATAATTTATTTCAAACAAGTGACTACAATAATGAGGACAACCGCAGTAATCAGCAAGCCTAGAATGATGTTTGTCTTGAAATCCTGATGATCAAGTCTTCGGGACAATCTCCTCTGCACGCCTGCATCTCTCCTCAGCTGATCATAGTCTGGAGAGACCTCGTCAGTCTCATCAACCTAACGAAGGAAGTCACATCTGCAAGAGTCTTGTTTCAAGGACAAGAATAAAATTCTCCAAACACCCCTATCATCACAATAACATAGCGAAACTTTCAAAGTGCTTGATGATCTTGAGCTCATATTTTCTGTTATTATAATGCAGTGTTGCTCCAATTAAAAAAAATTAACTCTATACAACATTCTATAAATTTTAAAAAAATATAAGCAATATTGAATGTGAGATTTTTTACTTACTGAAATTTTCTCTTGTCACCACTCCTCAGATGCATTTATTATTTTTCTAATGGGGTCTTATCCTAAACCAGTGACCTCTCTCTTTAGCTCCTTCCACTACTTCTAATTCTTTTAAGTTGATCCAATTTGCTTTTCAGTTGAGTTTTGTCATATAGTCTATCAGTTCTTTTTTGAAAGATTTTTGTTATATTTTGCCAACAGTCTTTATTGAAATGTATTGTTAGTGTATTGCCCTTTTTTACCTCCTCAAGCATATATTACAGAAAATTATCTTTGACTCCCTATCCCAAATAGCAGATATCCTACCTTCTTTTTGTTTGCACATCTGATGTCTAAGTAAAAAAAAGGATCAACATAATTTGGCATGTAAAACAACAATATAGTATGAGAAAACAAAAATATAAAAAAAGAGAATTAAAAGTAGAGCTCCAAATCAAAACATTTATAGCAAAAATGGCTCAATCCATGATCACCAACTGTGTTCTCCAGACATAAAGACCATACAATATCTATGTCAAATTTGCATAGCTATTTTTTTTTTTCATATTCACAATTGGTAAGCAATTGAGCCTTTTATTATGTTTTTTTTCTAAGATCGATTTATTAAACATTTCACAAGGCATGTGAAATGTGTCGACCATATCACACTCTGAAAGCATCACCGTAAATGGAATCTAAGCAACCAATGGGTCTACATACCATTTGAAGTAATAAGATCATATTAATCTCGAGAATCATGCCTAATAAGTTAGCAACATTTATTTCACCTTAACATATCTCAACATGGACATACATATAAGAATTTTTTAACAGTTTATTTAAGAAATTTTGTTGGTTAATTTGATTACTCCTGCCTCCTCTTCAATGTAGAGTAACATTTTGAGAGGAAAAAGTTGAGCACTACTTTTTTTTAGATTTTATGAGACTTCTATAAATAAAATTGCATATGCTTTGGGTGCAAAGTTGATGTTTGCATGATAGATAAGTTAGCAACATCTTTACCTAGCTTGATCAACTAATAGAAGCTATGGAATGAAATATATACGAGCATTGTTAATCTTTTCATTCAGATTTTTTTGTGTACTTGTTCTACATAGGAATGCACTAATATTAGTTGGCCGATTTAGTTACTCTTGCATATGCATATGTTTTGATGCAAACCTGAAGATTGCATGTCGAATAAGTTACCAATAACCAAGTTTTTGCTTCTATCACGCTAGCCAAATTGGGTCCTCAAGCGAATAATTAAAGCTCGGTGCGATATCTTAACCGAATAGGACTTCATCCATAATAATCATTTTCTTAAATCAACTAAACACTTGTACATGCTCTTTTGCAATAGGTAGTATCTATGAGAAAATTTCATCTTCAATTTAAAATTGACAAATGGTGATCGATCGATCCATTTGATAGTTATTTTCCATTATCGCTCTAAATAACAGTTGGATGAACTTCTCCAATTGATATCTTATCCGACATATATCCTCAGTGCATGAATATGTAGAACAAGCACACACAAAATTCTGAAAGAGACATATGAACAACACTCATATATATTTCATTTCATAATTTCAACTGGATCATAATAAAAACTGATGTTTGATCAAAACTTCTACCGGTCGGTATCATGCAAACTTCAACTTTGTATCAAAACAGAACACATATATTTCATTCCATAAAAATGTATCAAAATTGAAAAAAATGAAGCAGTGCTCAACATTTACCACCTAAAATGTTATTCTACACTTAAGATGAGGCAGAAATTTTCTCAGAAGAGGCAAATTGACCAACCATATTTTCCAGAGAAACTATAAAATAATGCTCATATATCTGTGCATAACATGTAAACAAAAATTTCTGAAATAAACAGATTAACAATGTTCATATATGTTTCATTCCATTGTTTCTAGTGGTTGATCAAGAAAGGTAAAGATGCCACTAACTTTTATATCTTGTAAACTTCAACTTTGCACCAAAGTATATGCAATTTCATCTCTAAAATTCTATGCAAAACATAAAAAAGGAGGCAGTGTTCAACATCCTCCCCTCAAAATGTTACTCTACGTTGAGGATGATGCAAAGTCAAGCAAATCGACGAAAAAAATTTCTTAGAAAAACTGTAAAGCAGTGCATATATCAATGAAAAATACGAAACAAAAAACTTTTCAAATAAATAGATGAACAATGCTCATATATATTTCATTCCATAACTTCTACCGGTTGGTCAGGATAGGTAAAGGTACTGATAACTTATCTATCATGCAAGCTTCAACTTTACATCAAAATATATGCAATTTCATTTATAAATGACTTAGAAAAACTTAAAAAAATGAAGTAGTGCTCAACATTCTCCCCCAAAATATCACTCTACATGAGGAGGAGGCAAGAACAAGCAAATAGAACAACAATATTTTTCAGAGAACTGTAAAGAAGTGCTCATACATCTATGCAGGACAAGGATACAAAACATTTTGAAAGAAGCAGATTAACAATGGTCATATATATTTCATTCCATAGCTTCTATTAGTTGATCAAGAAAAGTATAGATGTTGCTAACTTATCTATCATGCAAAGTTCAACTTTGCACTAAAGCATATACAATTTCATTTATAAATGTCTCATAAGAACTATAAAAGAAACAATGCTCAATATTTTCCCCCAAAATGTTAGTCTACATTAAGGAAGAGGCAATCGACCAACTGACATCAGTGCATGCATACGTTGAAGAAGTTCATGAAGATTTCTTAAAAAATCAGATGTACAATGCTCTTATATACTTCATTTCATAGCTTTTATTGGTTGATCAGGCTAGGGATATATGATACTAACTTATCTATCATGCAATGTTCAACTTTGTATCAAAACATATGCAATTTCAATTATAATTTTTTTTTCAGATACTAGAAAAAAGAATTTATAAAAAAATGAAAAATGCTTATATATATTTCATTTCATAGTTTCTATTAGTTGATTATGATAGGCATAGATGTTGCAAGGTTATCTATCATACAAACTGCAACTTTGCATCAGAGCATATGCAATTCCATTTATAAAAATCTTTCTTATACTTTAAAAAAATTCTTAAAAAAACAGATGAACAGTGCTTATATATATTATTTCATAACTTTTACTAATTGATCGGGATAGATATAGATGTTGCTAACTTATCTATCATGCAGGCCTCGCATTTGCATTAAAGCATATGCAATTTTATTTATAATAGTCTAAAAAATATTCTAAAAAAAGAAACTCTTGAAGAAACATGTGAATAATGTTCAGGCATATTTTATTCTATAGTTTCTATTGGTTTATCATAACATGTATAGCTAATGCTAACTTATCTATCATACAAATTTTAGCATTGCATCAAGGCATATGCAATTTCATTTATAAAATCTCTCATATACCAAAAAAAGAAATAAGTGTTTAACATTTTCCCCTAAAATGTTGCTCTAGTTTGTAGAGGAAAATGCAAGCAAATCGACCAACTAACATCAGTGCAATCATACGTAGAATAAGACCATAAAGAATTCTATAAAAAAAAAATGTACAATGCTCATATATATTTTATTCCATTAATTATATTGGTTGATCATGATAACTATAAATACTGCTAACTTATCTGCCCTATAGACTTTAACTTTGCATTAAAATATATGCAATCTTATTAACAAAAATCTATCAGTAAAAAAAATGAATAGGTGCTCAAAATTCTCCCCCAAAATGTTCATTTGCACATATGTAAAGAAAAGAGCAAGCAAATCAACCAACAAGCATCGGTGGATGCATGAACAAGTCCACACAAAATTTCACGAACACAAAAGAGAAACACAAAAGTCGAAGATGTTTTTCAAATCGAAATGGATAAAATAAACCACAAAAAAATTCATAAAAGAGAAAATTTCACTGAGGGTAGGCGGCTAATTGACAGCGTTGACAACAGAGGGATGAGAGCGAAATCGGATTTCAATCCCTAACGACACAGGTAACAAATGAGGAGAGGGGTGAGGGGTATATGCATGGATATGAGAGTGGATTAGCTAATTTCTGAAGGGGCAGCTTTGTTAAAAGCCAATTGCAATGGAGCTCCAACCGCTGAACGCTCTCCCCCCTTCCGTTTCAGCATTAGCCAAACTGCGTCTCCCTATCCATGAAGCAAAAAAATAAAAGATACCCAAATGTGACTTTTTCGATTTTGAAACCGATAAGCCACAAAAACGATCTCCCAACGGAGCTTTAATATATGAACTTTGAAAATTCAGCTATTTGTTTGGAGGAATTTGAAATTTAATATAAAATAATATTGTACTTGAAATTCAAATCTTAGATCATTTCCTCAGTATTTGAAATTGAGAAAATTCATTTTTTTTGGTTTATTTACTAATTCACACTAGCCATCACCGTTGACCACAGCCTCTACCTCCACTGATTGCCCCCGTCGCCAACCGCTACCGCAACCCCTGATATCAGCCTTCACTGGCTGCCGCACGCCGCATAGCTGGCCTCCGCCGCTTCCAACACATTAATTTTTACATTGAAATACATTACTTTTATTCTACTTTATATATATATATATATATAGTCGTCCCTTAAACTCTGATGTATTGCAAATGCAATATATTGCTCCACTATTGTAATTATTTTACATTATTTTGTCTTTTTCTGCCGACCAAACAGCTAACAAAATTAATAAAACTATCTTGATTCAGTACAATCATAATAAATTAATTTGGGATCAATTCATCCTAAGAATTCAACTAACTCAATAAAACTATTGAAATTCAGGAAAAAAGAAAAATCATCATAATTTGGTAATCTTAGTGAAATTAGCAACGGACTTTTATATTTACTTGTGAAAGAAAGGTGAGAACTTGAAACCATTTTGGCTAAATTTCAAAAACAGTCTCGCAAATAAGAAAAATTGCAGGCACTTTCATATTTACTTCTAAAGTCTACGGATAAATGATTACAGCTATGCCTAATTATGATATTCCTCGTTCCTTAAAGACAAAAGATTATAGCTCGACATGCATATCCGACAATTTTGTATTTCTTTCGTACAAAAACGTGAGAGTAAACTGATTAAAAATAATGTGTTTGTTGATAAATTAGATGCGGTGGCTATTATAATTTTTTTTTTTTTTTTGGAAACATCAGATCACGATCAGAAAGTTGCCACCGCACCAATATAGGTGCGGTGTGAAAATGTTGTATTCAGAGTTTTGAAAACACAAAAGCTGCCAAAATGCAGTTTAACAAAATAAGTCTGATGCATTTTTAAAATGCCACCACACCAAATAAGCTGTCACAAATGAGTCCCACCTCTTATATCAAAATTTTAATATTCATATACATATGTAACATGAAACTCAAAATTTTAATATTACATCAAAAATACTATCATTATTATTTATTTTGAATTAAAAAACACAAATTCTCCATAAGAAAGTAAAATATACAATTTAATACATAAATTTATGACAAGAAAGTATAATAAATGTAAAAATTAAATTGGTATTAGAAATGTAAATAGATAAAAATTGCGTTCCATCGCTTTGAAATAATCGGATTGACCATTCCAAAACTAGCAATTAAATAGCAAAATAATTTATATATATTTAGGATGTGATTTTATTTAAATTAATCCATCATAGGTTGCGCAGAAAAAAAATAAATAAATAAATCTGGAATAAAGAAACCGGTAAAGAGGATCAGAACAAAATCATTGTGATTTGCAGCTGGCGATTCTATTCTTTCCTTTTACTATGTCATCGCCATATATGCTATGCTCTCGTTTTATTGAGGAGAAATTTTGGATAAAATAATGGGGAAATATTCGGTTGGGATCAATTTTTATATGGCGTTACTAAGAAAAATCTTTATGATATTTATTTTATTTTTCATGTATAAATATCGTAATATTTTATTATTCTATCAAGTAGGACATGAAAGATTTTTCTTAATTATTTGGGTTCATATAATTTCATATTATTTAAAAAATATAAATAAATTTTACATGCTATTTTATAAAGTTTATTTTAATCAAAAATAGATCAAGATATTATGGCTTTTTCTTTTTTTCTACAATGATATTGGCATTATTTTAGGTCATACTTATACTGTCTATCAAATTTTTTTATAGAAGGGGCTATAGTTTGGTTATAAACTTTGCCCTGTGAAAAAGCATATATCTATATATATAAGGGTATTTTATCATCATTTCGTCTTACACTTTTAAGGATGTAAGGTACAAAACATTGATTTCACCACGAGTTATGAAATTGAGCTTAACTTGATACCATAGGTATCAAAGAACAAATTTTGGTCCTCGATACCTCGGCATGAAAAGTGTGATGCCAAGTGTTGAGTCCTTGTGATCAAACTGCTTAAGAAACGCAATTTTGAGTATGAATAAAGGAAAAGGATGCAATATTTCAAGGGTAGACAACATATGTCAATCTTAGATAACATATTTTAGCATACAATAATTATTTATGTTTTTACATCAGAAAATGGCATAGATCATAGGACTTATGGAGTATTGATGATTCTTTCAATGTTAAAAATATGGTGCCCCCATTTTTTAACAAGAGGGGTGATTAATTAATTACGAGAATTGGCCAATGGATGAGAAGATCGTTGTTCAAATTTTTTTCTGAGTGGAATGTGTTGATGCTAAGCAGATTCCACATAGTTGAGAGATGTTAAGGTACTTGAAAAACTCATTTTTTGAGCTATATAATGGTCTTTTATTGAATGGTTAGTTCCTAATCTACTTTAGTTCTAGGTTGACACTAACGATATATTTGGGGTAAATTTATCTTTCTATAAATAATTATCATTTGAATATCTCATTTCTTGTTACATACTTGTTTGTCTTTAATAATTGATGTATAAGGTTTGAGAGAGAGATAGAGAGATAGAGAGACATTAAGGAAGATACTTATTTTATTTCCTTTAAAATTGTTTAGTTTTTTACTTTTGAACTGCCTCTAAACAAGAATGTAAATTAATCATTACTTTTAATAACTCAGAATCACTAACTCAATTTATTGGATTAAGTATAGTTTTTATCAAGTTAGTAGTATCCGAGTCAATTTTCACAGGCTCACGTAAATGCACGTATCACCTAAGCAACACGAATGGATATGAGTTAGAAATTGTTCCAATGAGAATTGCTGTTGTATGCAAATTAAATTCAATGTGATAGCTTAAACTAAGTCTATCGAAAAAGATGATAATTTTAAAAATATGCTTTTTTATTTTTACTTTTAATGGCCTTTCAAATGAGATAGGAGTCTCACATGGATTGTAATTGATAAAATAATTGCATGGAAAAGGTTGTTAGTCAATCGAGAGAAAAAAGTGGTTTAAGGCATCCATCAAAAGTAATTAAAAAACCTAAGTTTCAATACAGGCTATATTTATTTGCTCAAAGGTGTTTCAAAAATGGAATAAGCATATTTTTCTAGTAATTGTGCAGTTTCAAGAAAAATATGATATTTTGCTAAAATTGCTTTGTGAATCTTCATGTGTGAATAAGGACTATATCGATATTTCAAACTTACACTAAATTTTAAACAACAACATTACCATACTACTTACTAAATGAAGAAGGTGATTCATACGTGACTTCGAGAGTTAACAATTTAAACCTAAATCAAAATCATATGTTTTAAAACCTAAAAATTTATAAGAGTAAGTGAAACTAGTCTAGCTTAGTATAACTTGAAGTAAGCACAGGCAAATCTATTTTATAATGAGAAAGTATATTTACAATGATTGAAACAAGAAAACAAAGAAATAAATGATAGAATCCGATGATTGCTGTGATCCAATCCCTTTCACAATCTTTCTTGCTCTGCCAAACAAAGTAAATAACACACTCTTTATAAGAGACTTGCTCCCCCTCTCTCCATACTCATTCTAGTCACTCTCTAGTTTCTCAAACGCACTCAAAAATTCCTTTGACTCATGCAGGACTATCTTTTTATGAGTCTCGCACTCTGAATCGCACCTCCCTCCAAGGATGTGAAATTTGGCCTTCAATAATTGATATGTTGGGGTCGTCACATCACAGCTCTATTGATATGGTGCCACAGGCTGGATTTGAGCTGTGGCTCTCCATGTCTAATGCTGAACGCTGAGGTGCTAGATGGCAACTTTTTGACTATGGGCAGTGCTATACTGAAGTTCTTGTGATGTGGCGTTGGATCTGTCTCATCCACCAATATTTGATTGGTATTGTAGCGCTGGAAATGATGCAATGGTGTCGACCAACAGACACCTTGACAATAAGCCCCTGAGAAAAAAAAATATTGATTGGTGGCTCTAGCTTGGTGCCATGGTGCCGTAACTTAGCACCGCAATGTTCCAGTGATTTTAATTAACTTTTCATATTTTATTCTCAGGGGGTAACATGTACCAAACATCCAATTATGCAAAAAATATAGAAAAATATAAATAAAAATAACTATCTTTTGACATTTTTTCTCACTCAACAGTGTAGGCCAAGAGGAATGTGGATGTAAGTTGAGGCTATATGACCTATATTTTGAGAATATAGAATTATGGAAAAGGTTAAGTTTTATAAGCTAAAGATGTGGGACCTATATATTATGACTATTAATAAAGATAATCTTTGATGGTGTAATAAAACATGAACAGATGGAGATGATAGGAATGAGACTATGGTAATTTCATGTGATCTTTCGTATTTTGAATTTTCATGTCCAAATTACACTTTAATTATTAGCCAAGAAAAAGTCATATATACAACTTATTTAATATTGAAAAGATTCTTGCCTTATTTATGGTAAAGCTCACCCCAAAAATATCTTTCAATAGACTTGAGAAAAAAATTAAGAATAAAAGTAAAAGTACATAAAATGAATTCTTAATAATATGAATATTCTAGTTTTAAGATCAATGAATATTGAAACATGTTTAAATTAGAGAACTCTAATCCTTAATTTTTTAGTTTTTGTGATGAATAAATATTGAAAATATAATTTTTCTCTTTATTTCAGTATAAATTTTTAAAATTGATGTGTTAAATATTGTATATGAATAATTATCCATTGCGGGACAGCGACAAAATTGAAGGGACTTAGTAGCCCTCGCTGTAGCTATTGGGCCTATCTGAAGGACCACGTGGTTCACTCGCCATCAACAAAATCTAGCCTAACAATTTTTTTTACCTAGTAGGTCCACTAAAACAATCAAGCAAAGTGATATTCTAACCCCTCAGTAGTTATACCTCGGGACTTACCAATTGTCGAAGTGAAGATCATCATTAATGACCTGATATACGTAAATATTCATTTATGAGTCATTTTAAATCCATCATCATCTTCTCGTTGGGATGTCATAGACAGACTAAGTGTTGTACTGTCTATGATTTTCATATTCTTTTTCCTCTCTATGTAATGGGGAAAGGGTAAGGACCAAAATTTTGGGGAGGGGGAGGGATTTGGGTTTGGGTGGGGTGATGGTGGGGGTCGGGGAGTGGTGTGAGGGCACCATAAAAGAGAAAAGAAGAAGATCTTCATGCTAATGCTTACAAGATGAGGCTCATGATGTGAGTCATTCATCTTTATCATCTTCCCCCTTTTATCTCTAAAATCTTCCTCGAATTGTATGAGCCCATAAACGGAACGAGACCATACATCCAAAAAGGATTCAATATATAATGTAACGTATCTTTGTGTGTGTTGATTAAAAATCAATAGTGATATGTCATCAAGAAATCTTATCACTCAACACAAATCTTAAGACAATTAACATACATCTTGAGATGATTTTTGGGGTAAGAAATGTTCAAATTTAAATTAAAACTCATCCCAAACTTGAATTTCAACAAATTTATAGTCAAACTGATTGGATCGATGTGATGGATCCAATGATACCAAAATTAATTCAATATGGGCTAAATCAAGCATGGATGAAGTCACTGAACCACTCGAAGGTTTTCGTTAGTTATTTGGTGAGCTTCAAATTCGGAATGCTTATAGTCGAATCAAGTCTCTTGATGGGTGGAATCTAAAGAGCCAAAGCTTCCTTAATTCTGAGGTCATTACGGACCACAAATAATTAGAGAAAAATATTATGATTAAGGGGGTTCAATATGGGTTGTTTGATTGAGTGGTTATGGGAGTTATTGGCCAAAGAGCAAAATATCCCTCCCTTGGAGCCTATAAATAGACCCCCTCTCTTGACTTGAAAAGGGGGAGGAAAAATAGGAAGATAATGAGCCAAATTCCAGTGTTGTTATCAATAATGTCTATTCTTCGTAGCCATTTACCATCATCGACCACAATCGGCCGACCCCTGCTCACCGCCATTGGCAAACTTTATAGAGTAACAAAGTATCACGAGGAGTAACGATGCGCATTGAGGAGTAATGAAGTACCCTACAATGTGACGGTGCATATTGTGGTATAACAATTCACTTTGCCGAGTAATAAAGTACTCTATTGAGTAACAAAGTCTCATACAAATGGAGTGTCACAGTGTTCTAAATTTTGTGCAATGATGTGCCCAGAATGTTGTGTATTAAAGAACCGGTGAAAACTCTCGGAGGAACTCTAGACCACTCTATTCAAAGTATACTTAATCTTTTTGTATACTATATACAAATGTATTATACCTGGTGTCACATTGTAACACTTTTTTTTCAGTTGAGGGATATGATTAAATTTTTGTACTTACAAATTTATGGGGGATCATTTTGACTGAGTTAGGCCCCATGATTTTTTCCCTTTCCTGAATTTTTCCATATAAAAAATTTCATTTGTTTTCTCCCATTTTTTTACTATTTATGTGTGATTGTGTTGGATTTCATAAAATGCTGAGATGTTTACTCTGCTATTTTGAATTTTTTAGCATACAATAATTTAGCATCATTTGTGGGAAACGAAGCCCCATTGAAAGAAGTTTAAAATTCTTTATTGGCTAACAAGCACAATACACGAGCTTCTTATTCTAATACCAGTCATTCCAAGGTATAGTCTCGAAGTTTGGGACTCCAAGCCTCTGGTCTATTTTCTTAGAATACACATCACCCTACTTGTGAGGATATCTCTTATTTTCCCCTTAAAGTTTACATGCAAAGAATGGAGGAATCCCATAAAAAGATTCTTGAGCTTCTACATAAAATTTGAAATTTTATAGGAGTAGAAGTGGTTGAGGTTCATCTATCCCAAGATCAACTATTAATTAGAGAACCTCATATAAAAGATGCTTTAATCCTATAATAAGATTATCCAACTTCTTCATAAAGCTCGACAACTAATAATAGTAGAAGTAGGTGAGGTTCATCTATCCCAAGATCAACTATTAATTAGAGATCCTTATAGACAGGATGATTCACCAGCATCCACTCATCATATGAGAGTTATTCCTCAACCGTGCAAGCAAGTTGATTTTCTAAATATTGTTAATCTAACTCGTGCGGTTGCACCAAGTTGCAACTATTCAACACTCTTAGAAAACTAAGTTCGACCACATTTAGTAATTTACAATGAGCTACATCATATGGTGCAAGAAAAACTATTTTTAAAAGATAAAAGTCATTTTCTTACTTGTCACACCTCTCAAGTGCCTTCACCAAAGGTTGATATAGTCCTTCTATTATTGTTCTTTTTCTCTTTTAGTTTTTGAAGGAGTCACAAGCTTATTTATTTATAATTATTGTATTATTTCCTTATTTGACTTAATCTCCCTCTCGGACAATATAAACGATCCAAAGATGAGAGGAACCGAAAGGAGAGATACATGATGGACAATAAACAAACGAGAGTAGGAACATGGAGAACTTTCGTAAAGTAAACTTTGCATGAATAGCCCTAAAGCATGCGTCTGAAATGAGATCGAATCAAAAATACCTTGGAGACATATTCACGAAGAGGACCTTACAAAAGCAACACACAACCAGAGAATCAATTATAAATGCATGTTTTGGGGTCAGGGCAGCTCCCAAGGGAACATATACCTTTAGTTAATTACATCTTCAGAAATACCCAAGAAAACTCTCGATAAAAATGGACTTGCTTGTATAGTTTAAAATCTAGTTTTTTGGGAATCCAATGGATTCAAATCATCTCAAGGGATAATCTCGCCTAACGAAAGTGATGCCTGGCAAGCGAAACCAAACGACAAAGTAACAACAGCGAGACATTGAAAAAGATTACCTAACACACTAGTCTAGCCTAGCACACCAGCTAACAAAAGTGTCCTAACCAACATCTAAGTGCTCAGGGTAAAGTCTCCATGTATGTATGAATTTAACCGGGTCGCCAAACCGAGCCCGTTCTGAATATCTGAGGGATCTAAAGAATGTCTCTCATGATGAGTTTTAGAAAAGAGTTGGCTTTACATAGGACCTAGCTTGTTATTTGCATAATTTAGAAAATTAGGATGGATATTATAAGTAGAATAATAATTTTTTTATTTAAATAAAACCATTAAAAATGTGATATAAGTTGGATCTATTGGATTCTTAGCACAGTTATACTCGTGTTGATCCAGATGCAATCACTCACATTGCTCACAATGTCTACCCGACAAACAATGCTCGTTAATGCATCATGACTAACAAGTTGTCACTCAACTAACGATTCTGGCTCGCTATTGAAACACATATGCGGATGCAAGTACAAGCACACAACATAGTGGGTCAAGAGGCTCTAAGGCATAACCTTGATTGAGTATACAACGTGAAAGGGCTTGTGACGTTCCAGTGTGACGTCACAAGAGACGTGGCGGTATGTCCTACGTATCAGAAACATACAAAGCGACGTACTAGCAGTACTAGTATCCATTCACCACAACATGCAAATATTAGACCACACATTCATAGTGGTATATACATGTGGAGATACCACAAGTGCCGGTGCTCATTGAGACACCAAATATAGACACATTAACAAAGGCAAAAGATTTAAATTTTCATCATGCAAATGAGTTTATCATATAACATAACATTCAAAAAAAAGTTTTAACTTTAATGCACATACAAGCATGAATTCAGACATGTCATACATGAATGCAAAGGATGCAAAGGAACATGCAAAGCGCACAAATCTGCAATTGAAGTTTGCCACTTACTTATTGGTTTAACCGGGGCGGTCAATCGGATGTCATGGTCATTGGAGTCTGTTGAGCCAGGGCGATCAACTGGACCAAATTGATTGGTGGTCGATTAGACCGAAATGGTTGGTCAACAAAGCTGAGGTGGCCAGTCTGACCTAAGTGTTCGGTCAACTGGATCAGTGCGACCGATCGAATCTAAGTGGTACATGCAACATGCTACTTTGCGATCGAACATACAAGCATATGCAAGCAAACATGTTTGATTGCGAACCATATACATCCTAGTGCTCTTGCATAGGTACTTAGGTTTCAATGCATGGATATGCTGCATAGCCGCCTTCGACCTTGCAAAGTTTGCGATGAATTTTACCCTCTGATTCCTTGAAGGAGAAATTCTCCACCATTTGTTGGATGAACAACAACAAAAAAAATTTTAGCCTCCAAATCATAAGTGTTCCAACCCTTCCAAGGAGGGTTGGAACTGTCAAAACCATGGAAAATACGGATTTCGGCCGTTGAATGTTGAGGCCGAGGATTTTACAAGGAAGAGCACTCGGATTTTTAAGAGATTTGTTGGCAACGGGAATCCTATCCTAGCAACTTTCTCTTAAAAAAAGAACCTAGCCCTAATCTTTCTCTATCAAAAACCTAAGTCTAGCTAAGAAAAGTAAAATGCAAGGGAACAGTTATCACCTACCTGATGTTTGATGACGTCCTAGGTTGCAAAGATGAAGAACATCTCTCGTCATAGGAGAGAACGTTGTAGCCACCAAAAGCCTTCTCCAATGTAGGGAAGAAGCCCTCCTCACATGAGAAAACGTCGTGACCAACAGAGATTTCCTTCTCTATAGAAGGATGAGGCTCTCCTTCGTTGTAGGAAAGGATGATGAGTTCTCTAGCGTTCTCCTAAGATAGGACGAAGCTTTCCTAGCCTTAACTCACGGAAAGTTTACTGGAGAATAAATAACTCACCGGAGAAGATTAAAATGGAGAAAATGAAGAGGAAGAAGAAATTGTTGGTAGAAGAAACCAACTCCATACGCTTTTCCTTGAAGAAGATGGAAGCTCTCCTCCAAAGATCCTTGCTCCACGTACATTTTCTCCAAGCTTCCAAGTGCTCTCTCCCCTTCAAGACCAAAATCTCTCAGCCCTCTCCAAACTAAAAATGAAGTCTCTATTTGAGGGAAATGATACTAACCAAGCATCCACGTAAAGCCAACTAGTCTTCTCCTCATTTTTTGCCCGATCCAACCTTTAGAAGCTTCCCAAAAGAGAGTCAAAAGAGTCATCATTAGCTTAATTTTTGCCTCCCCCATGTAATTTTCTCATTAGTTCACTGAAATATGGTCTTGTAACTTCAAAATTGAGCATTTGATTGGTCATTCATCGAAGATATTGTCGCTAACGATCGTTTTGGATCAGACGCGGGTAGGGTATTTCAAACCCAAATTTTTGCTTAGATAACCGTAGGAAGATCCTCGTTTATCTGAAAGCCATGGAAATTGCATATCGCTAGAATACAACCCCATAACTCAAAATTAAACATTTTAGATGTTTCAAACCGAGGTTTTTTAGTGTTGATGGGTGTCCTAGTCCCCCACAAGGATAAAAGATTGGTTTGAACCCAAATTTTCCAAAATTCGCGTAGGATATCTTGTTGACTACCCTTGGCCTCGGAAGACTCCAGATTGACGAATTGGGTGTGTCAACATCATAGCGGATGTAAAATATGAGTCAAGGCTAACACAATCTCATGGTGAATTCTTTCGGGTAGGGTCAAGTTGGTACCGGTCCTGATTTCATGCTTAGGGCATGTACCAGGAGGTCTGATAGGATTTATTGGACGACAGAAAGCTAAGCATAGTCTCGTATCCATAGACCGACATTCCACTCATGTGTCATCCAAAATTGATGTCAACAAAGGACCCCAAACAAGTGTGCTATGTCGATAAAGCACGGTGCGCTTTGTGGAAGCAGCCAATTTTTTATCAAACTGAGGTTAAGAGATGCTCAAGGCAATTGGGTCGACCGAAATGATCTGAAGAACTGACACAACTAACCATGATGAATTAGCTAGCTACAATAGTATACCCCTGATAGATATTAGTTCAACTGGTAAGGGGAGAAACATGACAATGCTAGGGTCGAAAGCTCTGAGATGGAACCCCTATTTATAGGAATGAGTATTTGTACATTTACACGATGTACCCCTAAAGTATGAAGGTATTGCGGGTGTATTCTAGTCCGTAAATGAATATTACTCATGAGACCCATGAGTTTGGTTGGGCGGCCATTTTTTGAAGGTCTGCATCAACTGCTTTGGAGCTAGAGGATATGTTTCACTTTCTAGATTCACCCCTCATCCGTCTGAAATGCGCCACCTTCCTGGTGCGTGGAACTGGCCAACTGAGCCTGCGGTCCAAAGTCGTCCTAGGTAGATCCAGCAGGGCTATGTCACCTCCTTCACCATCCACGAGATGTCTTTAAGATTCGTGCGGGCATATTCTCGATTTACACTAAACATTTGATATGTTGACATCAATATGACCCCTATTTTGTTGAAAAGAATATGCTTTAATAAAACGATTAAATTTTATTTTTTTTATGTAAAATGGCTATTTTTATGACGTTCATAATATTCATTGGAATAAATTTTACTTGTTTAATGGTTATTCTCTTAAGTTTTTCCTTTTCACATGAGTTTAAATTCTCAGTGTATTAAAATTATGGATGATCTTAGAAATTATTAACAGTATTGTTCTGCTTGTTTTTTTAATCAACATATAAAGAATCATTTGAATCTATTTTTGGGTATCAATGAATGACATGTATGCATAAAAATCTCCATTCTTGAGATAAATTATTTAATAGGATTTAAATACATACCACTTAATTCCTCTGCATTTACACATCTAACAACCCTTCTTTTTTTACATTTGTATCACAAAAATCTTTCATATCACATAAAAAATGATATCTTTTTAATTTTTAAAAAGTTAAATACACCTTCTTATGCATAGTCAAGTAGGTATGCATGTAAAATATAAAGTTTAGATGTTAGATATGTAAATACATGAGAATTGAGTGGTATCTATATAAATCTTCCAATTTTTAAGTGGTTGAGACTTCGCCTTTTACCAGCCCTGAACTGTTTTTTATTCTCAGCTATTGCATATATAACAAATGGCTAAACCTTACTGTGAATATCTGTCCTCGTTTATAATATCCAGATGGAGAGTAATGAAACGAGTGATATAATAAAAAATTCAAGCTTAAGAACATTATCACTAAATAGAGGGGAAAAGAAACTTCTCCTTTGGAAATTTACAAGTTCTGGAAATCAGGAGGTTTCTCTTTTTTTGTTTTTTTTTTCCCTTTAATAATGACTATTGAGAGTTTTGGTATATAAATGTTATCTGCTTTGTTAGCTGTTGTTTACAATTCATTAAGTGGTCGCACAGTGTCAAAATAGTCCCTGATTATTTACATGGGATCATTTTAATCGCATTGTTATCAAAGTGCTAGAATACTCTCCTTACTCCTTAAATTACGTTTGTAATAATCCCAATAGAGGACTATTAGAGCTTAATTTTAAAACCGTCTGAAACTATTTTTACACTTTTACAAACTTTGGGACTAAAACAGTCCTGTAAAAATAATCAAGAACTATTTTGACACTTTAACTCTCATTTAATTGTGTATTTTCTCCAATTCAGGGTGGTTTTTAGGATATTTATTTTGATTTTCTATCTTTATTTTGGAGAGATGATATTTTATGGTAGAATGCGGGAAATTCTCATGTCATTATTAAAGACTAAGTGAAACATCATTTTAATTACACCATCACCTCCAGGTAACGTTGAGAATATCTCACCTTTTTTCATTATCCATACTACCATATTTAAAGTGTATAACAAGGTTATGTGGAATCTTCTAGAGTTCTTACAATGAACTGTAATGGGCACGCCTCTGCCATTCAGACATGGCAGGATATTATTGGTGTTGGGGATAACTATTTGTGCTATGTCTAATACCCTCCTGTAAGTTGATGGTTCTTGGGAGAACAGTAAGCTTGGTACGAAGATAACAAAATTGATTTTTGGGAAGGGCTTTGGTGAGGATGCCCGCTAGTTGCTGTCGAGATGGAATGTGTTCCAAGTTGTATATTGTGAAGTTGGATGTGATCACGAAGAAATTGGTGATCAATCTCTATATATTTGGTACTGGCATGAAAGATGGGTTCTTGGCTAGAGAGATTGTTGAATTGTTGTCTCAGTAGAGTCACGTAAGATGAGTCACAAGGTTATCAAATTCTTCAATAAGACGTTGAAGCCATAGGATTTTAGTCGTAGTTGTGGCTAATGCGCGGTATTCCACTTCCGTTGACGACCGAGCCACATTTGGGTTTTCTTCACTTGTAACGAAATGAGAGTATTGCCAAGAAACACCCCAATTGTGGACTTGCTGTCAGAACAATTCTCCGCTTAGTCGGCATCAGCGTAGGATGTTAGTTGGAGGTTTCCTGGTTCTATGATCATGCCAAAGTGATTTCTATCCTTCAGATAATGAAACAGATGAGTAAGCCGCTTGTAATCAAATGTTGTAGGCGAGTATATCTTTTGGCATAGTGGTTAACAATGTAGGCAATATCCGGGCATGTCACTTTGAGACATTGAAGTGCTCCTATCAACTAGTGGTGCAGTGTTGGATTATGAAATGCAGGACTTGGAATGATTCCCAATAAGCAGGTATTGTACCAAAATGATTAATCTGGAATCGAGTAGCCAAATTTTCAGTCAGCTGGGAGATCACTTTGGAATCATTGCTTGTGATAAGGATGTCATCCACGTATAGTAAAACAAAGATGTGATCCTTATTTTGAGTATAATGAAGTAGTGATGGATAGGCTTTGTTGATTTGAAAACCTCGTGCAATAAAAAATTCGGAGAAGGTGTGCGACCACTAGCGACGGCTTTGTTTTAGTCCATATAGGGATTTCGTAAGCATGCATGCATAGTTCAAAAATTATGGATCGTGAAACCCTGGTGGTTGTTTCATGTACACTGTTTCATTAAGCTTGTCGTCGAGGAATGCATTTGAAATGTCAAATTGAAGTACATTCAATTATGGTGGAGAGCAAAGGTGAGAAGCATGGGATAGTTGGAAGTTTAGCTACGAGGCTAAACGTTTCATGATTGTTTAATCCAAACTCTTGTCAGTGACCTTGGGAAACAAGCCTTGCCTTGTGTCTAGTAACTATCCCTTGGGTGTTAACTTTGGTGGTGTATTTCCATTATGAACCAATAAATTTTGATTTGATGGGGGAGGAACTATTACCCATGTTCCTTGTCTTTGAAGAGCATCAAATTCCTCTTGCATGGTCTTCTAATAACGGGAGTGTTTGGATGCCTAAGTGTAGGAGATATGATCAGGTATAGTTTAAATGTGATGTAAGAGGTTTCCAGTCTTTGAGAGAGTTATCATGTGGTGTAATGATGTTTGGACTATAGGTGGAGTCATTTGGATGGGAGATATATGTGTTAGAGAAGTGGTGGGATTGGAAACTAGAGATGTTGAGGATATCATAGATGGATTAGGAGGGGAAGGTGGAAGCATAGGTAATACATAGGTAGTGGGTGTTAATAAAAATGGTGGAATTGAAGAGGAGGAAGTTTAATGAAGAATTGGAGGTGCAGTAGATGTGTACTGAAGTAGAAAAGATGTTCATCAAAGATGACTTGATGGGACACTATAATTTGGTTGGTAAAAGGATTGAGGCATTCATAACTATTATGTTGTAAAGAATAACCGAGGAAAATGCATTAAATGGATCTTGGTTCAAAATTGTGAGAATTTTGAGTTTTTTGCTAAGGGCAGCAAGCGCATCCAAATACTTGAAGATGAGTGTAGGATGGAAATGGTTGTTGAAAATGTTCATATGGTGATATGTGAGAAGTGCTTCTTGTAGGCGTTTGATTAATGAGGGATGCGACAATTTTGGAGGTCGTCAATCCAAAACCTGTAAAGGATATGTGCTTAATGTAGTAAGGATCGAGTGGATTCAATGAGATGTCAATGCTTTTGTTCAAAAACATTGTTTTGTTCAGGGGTGTAGAGACAATAATATGGGTGTAGAATGCACTGAAGAATATATTTAAAGTGTTGTTATTATATTCTTTGCCACCATCAGACAGAATAAAATTGATTTTTGTTTTGAATTGGTGTTTGAGTGATTTAATGAAATTTATAGCAATGATTGTGGTCTCAGATCTTATACACATAGGAAACACCCAACATAATCTAGAAAACTCACCAATAAATGAAATATAATATCTATAGACTTGATAAGAAATAATTGGGGACTCCATATATTACTATGATTAAGTTCTAGACATTTGTATTGTTTTCCTATAGTAGATACAAATGGCTGTTTTCGGCCCTTGGTAAGATTGCATGCGGTACATGAAGTTGAGCGGGATGGTATGACTAGAGTGTGACATTTGGATATGGTAGCTATGATGTCAGTGTGGATGTCTCAAGTGTCAATGCCAAAATTCAGCTTGTTATATTTTGGAAAGAGATGTAGTAGATGCTTGTGATATATAAGTAGATGTTGGAATGGAGTAGAGTCCTCTAGAACTGGGACACTTGAGAAGTATATATTAAGTCTGAGGATCAGAAATGACAAAACTATGAGGATCGAGATGGGAAAGAAGGGTTGTGTGATAAATTTAGGAGAGTTTGAATTTACAATTTAAAGTGGAAAGAAGATCGTCACCTTTGTGCTGAATTGGAACTGTTTGTCAGTTGCCCACCATAACTTATTCATTTCCATGATAATTTGTAGCTGATTGGAGTTGGCTTAATTCAATCGTGAAGTGTGAGGTTTCACCTGAGTCTAGAATCCATTCCTTAGAGTTGGCATTGAGAGCTTGAGGTGGAATTGATTGTGTATATTCAAGATTCGTTTGATGCCAACAGATAGATGCATAATGTCCTGTTTTATGACATATTTGGCATTTTATATTGGATCCCGTTGATGTTCTTCCTCCTAATAAAGCATTAGAGTAACCCTTTTTTGAAATTATTGACTAATTTCAGCCCCTTCCTCTTGTGGTTGTTGTGTTGTGTCTGCTGTATGTATATAACACCATTGAGATTTCAGTTATAACAATACACTTCACATTCTCATTGTTGATAATGATATCCTCATTAGAGAGTAGAGAATAGATATCATCCAAGGCAAGGGGTTGTAGTGATGTTCAAATAACTGTTTTGAATGCATTGGAAGTTGGAGGTAATCAATTGAGTATATAGAGGATGACATCTTCTTGGTCTAGCTTGGAACGACAATTTGATCCATAAATATCAGAATTCCCATCAGATATTGCTCAATCGTTTGATCCTTCATTGATATATTATGCAATTCATTTTCAGTTGAATCAACCTCGACCGGTTTGTAGGTTTTAAACGACGCATTAGAATAGCCCAAATCTCTGCTGTGGTATGAAGATTAATGATGTGAGGAAGAACAGTAAGTAATATTGTAGAGTATGACAATGCCACGAGATTCTGATCAATGGGATTCCACTCTTGGAATTGGGAGTTTTCATATCCATCTACGCCGAGCAGAGGAGGACAACTGTCAATGCCATCTCGAAAGCTGACAAAATCATTTGAGTGAATATCTTCAGGATATGTCCACGCCATACATGATAGTTTGTAGGAGTAATTAGAAGATTTTGGGAGAATTGTCTTAGGAGGGAAGTGAGGAATTTAAGTGGAATGTACGCCGATGGATTGTGTAGATATGAGAGGGTTTTGAGATTGAGATATTTCATATTCTTCCATTTGAGAAAAAAAATGATGAGGTTTGCGAAAGAAGTGATCCTAGAGCTTACCTGAGAGGGACACAAGTTTTTCTTCCCCTAGGGAAGCTCTAATAACATAAGAACAGGGTAAAACAACATTTTCGTTACTCCAACACCTCCAAGTAATGCCAAGAATATCTCACCCTCTTTCATTACTTATACTACCAATTTACGAGAAAATATTGCATCGTCATCCACACTTGCTGACGACCAACTATCGGATGCTAACACCGCACACAAGATGAGGTGGTGCCCGGCGGTTCGTTATCTGCACATGCAGACGATCAAATCTAATATTTTATTCATATTTACAGTGTATATAAAGCCTATATGGAATCTTTTAGAGTTGTTACAATGAACTATAATGGGCACGCCTACTGCCATTTGGTTTTGACCGGTTATTATTGGTCTTGGGCACCATTATTCGTGCTATGTCTAATAATGATGATTTATTATCATATATAATTTAAATAATTTTTATCAAACTCAGAGCAATTATAAAAGCTCATCTGAAATAAATAACACACAGTATTGATACTCCACTTCAAATTTACAAATTATTTGTTCAATTCTCATCCCATCACCAAATTTTTGTCTTTAATTATAATAATCTATATAATTGTGTTACACTTTAATTCTCTTGATTTTATATGATATTTTATTTAACGAATTATATTACAGAATGTATTTACATCCACCTTATATTATTGTATTAATATTTAAGTAAATTTTTTTATTTATTTACTAGAAATTGATCCATTGCTCCCACTTTTCTATCATTCTGAGCAATACATTGTGTGTCAACACGTCGACGCCACTAATTCACCACATTTCTCCAATAAAAGTCTAAAATGACAGTGACGGTGACTGTGACAAAGTCCACATCTCAGAAAGCCATCAAATAAATATCCTCACCGCAAGTTCCTCCGCCTGCAATCCAACGAAAATGGACTGTACCGATGACCAAAACCGCGGTAACAACGAGGCAATAATCTCCATGCTCCGCTCCTGTCACGCCGCCATCTCCGCCGTACTCCTCTCTTCCATCGCCGCAGAACGCAACATCGCCGACACCGACCGCCGCCTTCTACTCAGGCGCGGATCTCTCGCCGCCATCTCCGGCCCAGCGACCCGGCTTCATTCACAGGCCTTCGCCTCAAAAGCCCTGTACGGACGCATCGACCTTGCTGAGCGCCTCGAGGGCAGCCTTGTTGATTTCGGTGGCTCAGCGCACATCGCCAAGTGCGTGGATTGCGTCGACCAGCTGAGCGCGGGAGTTACTTCAGCAAAAGCCGAGTCCGAAGCGGTGGAGTTCATTTGGCGCACGAAGGCGGTGGATCGGACAAGGATGAAATACAAGAGCGCGCTTGCGGAGGCTTTGCTGAGGCTACAGAACGAATATAGAAAGAAGCTACGGCGGCTCCGGCATGCGGACGTCGACGAGATGGCTGGCATTGAGTGGAAGACGGACGGCGAGGATCGGCTGGAGGGGGAAATGGAAGGTTCTGAGGGGTGGACTTTGGGTTCAGCGGAGGAGAGGGATGTCCTGCGCCGGCTGACGGAAATTCTGGCTTTCAATGGCTGCATTGACACCTGCATCGACATATTCGTCAAGGTGATTGCTGACAACTCTAAATTAATTCAAGTCGATCTCTAGATATATCATTTAAGATGATTTACATATATACTATATATATATATATATATATATATATATATATATATATATATATATATATATATATATATATAATTTAAAATTTTAAAGAATTTTACACGCCATCAATAAATTTTAAAGATTTTTACATGAAATGCTGAGCCTTTAAAATGACACGTATTGCAACCAAAACTTGAATATTACCTAAACAAGAATCGAACTCTGTTTCTCTCCGTGAATCCCCTTCGTCTTCTTCTCCGCTTTGGGTGATCGCGTGGGGGTTCATTGTAGGTTTTCTATCAGACTATAAAAACTTTTGTAAAATAAGGTAAAAATTTTTTCCAGCTGACACCTCCTCTGCTCCAGCGCCAACCACCGACTCCCTCACCCATCAGCGATCGGTCTCCCTCCGCTTGGCATGTTCTAGCAAGTGGCAGATCACACCTCGTCTCCCTCATTCGCCCAGATCCCGCTTTTATCCCTCTAATTTTTATGCACAGCCACTGCATCGCTGCCTGCCTCATTCTCGGGATCTCCCTACTCCCACTCTCCTCCTTCCATGAGCCCTACTCGTGAAACCCTCACACCTCGTGCATCTCCAAAGCCCCACACGACAATCCCTTGCCGCTCCTCTGCTCGACTGCTACCCTTCGCATACCTCTGTTAACATTTTTCCAATTCGAGAACTTCATAGCAGCCTTTCCCGTTCTCCTGCCCTTCTCAGACGAAAACTCCATTCCCATCAGCCTTACTCCACGCTACTTCCATCTTATTCTTACTGCCGCAAGCCTCATTGCCTCAGACGTCTGCACTCACACATTTTGCCCACAACCTCGATGGGAGTTTCGGAGGCCTGTGTACGCTGCGATCTCCGGAAGTGTAAGAAGGAGAAAGATGGGAGTTTTAGAGGCCTGTGCACGCCGCTGGGAGCTTAAGGAGGAGAAAGATTGGAGTTTTGGAGGCCTGTGCACGTCGATCACTGTAGCGGAGGAGAAAGATGAAAGTTTCGGAGGCCTGTATACATTTCCAACGCACAGATTGGAGGAATATTCCAGAGAGAACCAGAGTTCGATCCCGTAAAATAAGAATTCTTTTATTCCTTTTAGGTAATATTAAAGTTTTGAGTTTCAAAGTTGTAATTTTTTGAAGTGAAGTTCCACGTATATAAAAACCCCTAAATTTTATCATTTTGTATGGATATGGTGCGACTTAAATCAAAATCTTTCAAACAAACTAAAAATCCGATTTCAGAAAACTTAGGGCGCTTTTGAGTTTTGAGGTTATGAATATATAGGAATTGCGTCGTATGGTATATACGTAAATGCCCCCAAAAAATATTCTATGTTATATATTAAGCCCTTTGTTCACGTCGATTTCAAATATTTCAGGCCAGAAGCCGTCAGGCGACGAAAGCATTAAGCCAACTAAACCAGAACAGTATCAACAAACACAAATCGAAGGACGCTTGCCGCAATTGCGAGTCAGTCGATCCCGCAATCTCCCTATGGATCAGCCACATCCGCATCGCCGTCACCTCCCTCCTCCCCGCCGAGAAGCACCTCTGCCGCGCAATCTTCTCCACCGCTATGGGCCAAACCATCTGGTCAGAGTGCTTCGCCAAGATCTCCCACCGCATCATGCTCGTATTATTCCGCATAGGTGAGCACGTTGCCTTGTCTCCCAACGAGCCGCTCATCAATCTCCTCAAAATGGCAGACACCGCATACCACCTCCGATCAGCGCTCTCTGCCCTATTCGACGACTGCGTTCCCAAAATAGCATCCCGAGCCCGCGAGTTGGAGAAACTCATCGTCGGTTCCGCCTTCCGCGCATTCTCAGCACTCAGCCTCCGCATTGATGCCATCCGAAACGATTTGCCGGCGCCTACCGATGCATCGGTCCCGAGCGTGGTCATCTACGGCGTCAATTTCCTCAAGTGCGTGGCGGCTGACCGGTACGCGCAGTCGATGGCTCAACTCTACCAGGAACAGGACATCAAAGAATGCTTCGAGAACGTCCTCGATGCACTGCAGCGTAACGTGGAGGCAATTTGGGAGAAGTTTGAAGATAGAATAGCGGCGCATGTATTCGCCATGAACACGAACTGGTACATATATATTAAGACACGGGGGTCTGAGTTTGCGATACTCGTCGGAGAGGAGAAGATGAGGAGGAGGTACAAGGGAGCGGTGGAGGCGGCGGCGTATGCTTACCAGTCGGAGGCGTGGGAGCCAATGGTGAGGATGTTGGAGAAGGGGGATGTGGTGGCTTTTACGAGGGGTATGAAGGACAATTTGAGGCGGCATCGTACGGGGTATGGGATTCAGGACGCAGACTTGAGAGAGCAGATAAAGGAGGCTGTGCTGAAGATGTTAGTGAGCGCATACAAAGGGTGCTTGGATGTTTTTTCTGGAATGGTGCAGGGCAGTGGTTTCTTGCCGATGAAGGATATAAAGGCGATAATCGGTTGGATCTTTGATGATGGTGGAGGGTTTAAGGTGAAGGGGGGAAGAAATGATAGAAGGATGAGCGAGAAGAAGGTTGTGGATGAGAGGCTGGCGTCGGCAGCGATGGCAGTGCCGGGAAGAGAAAGGGTGAAGGGGGGAAGGAGGAGGAGGAGGAGGAGGAGAAGGAGGGACGCTAGGCTGCAATTTGGTAACGAAGTGGAAAGCAAAACAGAGGATTGGAGTTCTGTTCCTTCGTAAAATTACTTGAGGGTAAAATATGACATATTTTACAGCTATGCCTGAGAATGCCAAGAAAATGAGCAAAAAAATAATCTAGGAAAAAAAAACACTATTTTTATTTCGCTTTCAGCTCAGAACACCGTCAACATCAAAAAAATATTAAGTGCAGTGTCGTGAGGTACTGAGACAAGTGGCAGGGCGTCATATGACAAGTGGGTCCCGCTACCATACACTGGTATTGGTCAGTATTAATGGTGGCGGGGCTCACTTACCACGTAGCGCCCCGCCACTGACCTCCGCATGCATCAGGACACCTCACCTAAAATTTTGTTCCGTCAACATCACCTGACAAGTTAGTATCCCGAATGGTATTTCAGAATGGAGAGAGTTCCCATGCGGCCGGGTTCTTCCATCTCGACCTAAACGTACACGGCAAAGGGGCAAGGGTGAGAGAGAAGGGATCTTCATTCTTCAACGAGAATATCAACTTTCATACCTCAGTCAATCCTAATTATTAGCATATAGAGTATTGGTTTACCTATATTTTTACAAGCATAATTAATTTATTATGAATTGTGATGGTGCATATTGACATCTATGTTAGATTGAGCTCTAAGTGATTCCCATTGGAAGGTAGATTTATGGGATTTATGGTCTATTTAGGGCAGCTGCAACTTATTAAAAGTTGCAACACAATAGATGTGTCAGGAAAATATGGCGGTGAAGCTGTGTACGTGTTTGTTTTGTGTAGTTTTACAACAGTTTTGTTGCAATTGTTCATGAATAAATCATCTTTCTGGCACTGTAGTATATTGTTACTTACAATAGAAACAATCTTGGTTGCACATGCAAAAAGTTATTCGGTTTAAATATTACAAAAATGAAAACTGACACTTCACTAAACAACGAGTAACACAACAATCAAAATTAAAAATAAAATTATTAAAAAAACAACTAAAATTATCATAATGTTGTTTTTAAAATGCATCTAATTAATGTCGTTAGATAATCCATTTTCCAACGAAACTCTCTAAATTTGATCACTACTGATGATAGAATTTACCTTGAAGACTGGCATATACTGTGAGTCGTTTGCATTCTTTGTTGGAGTCCTCTCGAACGACTGATCCTTTGACTTAATTATCTATGCCAACAAACCGATGAGTGCTTTTAATCCCTCTGAGAAATAGGATAAGCTTAACACATCATGAAACATGTAATAAGCAAAACTTGAGACACACCAAAGTTTATCCCCCAGCACACACACACACCCAAGTCCAACCACCAACAACACACTCATGTCCAACCACCATCAAACACACCCAAGTCCAACTACCAGCAAACACACCTAAGACCAACCATCAACATGCACACAAACAAGGTCAACCACCAGCAAACACATCCAAGTACAACCACCAGCACACACACACCCAAGTCCAACAACTAGCAGATACACCCAAGTCCAACCACCAACAAATACGCCCAAGTCGAACCACCAACATACACGCACTCAAGTCCAACCACCACCAAGTCCAACCACCAGCAAACACATCAAAGTCCATCCACCAACACACACACACTCAAGTCCAACCGCCTGCACACACACCTAAGTCCGACCACCAACAAGCACACCCAAGTCCAACTACAATCTAACACACACCCAAGTCCAACCACCAGCAGACACTCAAGTCCAACCACAAACACACGCCGCAACCAACACACACACACACCCAAGTCAAACCAACAACAGACACACCAAAGTCCAACTACCAGCAAACACACACAAGTCCAACTAGCAACACACACACACAGAAGTCCAACCACTAGCATACACAACCAAGTCCAACCATGCAAAGAAATTATATGACAGAGAATATTATGGCAAAAGCTGATAAAATTTTTACTGATCACGTTAATTGAAATCTTTGACAGCGGTGGATGCCTGAAATGCTTCAGGCCATGAATCTTCTTCTCGTTCTCTGGTGATTATTTTGATTGAAGGCAACTTCTACCTTTATATTTTTAAGAAAGTATAATAATTCCTAGTTTCATTTTTTCTTTTCAAGTTGGTTCCTACTAGATATTTTGTAGCTATGATTTCAAACTATTGTCAATGCTACTGATTTCCAGCCACCGGTGTATCTTCTCAGGCAAAGTTTTCTCATTCTCAGTATTGTAAATGATGAGTCATCAAGGGTGGAGTGGAATTCACATGTATACCTGAAACTCTAACCAAAATCTATATGTAGCAAATGAAGCTTAATGCTCAAAATAACTGTGAGAATCTTAAGAAACAAATTCAATCGTCCAAAAAACATCAAAAAAATTATCCAAATAAATCCACAAAACCGAAAAACCGCAGAGAGATAATCAATGCAATGAAAAAATCCACAAAATGAATATTATAGCATAACATTGCAAGATATCAGCCGGGATCTGTCGATAGAAGCAATTGAGGGAGATGCGAGGGAGAAGTGATATAGGGCAACAACGATCGAGTAAGGGAGGAGACAGACAGAAAGACACGTGAGGAAGAAAACCTTGAAGAAGTAGGCCGCGAGAGAGATTCCTCGGACGCGTCTATTAAAAGATGCCAATGCCCTTTCCGGATATGTGATTGCGAATGACAAATAAATAGTGGAGCAGTGTTTTAAAAACGCCCAACATTTCATAAGTGCGCCAAATGGAGCCCAAGCGGAATCTCCTTTTTAAACCTTGTTGGTATTCGAATTTATACGATTTATTAAATCCTACTTGCAGCCAAACAGAATACCGCAAAGCCTAGTTCATGAAAGCCAGGCACGGAGCAAGGCCACAGAGAGAAGCTAGGGCCAGCCGGCGAGAGGAGGAAGAATTAAATGATGAGTGTTTCATCTTCTAAGAGCCAACGAAGGAGATGGTCGGCCCTGGTTCTCATCTTCGCCGCTATTCTTGTGGTGACCGAAATCACATTTCTCGGCCGAATGAACATGGCGAAGAGCGCCGATTTTGTTCAACATTGGACTTCGTCCCACTTTCCCTATTCCCCCAGTGCAGACGACCATCCTCGCCCAATCCCAGAGTTCGACCTAGTTGATCCGGAGCAGCGACGGTGCGAGGAGCTGCTTGGGAGGGAGGACGATGTACATTACTCCCGCGATTTCACCAAAGATCCTGTATTTATTTCTGGCGCCGAGGAGGTTCGCTTCGATGTTATTTTTAACGTCCATTTTATTAAAAGATTATCCATCCATCTCTTCCCAGAACACACCAAAATAAGAAGTAAGTTTGAAAACTGGTTTTGTTCTTGGTTTCTGAAAATGAAATTAAAAGGGCTGTAATCGTAATTTGTATGTTAGTTGTTTATGATATTCAAAACTGTATAATATTCCAAGCTATGAATTCTGAATTGAATATCTAAGAGAATATACTGAACTTTAAGGGGCTGTCCGGCAACAGATGCAATTTTTAAGTTATTAGGACAGATAAACTAAATCCTGAATGGGTTGAAGCCTGAAAATCTGTGTGGCAAAGGATTTAGGGTCTGTTTGGGGCAGATTATTTGTGCGAGCTGCGTTTTGAAAACGCCGCTTCACCGTTTGGTTACAACTTTCTGGCGGCGTTTTCAAAACACCGCCCGCGGTTTCCTATCACTCGCGGACCGCGGTTGAGGGGCTGCGTCCCGCGTGGTGCAACTGTTTATTTCTCCTATTGTCCTTGTGCCTTTGATTGTCTCCTCTGCGCTCGTCTCGTGCTGAAGCCCTAAATTTCTTCGATTCTCCTTCTTTCTCTCAACCATTGCCTTGATCCTCATCTTCTTATCTCCGATACGTGGTTGTGATACTCTGTAAGTAACCTCATTACCTTTGTTTGAGTGATTTTGGATCTAGAGGCCTTTTCGGGTTTGGAAACTCCTCTTCTCCTTTGATTTGAAAATGTTGTGGTGCTCTATTTGAAGGAATGAAATTCATGTTGCGGTTATTTATCCAGTATTTACTTCTGCGCTTATTTTTTGGTGTTCTGTTTTGGTGATTGTCGATCTAGAGGCTTTTTCGAGTTTGGAAGTGGCTCTTCTCCTTTCACGTGAGAATTTTTTGGTGCTCTGTTTAGAAAAGTGATTGATTTTTTTGTGAGAGGTTCCTCTTTGGAATTTGCCTTTCTGTGAGAACTTTCTATGTGTGTGTTGGAGGATGGGGCAACTGGGCTTTGGTTTCTCTATATGTGTTGGTGGATGGGGCAGTTGAACTTGCTTTCTTCGGTGAATTTGGCCTTGGTTTCTCTGTGTGTGCTATTGGCTGTGGCAATTGGGTGTGGTTTTTGTGGTGGCTGTGGCAACTCGGGCTTGTTTTCACTGTGTGTTGGTGGATGGGGCAGCCGGGCTTGGTTTATCTAGTGGCTTTGGCCTTGATTCTCTGTTGTGTACTGGTGGCTGTGGCAATTCAGTTTGGTTTCTATGTACGTGTTGGTGGATGTTGCAGCTGCGCTTGGTTTTCTTGTGCGTGTAGGTGGATGGGGCAGTTGGGTATGGTTTCTCTGTGTGTGTTGGTGGATGGGGCAGCGGGGCTTGCTTTCTCTGGTGGCTTTAAAATGGTGATGACAGTTGAAAATGCTTTACCTTACAGTTGTTCTTTTTTCTATATCTTATATTCTTTTAAAATTATGTATGTTACCGGAGTTATTCTTGTTTAAAAAAGGAATTGAGGTGTGCCTCAAACTGAAGTGCATAAAATATGTTTGGGGTTGAAGCTTCCTTCTCACTAGTGTGGCTTATGCTTGTTTTATTCGAGACATGTCTCGAGGCTTAATGACTTGATACATTTTAAGTGGCCTCTCTATTAGAAGAAAATTGTAGCAATTGAATAATATTTAGAAGATGTCAATAGGATGATGAAAGTGAGGATGACGCTTTTATGAATCTCGATCCTATTTAACTCTTTAGGTCAATTACAACATGGTATTTGGAAATGTGATGTCAAGTGAAGCTTATATTGGTGCAGTTAAAAATTTGATAAAACTTTGCTCATTTCTACTTATGTTGGCACTTGGGTCACATATATAGAATGGTCATTTATCCATAAAAAGATGCAGATTAGTTGTTTTTCAAACATGTAAACCAAACAGCTAAACAACTTATCCAGAACAGAGATAGAATGATCATTTATTCAGAAACAATTGCAAATCAGCTATTTCCAAACGCACAAACCAAAGCAATGAGACAGAAATAAGCTTGACGTCGTAGATTATCGGGATAAGCTCACTTACTTGGATAAACTGCAGCTGCCCCAAACAGACTCTTAGTAAATCCTGTAAATCCATGGGAACTGTCTGATAGTTTCAACGAGGATTTAGGAAGTAGTTACGACCGGTGGAGACAATTGAAAGCCCACGAACTTAAATCCCAAGCCCCACAAAGTTAAATCCACTGATTCATAGGATTTAAGATTTACAGCTGAAATCTGGAATTACCGAATCACCAAGTTTATTTTGGACAAAATGACATCTGGCAGGATTCGACTTAAATCCGGCGTAAATCCGTTGCCAGACAGCCTTAAAATAGTGATAACAATGATTTATTTAGCAATTCTTATAAAAGACACACCTTTAGCTATCTATATCTACACTGATGTGGGATATAGTTAGATTGACTTGTTCATTTGGCACAAAGTAGCTTTGTGGGATAGATGCATCCTGTAAGAACTATCAAAATCTTCCATCTTTGCTTTAGCGACCAGCAAATCAAGCTTTTTGTGTCTCAATATTTAGATTCCTTTCTGCCATGTTGGCTTTATGTGTGCATTTATTTATTAAAGTGATCGTTGTTGACAAACAGCTCATTCTTGGTTTGCTATTATTGTTAGTTTTGCTTCTAGAACAAGATTTCATTTTACTTTTCAAAATGTTAAACTTATGCTTCAGATTATCTTTCCTCCTTACATCTGTAATACGTTTATTCTGTATCAGGATTGGAGCTCATGCTCTGTAGGCTGTAAATTTGGATTTGCAGTTGATCATAAACCTGATGCTGCATTTGGGTTGCCTCGAGATCCCAAAATAGCTGGTGTACTGCGTTCGATGGAATCATCTCACTACTATCCTGAGAATAACATTGACCATGCACGACGGTGGGTGAGAACATTTTTTATTTAATGAGAAAATTTATCATTTATTTTTTTAAACAATTTGAATATATACCATTACTGATTAAACTCAGCTTACCTTTTAGTTTTTTTTGGAGAATATCTTGTCTTTTCAACGAATCATTACATAACAGAAGAAATTTATCAGGTCTGGTGAACTTGTTTATTCATTCCCAAACAAGCTAGCATCGCCGAGTCATTAGCTTATGCGACATAATTTTGATCATTCACCACCAATCACTCGTGAGATCATAATCAATGAAATCATATATTTATATTACTGGTTTAAGATATCTCCAATGACACCTGTTGCTGTCATCACCATCCACTGCCACCATCAGCTTGTATCCTTTTGGCTTGCCTTGGTTACCCTAGGGCCATCTATAGTTCAATCAAAATTTGATTACAAGGGTGAAATCTCCAACATTTATTGTGCATAATTAAAATTATTTTGAAAAGCAAAATTGACATAAAATTTTTTAAATATGGCTCATTTTTAATTCACTTAGCATGTTTTTCTCGATGAAATTCTATTTTTAAAATTCTATTATGATGTATGTGGACCAAAAATTGCTTTTAAACAGTCAACAAGTCTTTCGAGCTACCACTGCACTATAGTCCATAAGCTAGACATTTGCTTTATCGTTTTGTAAGTCTCCTAAATTTTGGCACTCTCATATTTAACGATCTAGCTATGCTTGTCTTTTGTACACAATCACCCTACCTTTGTGATTGCTTTGCCCTATGAATCACATTTGTAAACCATGACTGGGTACTCATCGTGTCTAAAAAATCTGCTACTCTCATCATGCTCCCATCGATAATTTTTCTATCTCGATGGTAGTTGCATTAGATGCATCATATACATCATCAATGACATTGTTACTTGCTGCCATTTGTAGGCTAGACGATGCTTGCATCTTGTTCATAGCTGTCCTACCAGCATGATCATTGAGTTAGATGTACAACATGTGATGCTAAATGGTAGTGCCACTCGCCACTAATTGAAGCTTGTACGATGTTTGTTGTGCACTTGCCCATATCTGTCCTATTCTGTGATGGTCACGTCACATGCAGTGCATATGAGATTAATGATAATATGAAGATTAAACAATGCTTGTGATAGGGCCTGTTTGGGGCATCTGCAGCTTATCTAACTTATTCAGATAAACAACTTATTCTGATAAGTTCTGATCAACAGCTGTCCCGGATAAGTTGAATGGCTGTTTGGTTTGTGTGTTTGGAAAACAACCGATTTGTAGCTGTTTCTGGATAAATGACCATTCTGCCCATGTGTAGTAATGTTATTTGCAAAAGAAGTGTCATAACTGTTATGAAATTCATGACGAACATTACGCAAATCCAGAAGAGGAACACAGAGATTTAACGAGGTTCGGCATAGACATGCCTACGTCATTGGGAGCAGAGCGGCGAATTTCACTATTTCAGAGGAGTTACAATAGTTCGGTTCACATATCCATAGGATTACACATCTATTTATAGATAAACACCCATAGATAAATTACCAACTCGCCCTCGCTCCCCCTAACCCACTAAATATGAAGAGAAACACCTCTTCACCAAGAAAACTCCAACTACCTAGATATGAGCCATACCTAACAATTCTCCATCTTGGCGAATATCCAGCACCTTAGAAGAAATGTTTTACCCGGTATATGTGCCTACCAAACAAATATCCACCTTAGCAAATATCCAGCCCCTTAGGAGAAATATATCTGTCAAATCTCCTCCTTTGCAAATATTCAGCCTTTAAGAGAAAATCTCCACCTTGCGGATATCCAGCTCCTTAGAAGAGATACTACATGGAGTTTCTTAAACCAAGTGAGTTGAGCAACCAAACCATCTAACTCGGCAGTCAAGCCGTGCCATCCCAAGCACCGAAAGCACCTTCCTGTTCGCACCAGCATTTCGCCGATTCGTTGTTTCCGCGAGCCACGAATCCCTTCGCACCAGTTCGAGGAATACCTCCACGAAACTCCTGTTCACGAAATAATCGTGTCTGCTCGCCACATGCACCCTGCCGAACTCCACCCGTCGCAACTCCTTCTGCGATAAACTTGCGAACTGTGCTTTGCCTCGCGATTCACCTATCACGATTCACCTGTTGCAACATCACCTGCAACAAACTTGCAAACTCCACTGGTCGCAGATACTCGCCGAACCGCAGCCCTGTATCCGAACTGCTTCGCCAGTTTGTTCCCGCGAGCCTTGAATCCTTCGATAATCGCAAATCGCCGCGCCGAAAATCTTTTGCGAAATCGACGCCTAGTCCGCCTTATCGCGAACTCCACATCGCGAAACACCTTCGCGAAATTCTGTCACGTGCCCGCCACTAAGGCTATCGCGCCAACCGCCTGTTGACAAGCATGCCGCCCAAACTGGCAGCAACTGCAGGAACTTTAGGTCGTGAACCTGACATTCTCCGCAAAATCCGCGAAGTCTTTCCTGTTGCCTGCACCTCGGCTCTGCCCGCAAGTCCTCCGCCGAACCAACTGTTAGCGGATCCTTCCACCTGCGTCGATTTTCCTGCGTCGATCTCCTTCACCCCTCGAACCTCTCTCTGATACCAGTTGTTATGAAATTCAGGACGAACATTACGCAAATCCAGAAGAGGAACACATAGATTTAACGAGGTTCGACATAGACATGCCTACGTCCTCGGGAGCAGAGCGGCGAATTTCACTAGTTCAGAGGAGTTACAATAGTTCGGTTCACATATCCATAGGATTACACATTAAACACCCATAGATAAATTACCAACTCGCCCTCGCTCCCCCCAACCCACTAAATATAAAGAGAAACACCTCTTCACTAACAAAACTCCAACTACCTAGATATGAGCCATACCTAATAATAATAGTATATTTGATACTCGAGAGGCAAAAAATAATTTCAGAACAGTAAAAAAAATACGACAAAGACCTAATAACAGTTATAAAATGATAATGAATGATATAAAAAATATTATAAAATGATATTATACATTTTTACTGATTATTACATATTGTTTATTATAAAATGATAATGACTGATATAAAAAATATGAATAAATTCAACCATAAGAAAGTGATTGCACTGAGAACAAACTTCAGTGGTCATCCAAACTGCTCCATTTTAGTAGGTTATAAAAAACATAAATTTGAACTGCACAACAAATTTATTCATCTTCACAGAAACTGTGCGGTTATTGTTTTGAGGTGCTCAAAATTTGCGTAAAGAAGAGAATCACTACCACCACTATATTGATGTATTTCTTTTATTTTTCCTGAACATGTTTACAGCTCATCAGAGCCAAAAACATAGAAATAACTTGATAAACCCTAAGAAATAAAACTGTTATAGGGATAAAACTAGAGAGACTCCATTTGTCCCAAATTGCATCATTTATGGACGGTGATCAGCGAGTGGAGAGAGCCACCGGAGGATTTTATAAAAATACTCACCGCCAAAAGTGCTCAAACTAATCGGCTCCCATTCCATGAAGCATTAACATAATGGTCGGCTTCCATTACAATAAACACTAGCATTTTGAATACATTCGATATGTATATTCGTTGCATTACAAATTATTCAAAACTCCAGCGAGAAAGGAATGCAGAAAAAAACAACGTCCACATCGTTCTCCTTCTTCTACCTCTCGTGAACTTGATTTCTGCTCGGAGGAAATCGCTGCTTTTATAGAGCTATAGAATGAAGGGCTTCGCGGCGTGCTTATCCGATCACCTTCCCTTTCGAGGTCGCACGACTCAAAACCGACTGCCTTGCGCCAAGCCTCGCTGCCCTAGCCGAAGGAGTGCTGAAACAGGAATCTGCGAACTTCTCCCCGCGCTACCTAATTTGCGAGCTCTTATCTTTCAGAAGGAGTGCCGAAGAAGCAGAGAGCGGCTCTCCGAGCTCGATCACGGACAAAGGAAGCAGGAATGCCGAATTCGGGGCAACGGGGCAGTAGAGTAATTGGGGACTAAACGAGATCAAGGAAAGCGGCCCGCAGGGATGTTCTCGCGGGCGACATTATTTGCAAATTAAAAACTGTGTTTTTCAAAACGCCATTGAAACGTGAAAAACAAACAGCAGTAAGACGTTTTTAAAAAGCCGCCCGCTGTTTTAAACTGCATAATCCGGTCAATACTATTATATTGTGTTGATAGCTTTGTTAGATGCTCCACATATGATAACTTCATAATTTATTATGTCACAATTTAAAGATCTGAAAAATTTAAGTCCTAACTAATAACAAATGATAATTTCTGTCAAGGTTAACCTATGACATTATTTGGGGATGTCATCTAACTTGTCATTGTATGCTCCTATTGTGTGCGTTTGTGGTGCATATGAGCGCTGACCTCTTAACTTCCTAAAACACATTTTGTAAATGCATCAATATACCTTGAAGTGAACCATTTTTATATTTGCTTTTATAGATATGGGATTTTTCGTAACTGAGCAAGACTGTATGATTTTACCTTCAAGGGTTCTACATAAAAAAATATTACTTTCAATGATTTTGTAGATGAATTTTTGAGCTAAGACAACACAAAACTCTTATGGTCAGCATTCCATGGCACTCTCTTTTGATGGCACTAGTTTGTAGGTGTGGGTTTTAAAGTGCTCATAAGCTTGAGGAGTATTCTCGTCAGATTGAGTCAAGAGATTGGTTGCTGAGCAGCATGGAATATTATGAAGACTTAAATATAACTTTTATATGATTATAGTGATGATAACTATGTCAAACAATGAGATATGTATTTACATTTAGAAAATTGGGGGGATTTGCAGTTGTTTGTTTAAAAAAATTTTCATTAGAGTTTTTGAAGACTAAGTGGATGGATGTCACATGATTGAAAAACTTAGGTTATGCTTAAAATTATGTTAACTATGAAAGAATCAAACTTATGAATCATAAAATAAAACTATGAGAGAATATTGGAATATAAATTGAGAAAAATACATCAATTCAAATTTTTAATTTGTTTTATGTCAGTAAGATTTACTATCAAAGATTTTTTTGTATTAAGATCATAAAATAGTATAAAGAATAGATAATAGTCATATTATCTTTATTAATCTTAAGAAAACATAATATTTTAATAATGGATTTGATACTATGTAATGGTGATTATGTTAAAGAGATGTTGAAGTTATTAAATATATGTCTGATGAAGCACCGACTAGTATTAGAGGCAGTAGTTTTTTCAGTTATAGTAGGATTACTTCAAAGATTAACATTAAGTTGATATACTTTGAATTAATTTTGTAGATTCTTATAGATGTTATTCAAAGGTGTTTTGGCATATGGCTTTTGCAAATGATATGATTATGATTAGTAAGACATCTACCAAAATATTGATACTATAATAATGGAGAAAATGTTAAAAGATAAAGGACTTTTAATTGTTAAAATAAAGATCGAATGTATTTGATGCAATCTAATGTAAATATTATGAATAATCATTAATTAATATTATAAGAAGATAAAGTGATAGCTAAGTGTGATATTTTTAATTATCTTAAATCTATTTGGCAGAGATAGAGAATATCATGTTGTGAATTAGTGGTAAATTTTATAAAATTGTAATTAGGTTAATATATTATATATATTCGAGTGTTTGATAGTAAAAAAAGGGATTTATATTTATACTACACAATTTTTTTATATTTTTATATTTAACACAAACTTTGATAATGTCCCGAACCGACCCAAGACTTGAAATTTTCCAGGACACGAAGAGATGATAAGACAATGAAAAGTTAAAATTTTATATATTCACTTTTTATAACTAACATTTAATCATATAAAATCAAATGAAAGAGTCACTATATAAAGTAAATTAATGTAATATAGTTAAATTTACCTTATTTATGGTTGCCCGCCCATTCTATAAATATTTCATCTATTATTCATATTTTAATTAAACGATTTATCCTAAAATATTAATTTAAGACAACAGTGAGCTACAAAAGCTAGTGAGTACATCTACTTCTAAACAACAGTAACATAATAAATAGTGAACAATATGATACTAATTAGAAATACTATAAATTATTATAAAAGCATTGGTAGTTCAAATATGATCGTTTACGATAGTTCATAATATTTAATGTGTTTTCTTATATCATTTTATATTTATACAGCTATCACATGAGCATTATCTAAAATTGTACTAATGAGTGTACATCAATATCAAAATCTTTTTCTATTCCCAAATAACTTAATGTTTCTCTTCTAGTACCATAAATAAGTGAACTTCATCATAATCAAACATGCACTACTATCGGTTACATGCATTTTATATTATTCATATATTCTTTCATTCAATTATGCCTTTAAATAATGCATGACATTAGTATTTCTAAAAGATATATTCTTCACAATGATATCATCACAAACATTTAGAAGAGCTTATAAATCACAATAAAATGGTGCGATCTTGTTTTAGTAACTACTAATTAATCTTAAATAAATAATATTAGTAATTTAATATTTTGTAGTTTGTCACAATATAAATATCGCGATTCTTTTTCTCATTTAATTTATTAGAATTTTCAATTTTAAGATTTATATTCTTTTAATAAAAGTTTAGTCATGATTATGAATTTATGAATTAACGTTTTAAATTCTTCAAAATAATACATAACATATTTTATAAATATAACTATTCTTTATCCATATAATAATACTTATATTATTATTAAATGACTTAAACTTTTAATAGCTTAAGTATCTCATTAATAATTTTTAGAAAATTGGTATTATATAATTTTAAGTGAATATAAACAAATAAAATTGAATAAAATTATTTTAACACCTCAAGCTCGTACTGTCTCATGCACAAAACACGCATGCGGCCTCTTCCTTTATATTCTTCACTTTTTTGTGCACATTACACTGCTCTATTCGACAACGCAGCACGCAAGGCTCCCTTTTCCTTTTCTCCGCAAGAAGCCTCGCCTCCTCCTCCTTCCTATTCTTCTGCACAAAAAAATATTACATCAGGACTCTGCACGTAGAGTTACGTGTGAAGTCCAATGAAATTGTGCCACGTGGTGCGTGACAGAAAAAAAAATCGCTCAGTAACAGGGAATATCACTCCGTGTTATTTCGCGTTATTCAGGTGTTATTGTGTGTTATTAATGTGTTATTGTGTTATTATAACACCGAGAATATTCTCAGAACAGAATAACACACAATACCACCTGAATAATACACAATAACACCTCAATAACGAGGAATGACACGGGGGGGGGTATTCCCTGCGTAACCGGGCAATTTTTTTTTTGCCACGCGCTACGTGACATGATTTCATTGGACTCCGCACGTAGCTCTATGTGCGGAGTCATGATGTAATATTTTCTCCTTCTGCACACACTGACTCACACGAAAAGCCCTCCTGGTCTTCTTCTTGTGGAACAGAGCTTCGCCCACTTCGATTGTCTGCGACCATGGAATTGCTATCTTTGTCTAATCAAACATCTCACTCATTTGATACGAGTGCAAGCCTTGTCGAGCCCTCCATCTTCATCTTCGTTTGATTCCACACAGCAAGAATTGTTTGCCTTCTTCCTACTTTGTTTGTTTCACAATTTGTCTTGCTTCGAAGCCGACAAAGCTGCTTTGCCACACTGCTTGATGATGTCGCCGCCCAGCTTTGTCCCTCGCAGGTGAGTTTTCCTCTTCCTTCTCCTTCTTTAACACGGCATGACTCCTTCGGTTAGCCTTAGGTCACCCCTTTGACTCCTCTCTTTTATCTTCTTTTTCCACACCCACTGCACTTGTTCTTCCTCTCCCCTTCCCACTGCTCCGTCTTTCTCGCCTCTCCTCTCCTTTGGTTTGAATGGAGAAGTTTCCTAAGAACAAAACTGTCGTGACAATATCAAACCTTTGCTACAATTTTTTTTAACGGTTATTACAGAATATTACAAATATAATAATTAAAATTTTAACTTCCCATTAAAGATATTACTAATATTAACTATTTTAAAGTTAATTACATGTTTTGATGTGTATGTTTTTGTGGAATTCTGTGTTTCCTATTTTAGATTTATTCTTGTTTATTTTTTTGTTATTATGTTGTATTTCTTTTCTTTGTGGCTGTTATATCTTTGATAAGGTGTAGTTGTGGAAGTTATTTTTTTCCCTAGTTTTTATTCATTATATAAGGAGAGGTGTTGTAATTTTTTGATTAAGGAACAAGAGAATATTTTCCTCTCGTGTTTTCCTTCAGTTTTGATGTAATTGTTTGTGTGTGTGAATACCCGTCTCAAACAAAAAAAAAAAAAAAGAGTTAAAGTGGAGGGCAATGAAAAAGGAATGCTTAGATGGTTGTGTGGCAATGTTGAGAA
Source organism: Papilionanthe hookeriana x Papilionanthe teres (assembly GCA_022702705.1). Taxonomy (NCBI): domain Eukaryota; kingdom Viridiplantae; phylum Streptophyta; class Magnoliopsida; order Asparagales; family Orchidaceae; genus Papilionanthe; species Papilionanthe hookeriana x Papilionanthe teres. Next base: position 69,188,397 of record CM040425.1, on the reverse strand, counting down.
TGATAAATTAAGAAATGGTTATATTAAAAGAATGGTTGAAGTAAGATATGGTCATTGAAAATAGACTTGAAAATTTGGATATGTGCAAGAAATGATAGAAAGGGCATGGTGCCGGAACTAGTAGGAAAAATAGCGGAGACACAAAACAAACTTTTATTAATATAGAGAGGGGTCATAAAGCAACATGATAGAAAATAACAACACAAGCAAACAACTCTAAGGAGTATTCCAAGGGTGGTGGAGGTCGGCGAGGCGGATCTAGCGGCTTGGGATAGTTGGAAGGTTGGAAGATGAACTGGAGGAGGGGGCAGCAGGTTAGAGTGGCGGGAAGGTCTGTTGGGCGGTTGGGAGGTAGGTTGGAAGGTGGAGTAGTAAACTGTGAAGGTGGGAAGACAGTTGGGAAGACTCGCCGACACTTTAGGAGGGTAGACAGCGAGCGGGGAAGTGCAGACAACCATGGGAAAGGCCGTGGGAGTGCGGCTGGTGAGGGAAAAAGTGGTCGGGGAGCTGGCAACATGCTGGAGGCTAGGATGAGTGGAAGAGAAGGGTTAGGGAAGTTGAAAAAGGGAAGATCACCTCAGAGTAGGATACAGCCGGAACACCACCACCTACTCGGATACAGCCTGACAAAAGGGGAAACTCTCCACACAAGAAATCTGAAAGCAAACATAAACAAGACTGCCATAATTCTCTAAAAAGAACAATATAGACTCCTATTGGAGGAGAAAAGGAAAGAGGTAGGAAATGAAACTTCCACACAAAAGGAAGGGTTGGGATGGCCAGAAGAATCTAGAAAAACACTTCACGAATGCGGCAGCTCACGATGCTTCTTCCTGGATCACGATAGTTCGCGCCTCCCCCTTCTTTCGCGAGAGTTCACGATCCAGCCCCACTTCCACCAATGCGAAGCTTCGCGAGGTTTCTGGCCCCGCGGTTTCAAAGCACCCCGCTTTGGGGTGCATTCAGCGCCCACACCCGGGCGTTGTTTTAGCGCCCGCGCTATAGGGCGCCTTTTAGCTCCCCGCGTCAATGTATCTATTAAACTAGCATATAAAGTTAATGTTAAAGGGTTAGAAGGATGAATGGATAAATCTAGAAGTATGGGTTCTGTAGCAGTTGGAATCCTATGACCATGAAACTATTAACATTTTTTTTTTCATGTGCTTACTTGCACATGGGATTGTTACCTATCCTATTCTTTTGTTTTTTAGTTCTATTTATCAGATTTAAATGTTTATCATGGTACGTGTTTTTTGTTCTTATATATATCCTATTCTAACATCTATTCTACGCATGGTTCCATCTCCATTTTGTAGCTTTTGATGATTCTGTCATGCTAAATGTGGCCATTTTATTTTGAGTTTTTTCAATTCATCTTTATCTATTATAACCAAATAATCTTCTGAATTATACTGAAAGGTTTATAATAGATTATGTTCGACATGTAAAAAAGTTTTTTTATTTGATAAAATTTTTATTCTACTTTCTACTTTTTGTGCATGTTTGATATATGATTCTTTTGAGTACAATATATATAAGTATCTAATCTTGGGAGAAGTCATCTCTTTGTCTTGATGTGAAGTCTAATTTTTTTCCCTTTGGTATAGTTTTTCTTTATTTAATTTCTTATATATATATATATACACATACATATATATATATTTTGCTCAACTTCTTTACAGGCATCCCTTAAAACTCAAGCTATTAAAGTATATAGAAGTTATCTTTTTGTGTGTTTTAGAGTATATGAAGATTGGCCCCAAGCTATTAAATCATAGATATAAAATAAAAAAAATATAATGATTTAGAGTTTTTGTTTTCGATCAAGTTTGATACATTTGAGATTTCAGTTGTGTTAAATTCAATTGTGCACTAATTCTATGCTGTTCACATTTTTTTTATTAATTTTCTTGACCTTAATTGATTTTTGCATTGTTATTTTTTTTTCAAATACTTTTATTTTTATACTTGAATAAAGAAATTTATTTGTGTTTTTGATAGCCTATGATATGTAAATTCTAATTTGTTTTATATAATCAAGCATTCTTTAAATAATTCTAGTTGCATTCAAAAATCTAGACTCTTAACACCATCTCACTCAAAATGGGTAGAAATTGTTGAAATGATTTATAAAAAATATGTTTAGCATCTTAAGTGACACTCAGCATGAGTGAATTTAAAATGCGGGTTCATGAAGTAGACTCCAATTAGTTGTGATATGGCTAATGATGATGATGTCTTATTGATTCGAGTGTTGGATGGTAAAAAAATTATTAATAATCAAGTTGAGCATGAAAAGGAGAATGCTAAGATAAATGTGTAAGCGAATCATAGTGATGGTGGTTGTACGCTATGTATTAAAGAAGATAAAAAATAAAAAATAAACTTAAGTGTTTTGGAAATGTATAATGAATTTTTGAAAATGCTAGGATGATGTATCTATTTATATTTGTACGATAAAAAATACTAATAAGTTTGGGCATGAAAGAAAGTGGAATGTTAATTTTATATATGTAAGGCTAATATGATAGTAATCATGTTGGATGCATCTGAGTGTTTGAATATGAGAAGTTATTAATAATCAAGTTAGTATGGAAGAAAGAATCAAAAGATGAATGCGTAAAAATCTATAGGATGGTGAAACAGCTCTCTTAGTCAAGATAATGAGAAATAAATTTGGTGGCCTGCATATCTTTACTGAGTACTTGAAAATGCTACAATACTATAACTAGATAAAATAGAAGGATTAGAAGGGAATTATATATTTTAAAGATAATGTCAATATAATTTGTATTGAACTTGCTTAGCACCTTGCTCCACACTCACAAGAACAAATCCATATTTAGGACTCATAAATCCAACTTTAAATAGTTATGAAATATATGTATTATGCCATATTAACTATTTTTAAAGTTTTTATGGACTAATTAAAGTATAATTATAGTTCGATTACATTATTTGCCAACATTCAGTCTATGCCCTTTTGTATTAGTATTGAAGATGCTTAAAAAAGATATTTAAGATGATTTACCTTGATATATGCTTTAAATTGAAGATAGTCTTAATTGATTAAATATTTGTTGAAATAAGTAATAAATAAACAATGGACTAAAATAATTGCTCAACGCCTTTACAGGCATCCCTTAAAATTCAAAGTTTGAATATATTCAAATATGTTTTAAATCTCTTTTTTGCTTGCTTGGCCAAAATCTTTTTGGATTTATAGAGGATTTATGTGCTTATTTGTTTCTACATAGGATTGCATCCAAAATTTCAATTTGAAAAATCATATGATGAATTTTTTGAATGAATTTATGAAGATTTTTTCTTTACTATAATAATTTAATGGTTTAGGCTTCCAAAAAAAAAATGTAATCATTTGATGCAGTTGTTATGCATGAATCTTCACCTTTTTTGAAACTCTTCTACTAAAGAGTTAAATGAGAGCAAACGAAAAGAAAAAAAAAGAGGAAAAATATTAATGTAATATGCAAAATGTAAAGCAAATAATACGAAGATCTTAAATAAATATAAGAATACTTTTTTAATTTCAATTTAATATATATTTATGGAAAGAAACTTCGGAAAGAAATGAAATTATTTTTTATGCAAGCTTTCTGGATCAATAAGTTAATGACTGATTTTATTCAAAATAATTGGAGCAACATGTATTGAAAAAGAGTTGGTTGAAATAAATTTTGGCGGTTGGCACATGTATGAGGAAGAATAAAGATGCACCTATTAGAACTTTAGGTAAAATTACTGTTGTAGGTTTAAGAATGAAGAGAGTAAACGTAAGTTAACTTGTATAGAAGTTGTTCTAAATGATAGGTGAAGAATAGATTTAACACCTATGATAGCACTTAGATGTAACAGATATGATAATACTTGGTAGAAATGAATGAAAAGTGATGATTCATGAAAGATGACCATATATAGTTGGCATAAAGCTAATGATGATGATAACCATACTTATTACTATATTTTCATAATAACAATCTCACCTCTATCATACTCAGCTTTTCTATTTTTTTTTAATTCCTCAACATATAATTCAATGGTATAATCAATCTACAACAATTTTATAAATTTGCACCTCATGATAATCTTACATATTACAGTATTTTCATAATAACATTCTCTATCATAATCAACTTTTTTGTTAGTTTTATTTTTTTAATTTCTCAACATATAATCCACTTTTAAATTTACACTTATACTTTTATAATATTCTTTTATCTCATGGTGCCCTTGTTATACTTTTTTATCTTAACTATCCAACAATTCTCTAGAAATTATTTTATTTTCTATATTCTATTTTTATTTAATTGATTGAAAGTATTTAAACGTATGACAATTAATTAGTAATTATCTTCTAGCAATACTAATTGGATTATAATATTTTAATATTCTTAATATTTTGCATAATATTCTTTGTTTAGAAGCCATAATGTTATCTTATCAAAAGCACGTTTTTCTTTTTTTTTTCCTCCCTCAAAAGCACCTTGGTTGATCTTATGCATTTTAGCCATCAGGGAAGACTAGTATAGCGTTAAGACATTTTAAATTCATATTTTTTAAACATGATTTGAAGTTCAACAATACTTTCTTTTTCAAGGAAACATTTAAAATCATACTGACCACCAACCTCTCATCAGACGTACCTATTGGTTATTTCTCATTGGCTGAATATAACATGACTGTCTCAACAAAAGCACTTATATTGTCATGATATTTTTCTGTCACAGTGCTCTTGTTACACTTTTTTATCTTAATTATCCAACTGTAACTGTAATTCCTGAAATTATTTTCCTGTCTAATTCCTTTTATTTTAATAGATCCAAATTATTTAAAATATGGCACCTAAATTTTACTCGACCTTTTAGCAATATTTATCAATAATTATTAAGTTTGTATCCATTAGATATTTGTATAATTAACTCAATCTTATTGGATGGATCAAAATCACATAAGGGTTGTTTGGGATCACTTTAATTTATTTTTTTATTTTTAATTTCCATTTTATTTTGTTTATGTTTTATTTTGAGATATAATATGCTTGTTGTTTTCAAATAAAACAGACTTTTTAAAAACACTCAAAACACTTAAAATTTATTTTTGAGTATTTTTAAAAATAAGTTTATTTTAGTTAAAAAAATAGAAACATTTGAAAATGCACTAAATAAATATGTTTCAAAAATTAATAAAAAGTAAAAAAAATTATAATAAAAATGACCCCAAACAACTCTTGAGTCTTTATTTATATTTTACATATAATTATTTTATCTACACCCACATTTCTATTTATCAAAGCACACTGGTTGATTTTTTGCATTTTAGCCATCAGAGAATAGTTAGTATGGCATTATGCTATATTAACTATTTTCTAACCATGATTTTATTTTCATTTATATAGTACTTTTAAATTACAAATTTAAAGAATAAAATACTTTCCTTTTTGAAGGCAAGGGTTTAAAATCATAATGACAACCAGTCTCTCATCTGATGTGCCTGTTGGCTATTTCTCATGGGCTGAATATGACATCATGGCACCTATGCGACCCAAGATTGAAGATGCCATTGCGGCTGCTTTTATTTCAAATTGTGGGGCACAAAATTTTCGTTTGCAAGCGCTTAATATGCTTGAAAAGATGGATGTCAAAATAGGTTCTTATGGCAGTTGTCACCGAAACCTTGACGGTAATGGTATGTACAGGCTACTTGTTAAATTGAAGAACAAGATATCTTTGTATACACGTGGTATAAAACAATTACAATCATACGGAAGTAGGGATTGAGTGAGAAAACTTTAGTGGAGCAAAAAATTGATAACCTGATATCAGTCTACAGAATGAAAATGGAGATCAAGAAAGGAAGTCATTTTTCTGAGATCCAAGCCACGGAAAATTTTGTGAATTATATTATCTATTTTAATCACTGCTTAAACTTTTAAATAGTTTTGATAATTTGCTTGTGGCCAGTTTAATCATAGAGTATTATATTTTTTTGATTTAGTCTGTCAACTATACTAAATTGATCCAAAATAATTTCTCTAGGACTAAATTGGATCTAATTTTTTATAGTTAAGGAGCTAAATTAGGTATAATTATTTATCATAATTTCTATATGAGGGAGCATTTTGGTTTAACTTTGTACAGTTAGGGGATTAAATTAAAGAAAGTTGATGCTTTTAATTTAAGTTGGCCATAGACGAATAATCGGGATACTTTAAAATATTAAGTATTTTATTTACTGATTTGGTTCCTAAACAATTACATTTTAAGTAATAAGTTGTTTTTTTTCTTTCTTAATGTAGTGGACAAAGTAGAAGCCTTAAGGAAATACAAATTTAGTTTGGCTTTTGAGAATTCCAACGAGGAGGATTACGTTACAGAGAAATTCTTCCAGTCCCTTGTTGCAGGTAATATTGCTTAGGTTATCACTTGTCATTTGGTCTATCGAGCCACTTACCACTTTATGGCTGTTAATATCTTGTGAAGTTATATTGTTATACCTTACATTGGTTTTTGTCTTGTTATTTTCAGATTAATTACTGATCACAACTTATAAGAAATGCCCCTTGATTTTTTTAGGAGAAATCTACATACATTGCACATAACATATATCTATTTACATATCTCACACCTGAACTTTCATATTTACATGTGTAGCACTTCGGTTTTAAACATATGCATGAAAATATGTATTCCACTTTTTTTAAAATACTTATGTGTGGAATATGTAAATACACAAGAAAGGTGTTATGTATGTAAATGCCCCCCTTTTTTTTAGTACTCACACAAATGTTTAACTGTCTGCGCACTTCTATGGAGCAATTCTATCTTTTGACGTAGCTCATCATTGTTTTAGACAGTTATTTTTTATTTCATCATGCTTGATGATATTTTTGGTATCTGCCCTCATACTCTATCCTGTGCTTTGAGTTGCTCATGTCATTTAATTCACAGCTTCAAAGCTAAATACAGCTTCATACAATAAATTGTCCCATGCATACACCCTATCTACATGGGGTAAACCAGTTATATTGACCTAAATTATTGCTGAAATTACATCTTATGGATGGTTTTTAACAGAAGGCACATTTACTCGGCTTTGGGAAACAGGAAATTAGTTTTCTTAATGAATTTCTCAGTGGTCATTTCAAACCTTCCTCACATGGTGTTCTGGATGAAAATATCATTATTTTACTTATAATTTCAAGATTATTAATATGAGGGCCAATTTACCGTTCTAATATTATATTTTTTCAATTTAGTTTCTCGACTATATAAAATTGATAAAAAGATAGTTCCTTAGGAGTTAGATTGGAATCAATTTTGTGTTGTCGAATGATTAAAATGGATCAATTTGTATTTGAATTTCTAAGAAATATTTTGAATCAATTTGTGAGGTTGGGGGCTTGAATTGGAGAAATATGATGTTCTAGGTCTAAATTGCTAACATGATAGTTGAGTGACTTTTTTGGAATTTACACTTAAATATTTTTCGGTTGAATTGAGATATTTTAGTAGGAAAAGTTTTATTGAGATTTTGTTGGCACTTTACTAAGAAAGCCACCTAAGTGCTAGGGAGTCCGGAATTAATAGAAAAAAATTGTATGAAAAACCTAATTATTTCACTCATAACATGGACTTAAATATGTTATATATTTTTTTACAAATAAACCCATAAATAATCCTTTTTACACATAACTCTCAATGCTCCCCCTCAAGATGGGCAAAGGTATCCTCTAAGCCCATCTTGTCACATAATCTAGGCAACTCCAATGAACTAAGTCCTTTAGTGAGGCAGCCATCCACTTGCTCTCGAGTAATTACAGGACTTAACTCCGGTAGTCCGTTGTTCAGCTTTTCCTTGATGAAGAATCTATCAATCTCCACATGTTGGTTCTATTGTGTTGCACTGGGTTGTTGGCAATGTTGATTGCTAACTTGTTGTCACACCACACTTCATTTGAGTTCCTTGGTCCACCTTCAGTTCGACCAACAAGGAACTCAACCACATCATCTCAGCAAACCCTAATGCCATAGCCTGTACTCTTAACTCTGCTGTTGACCTTGCTACCATTGAATGATTCTCGCTTTTTCAAGAGACCAAGTTGCCCACTACAAACATGCAATATCCTGATGTGGATTCTCTATCATCTGCATAACTTGTCCAGTCAGAGTCACAAAAGCCTTCGATGTCTACTCGCCCATTCTTCTTGCAGATCAACTCCTTCCCTGGTGCACTCTTCAGCTATATTAGGATCTGATGCAGTACATCCATATGACCCTTCCTTGGATCATGCATGTAGCAGCTCACCACACTTACTGCAAAAGAGATATCAGGTCGAATGTGACACAGATAGATTAGGCGACCCACCAATCTCGGTACCTCTCACGATCAACAGGTTCTCCTGTCTCTGCACTCAGCTCGACCATCTGATCAATTTAAGAGACTGCAGATTTGCAGCCCCACATACCTATTTCCGTGAGATCTAGTACATAGTTTCTCTAGGATAAGGCCATCAATCAAAACAATCAGAAAAGAACACGGGAATTTTATGTGAAAAAATCTTAGAATGGTAAAAAAACATAGAGCTACACCACAAGAAGTTTCACTATAAAATTCAGAAAGTTTACAAAAAGAACTCACGCCAGTTTCCTCTCTACACAAAAAAAACTTATAGGACTTGCTCCACATTGTTCCTTCCAATCCGATGTAAGAATCACGCCAAATCACTCCAAATCACTGAATTCACTTATTTGACACTTCTCACATTCACCGGGATACTCATTGAAAAACGCCAAAGCAAGAAACACCAAGCCCTAAGGTTTACGCCGCTTGGAATTAAGATTAAAAAACGAAATCCCATCAAAAAACTGCTCCTAGCGCCTATACACTCGGACTTGACACATAGGGTCGGTCTCTCTGTATCATTGCCTAGTATTAGGAGCTATGCGCCGAAAGAGGGGCGCATAAGCGCCCCGCGCATATGCGCCAATGGTCGACGCATATGCGGCAATGCGCCGACTCTTCTGTGGGGAGGCTCAAATGGGCGTCTGAGTGATGGCTTGGGGCAACATTGAAGACACCCTTTATTTAATCAAGGAAATTACTGATTTCATTGATGTGGCTGAAACCGGGTGGGTGCAGGTCTGTGGCCCTATAGGCTTGGCCATATGAGCGAGAAATGTATGAAATCCCCAATTTCAAAGAATAAACTTCATGATTTGAAATCAGTTGATCTGAATTTCTGTGAAGATTGTATATCTGGCAAACATAAAATTTCTTTCTCTAAGAACGGGTTAGTAGTGAAATCAAAGAAACTGGAGTTAGTATATGCTGATGTATGAGGTCGTACTCCAGCTTAACCCGTTTGAGGCTTTCACTATTTTGTCACGTTTATTGATGATCACACGAGAAATGTATGAGTTTATTTCTTAAAGCAAAAATCTGATTTATTTAAAATCTTTAAGAAGTGGAACACTATGGTAGAAAATGAGACAGACTTGAAGTTGAAGTGTCTCAGATTAGATAATGGAGGTGAGTACCGTGATCAGAATTCAGTAACTTCTGTGCTGCAAAGGGGTCCGGCATGAGCTCATTGTCCCAAGGACAACGTAGCATAATGGTGTGGCTGAGCGCATGAATAGAACTATAACGGAGCATGAGGCTGCATGCAGGCTTGCTAAAATAGTTTTGGGCTGAGCAGTAAACACTGCAGTTTATCTGATTAACTGTAGTCCATCAATACCTTTGGAGGAAGGCTTATCTGAAGAAGCTTGGAGTGTTCTACATATATACATGTTGATGCAGAGGCGGGCAAGCTTGACTAAAAATATGTCAAGCGCAAATTCATTAGATATGTATCAGATGAGTTTGCTTACAAGTTCTAGGATTATTAGAATAAAAAATTCATCAGAAACAGGGACGCCACTTTTATTGAGATGTACAAGGAGAGGGTCAAACTCATGACAACTCGTCAGCTACTTCTGAAGAATTCAAATATGTTGAGATAGTCGACAGTGGTGATCAGGAGAATGGAGAAAGAAGCAGTGCTCAATTAGAAGGAGCACTGAAAGTTCCTCAGCCACCTAGTACAAAAATAAAAAAATTCAGCAGAGTGATACAACCCGTGCACATGTATTGTCCTTCTTTACACTATTTGTTACTAACTGATAGTGTGAACCTGAGGCTTTGAGGAGGCCACTCAAGTTGAATATTCAAGGGTGTGAGAGCTTACTGTGGATGAAGAAATGCAATCTTTGGAGTCAAATCAGACTTGAGATTTGACGGTACTATCGAATGGCAAAGGAGCACGACATAACTAGTGGGTCTGCAGTCTGAAAGAGAAGTCAGCTGGTAGAAGCGCTACAAGGCAAGACTTGTTGTGAAATATCTTCTCCCCAGTGATGAAGATGAAGACTTTCAGGGTTTTGCTGAGTCAGGTGGTAGAAGATCTACATCTGGAGCAAATAGATGTAAAAACAGCTTTCTTACATGGAGATCTGGAGGAGCTATACATGATACAACCACAAGGTTATAAGGTTCCAGGCGAAGAATGTATGGTCTGCAGATGGAAGAAGAGCCTCTATGGCTTGAAGCTGACCTCGAGACAGTGGTACAGAAGATTTGACAGGTTCATATAATATAATGGGTACATGAAGTGCCAGAAAGACCACTTTTGCTTCATCAAACACTTTAGTAACTGTTAAATTTTATTTATTTTGTATGTGAATGACATGCTGATTGCAGGAACATATATGAAGAAAACCAAGGACTTAAAGAAACAGTTATCAAATGAGTTTGAGATAAAAGATTTTGGTCCAACCAGGAAGATCCTTGGGATGAGAATCAGCAGAGAGAGGAGTGCATGAGCATTGAAGTTGTCTTAGACAGAGTATATTGAGAATATCCTAAAAAGGTTCAATATGAGTGAGGCGAAACCGGTTAGCACTTCCTTAGGTAGTCAGTTCAAACTATCTAAAGAGCTATCACCTAAATCGTGGAGAGAACATCGACAGATATTGCATGTACAGTGGGAGTGGTCAGCAGGTACATCGTCAATCCAGACAGGTATCATAGGGAGACGGTAAAGTGGATTCTCAGTTATTTGTGAGGAACAATCAACATGCATTTTGTTATGGAAGCGTAACGATAAGTCTACAGGGATTTATAGATTTAGATCTAACAGGAGATGTGGACAGTAGGAGAAGTACAATGGGGTATGCTTTTACATTGGGGAACACAGCGGTGAGTTGGGTTTCTAGGTTGCAAATGATAGTTGCACTTTCATCTACGGAGGCCAAATACATTGTTCTTACTAATGCTAACAACGAGATGATTTGACTTCAAAGTTTCATGACTGAATTGGGCAAGGAGCAGGGGATTCGAAGACTCTACAGTGATAACATGGATGCGATTTATCTTGCTAAGAATGCTATTTTTTATGTTAAGATTAAACACATTCGACTGAGGTATTATTTTATTCTCTCTCTCGAAGATGGCCGTACCGTTCCTAAATAAGATAAACAGAGCTCAAAATCTTGTAGATATGTTGACGAAGGTGGTAACTCTTGAAAAAAATAAGATATGCTTGGCTTCAGTTGAGTTTCATGGAGGTTGAGACTGGGGATGAGCCACACCACGGTACGTGACCACAACACGTGACTATGAAGACAATTCAGATGACGGTGTAGGTATAGAGGACTGGTGCTCGGTGCAATCATCTCCAATTGGGAGATTTTTGGGTTGGGTGGAGCCGAAGCACAAACAGGGCACCAACGTATATGTGCCTGGTTGTGGGCGCATATGCACCCACTTCTGAGCGCTCAAGAGCCCATTTGGGAGCTTATCATTACCGGCCTTTGACGCATATGTGCCCACTTTAAGTGGGCTATGACAAAGGAGGGGGCACTTATGCGCTCCCTCCCCTCTGGGCGCATAGGCGCCCAATACCGGGTGTCGTTATAGAGAGATCGACGTGCATTAAGTCCGAGCGCATAGGCGCTAGGAGCATGGGTTTTGGTTTTTTAATCCCAATTTCAGGCGGCTTAAACATTAGGGCTTGGTGTTTCATCTTTTGAAGTTCGTCGGCGAGCATCCCGATGAATGTGAGTAGTGTTGAAGAAGTGGATTTCAATGATTTGGCGTAGTTCTTATGTTGGATCGGAGGAGGAAGATTGTGGAATGAGTCCTGTAAGTTTCTTTGTGTAGAGAGGAAAATTGTGTGAGTTCTTTGTATAAACTTTCTAAATTTCATAGTGGAATTTTCTGGTGGTGTGGCTCTGTGGATTTATCCCTTTCTTGGATTTTTCCACGTAAAATTCTTGTGTTTTCTTGGTTGTTTTGATTGTGCTTTCTATTTAGTTCTTTATTCCGGTTCTCTCGAATTGGTGCAATCTTGTTATTCCGCGTTGTGGTTTAGTTTTAATTGATCATAAGCCTCGATAATGTTGGAATTGTTCTCTTTATATTCCTATAACCACCACTTTTGGGTTCAATCTCCTTGATTTTCGTCTTCTCAGTTGATTCATCCCACATCTCAGAATATGACATTGCTCCAACTTGCACCACTCCATCACCATTACGACTCATTCTCTCTTTTTTCATATCTCCAGTGTTTGTTGAGTCATCGAAGTGTGAATTCACTTCCAGAATGTAGTACAGTTCAAACTCTATGAATGATACATCCATACTCACAAAGAGTCTCTTCTCAATTGGGGTCCAACAGACATAACTCTTATGAGTAGTAGAATTGCCCACAAACTCACATTTCACAGGTCTTGGATCCAACTTCCCCATTGATGGCCTGTTGTCTTTCACAGATATACTCATCCAAATAGTTACAATAGAAGGATCCCACTATTGTCTCCTTTCAATATCTGACAAGGAGACATTCACTCCAACACTCTTGAGGGTATCTTGTTAATCAATTTAGCGACTGTCAATAATGTTGGCCCCCATAAGTGTTGTGGGATATTCATTGCCTTTATGCTCTGGGCTACCTCTAGAAGATGCCGATTCTTCCTCTCAACTACTTCATTTTGTGTTGGTGTGTATGGGCATGTGGTTTGGTGTTGTATCTCTTGAGCTGACAGACATTCCCCAAATGTTTTGTTGATATATTTTGTCTCATTATCAGACCTCAGTGTCTTCATAACTGCTCATATTGGGCCTGAATTGCTTTATGAAAATCTTTAAAGCAAGCAAATTCCTCACTCTTATGTTTAATCGTGTATATCCAGGTAGTAACAAAATAATGATAACTATTCACAAAACTAGTAGGACAAGGTATCCATACATCATAATATATCAAATCAAACACACCAGAGCTCCTATTCCCATAATTGACTTAAGTGCTCCCAGTGAGCTTGCCAAACTCACAAGAATCACACACCTGTTCCTTTTTATTTAACATTTCATACAAGGATTGATACAAACGACTCAATAGACTGAATGAATAGTCACATGTGTCTATGATGTAGCAACAATACATCCTCCACACCCCTCTCAAGCCCCCTGCTCGAGCATTCTCAACTATGGATGTCAAGATTGAGTGCATCCTCTCTTTATCCAAGCACCAGCGTCTACTCTGGCTCGTGCCAGTCCCAAGTTTCAGGCCAGTTCCCTTCTCTTAGAAGATCACTTTTGGAATATCAAATGAAACAAGACATTTTAGTTGAAGTATAATGACACTAATGAATAAAAGATTCACTAGAAATGAAGGAGCTTGCAAAATGTTGGACAAAATTATATAATTGATACACTTCACAAACAAGACATTTTAGTTGAAGTATAATGACACTAATGAATAAAAGGTTCACTAGAAATGAAGGAGCTTGCAAAATGTTGGACAAAATTATATAATTGATACACTTCACTGTACCGTTACCAACCACAAGTTGTGTTGTACCATCAGTTGTCTGAATGTTCTATGGAACTGCTAGGTGAGTATATGAAGAGAACTCACATCACCTGTCACATGTCGAGATGCACCATAATCTAATATCCATTCTGGTGAACTTGTATAGAGGTAAGTGCATGTGTATCACGAGCACATCTGGCTGAGTGAGCATAATTAGCAGTGTTACCCTTGGATGACTATAAGGTGGATGCATCCCCAGTGGCATCACATGTTGCTTTCTGCTTCCTTTTCAGCATCTACGGTAACTCGTGATCCTCATCAGTAAAGACCACCCTCTATCTCTCCCTCGTTCTCTTACCATTAGACTTGCCTGGTAGCCCGCTCTTTTATCCCTTTAGCCCCACGATTACGACCACGACCTCTAAACCGTTCACGTCCACCCCGACTCCCTCTTCTGGGTAGATTTGGACAAGTCTTGCTCAGGTGTCCCACTTCTTTGCAGTTGTAGCATTTGTGGGTCACCCCCTGAGCACTTGTCCTACCTGAGCTCGAGGCAACCAAAGCTGATCGCATTATTGGAAGTCCATTCGGTTGAGCCGAAACACGTGCTGAGGTAGAGACTCCCTTCGAGACACTAGCTCTTTGTATGAGCCCGATCAAGACCTTAAGAACTTCAGGATCCATCTTCCCCAAAAGTTCCAATCCCTTACCTCCCACATTATCTTCGTCTCCTGACATTTTCAACCATGAGGATGAAGTTCATTCCGAGCCCCGAGCAAGACCGAACCAGGCTTACCTCCCTGTGCCGTAATGACAGGACTGCTCTCCTGCCTCCCTGTTTGAAACCGAAGCCTACTCAGTTAGTTCTAACCGCTATTGCTTCACCAAGACGACTCTACTATTGCGGTTACTTTGCCAAAACGCGATTTTGACCCTACTCTTTGTGGCTGCTTTGCAATATTTTCTCGTCGCGGCTCCTTCACGATGCCAACCCTAATCGCGACTATATTGATAAAGTCCATGCCGCAATCCCTTCGGCGCCTTCTCAACTAGATCTAAGATCGATTGAAACGCTAGTAACGACGCAATCCCTTCGGCGCCTTCCCAACCAGCACACAATCTCTTCGGCACCTTCCTAGTTGGTTCTAATCGCGACAGTATTGCCGCAATCCCGTTATTCACCTTCCCAGTTGGCTCTAATCGTGACTGTGTATTGCCGCAATGTCGTCGTTCGCCTTCCTAGTTAGCTTCAATCGGGACTGTATTGTGATGCTTGAAGCTGCGATCACATCCTTGTCTTCTCGAGATCTCGTCCTCTCCTTGCCGAACACCCATCGTTGCATTCTTGATTCCCATCACGGCCTCTTTGCGTAGCTCCAAGCGACCCCGTCCAGAATACGAAGGGCAGATCGAACAACACGACAAAGGGGAGCGGCAAGAGCAACAGAGAGAAGCAGCGTGTTACGGCCCGCCATTTTCAAAGAAATGGCAAGACGAATATGGGAAGGAAAACTCTAGAAGAGGCATGCATGGCAAGAACTTTCTAGAGCCAAGAAGGTGGATAATGAAGTTCCACACCTCTAGAAACTTCTACCCAATTCTAGAGGATAAAGGAAGGCACTACTCCATGAAGAACTCTTGGGAGGAGCATGGAGAATTCAAGAACCTAGAAAGCTATAGGATTATGTATGTAATATATGAATACTCTAGAAACTAGAATAATTTAATGTATTCTAGAATGTTCCCACGGCTTGGAGGGGGGCTATAAATAGAGGTTCATCCCCTCATTTGTAACCACCCAAGCATTTGAATCAAAGCTTTCAAGTTTTCAAGTGTGAAGTGTCCCTTTCTCTCTACTCTTCTTCTTAGAGCATTTTGTGCTTACAAGCTCTAGTATTGCGAGGGTTAGTCTGATTTAGTTCTAAGGGTGAGCGCTAAAGCTGTACGGGTGACTACAGATAAGTTAGTCCATGACAGTTGGTATTAGAGCCTCGGTTCGAAGGTATGACAAAAAGCGTTAGAGAGCACGCAATGAAGTCCGAAACCACAAATGTTGAAACATCTCAACAAGGGCAAGGTTGCCAGGAGCTAAGAGATCCTGCTGCATCCAAGCCACGTGGGAGGTCTAAGGAGATCATGCATGGCTTTGAATCGCGCCTTACTCGGGTGGAGGAGGCAATGAATGCCGTGGAGAGCCAAGTAGAGGATCTTGGCCAAAGGGTTGATGGACTCGAAAAAGAGGGCGTCACCATTCATTCAACGATCATAGGTATGATACTCCAACTTGAGACCTTAATGGGCCATATGTCTAAAATGCAAGAGGAATTGTTGGGGAGGCTCCAAGAGGTGCGTAGAGCCTATGAGGAGGAGATGAGCGACGTGCGTGCCAGCTTGGAGGAGATGCGTTGAGACATTTCGCTGTGCAAGAGGGCACTAGTCGCATCCACAAGGCATCCGACTTTTGAACCAAGAGGATTGAAGTTCCAAAACCTATGAGTTTCGGAGGGGTTCGCAATGCAAAGGAAGTAGACAACTTCTTATGGGGACTAGAGCAATACTTCGGAGCGATGGAAATTACCGATGAAGATGCAAAAATACAATTTGCCTCACTTTATCTCTAGGATATCGCTATGCTTTGGTGGAGAAGAAGAAAAGGAGATGTAGAGAAAGGTTTGTGCTCCATGTCCAGTTTCAATGACTTTAAGGGAGAGCTAAAGAGGCAGTTCTACCCCGAGAATGCCGAGGAGGAGGCTAAAGCCTGGTTGCGAAGGATCAAACAAGAGAGATCGATTCGAGACTACATTGAGGAGTTTACAAGCTTGGTTCTTGAAATCCCCGATATGTCAAACAAGGATGCTCTCTTCAATTTCTTGGATGGGCTCCAACATTGGGCAGACCGAGCTTAGGAGGCGAGGAGTGCAAGATCTTGCCACTGTCGTCGTGGCTGCTGAAAGCTTGGTCGATTATACGAAGGAGCCCAGAAGGCTTGAAGACAAAAAGAGTAGTGATGATGTCAAATGTGGGGATGACAAGGGCAAATACAAGGAGGAGAAACATCGCGAATCAACCCCAACAAAGGCAAGGGACAAGGGGAAGACCAACAAGGCATATCAAAACCGCTGCTTTATTTGTGAAGGACCTCATTGAGCAAGGGATTGCCCTCAGAAGAAGACCCTTAACTCTCTCCTTGCAAGCCATAAGGAGGAAAGTGACAGGGAGAATGGCATGAAGGTACAGGTGGGAGCTCTTCAACTGCTAAACGGGATGCAAGCTCCGACAAAACCCCAATGGAAGTGGTTACTCTTTGTAGAAATGGCAATATGAGGGAAGATCACCAGGGCAATGGTGGATACATGTGCTTCGCACAACTTCATCTCTAGTGAGGAAACAAAGAGTATGGGGTTGCAGACGACTAAAGGAGGGGGCTTCATCAAACTCATCAACTCAGCAGAGGAGCCAATTGATGGAATGGCCAAGGGAGTCAAGACCAGGATTGGGGCACGGTCAGGTACTTTAGGCTTCTCCTTCATTCCAATGGATGATTATAAAGTTGTCCGGGGAATGAGCTTCTTGGAGCAAGCAAAAGCATTCCCAATGTGATTTGCCAATAGAGTGTGCTTCACCGAAGGGGGACAAGCTTGCTCTGTACCGATGATAGGTTAAGCAAGCAGTGATCCAAGAAGCTATCGACAATTCAGCTCAAGGATGGAATTGCACAGGACAAAGGGGACAACTTGTCAACAAGGTTGGAGGCAAGAGATAAGCCGCCAGACAGGAGTACTTGCTGCAGGACACCCCTCTCTTATAACACCAAGGAGAAACCAAAGTTTTTCAAAACTGGAGGCAAACCAAGGAGGTGGCTTTGAAGGTGCAGGGGAAGCCGCAATGAGGGTATTATGTGTCTAAGTGGTGGAGAGTGTCACGGCCCGCCATTTTCAAAGAAATGAGAAGACGAATTTGGGAAGGAAAACTCTAGAAGAGGCATGCATGGCAAGAATTTTCTAGAGCCGAGAAGATGGATAAGGAAGTTCCACACCTCTAGAAACTTCTACCCAATTCTAGAGGATAAAGGAAGGCATTACTCCATGAAGAACTCTTGGGAGGAGCATGGAGAATTCAAGAAGAACCTAGAAGGATCTAGGATTATGTATGTAATAGATGAATACTCTAGAAACTAGAATAATTTAATGTATTCTAGAATGTTGCCATGGCTTCGGGGGGACTATAAATAGAGGTCATTCTCCTCATTTGTAACCACCCAAATATTTGAATCAAAGCTTTCAAGTATTCAAGTGTGAAGTGTCCCTTTCTCTCAACTCTTCTTCTTAGAGCATTTTGTGCTTACAAGCTCTAGCGTTGCAAGGGTTAGGCTGATTTAGTGCTAAGGGAGAGCGCTAAAGCTACACGGGTGACTACAGAAAAATTAGTCTGTGACAGGCTGCTCTGATACCAAATAGAAAATAAATGTACAAAAAAACCTAATCATTCATAACATGGACTAAATAGGTTAACAGCTTTTTACAAATAAATCCACAAATAATCCTTTTTTACACAACTCTCAATAGAATTTGGATTTGTTGCTATTAATACCGTAAAAGATGTTCTTTCATCTAATAACTTTTTTCAGAACAAGTAAAAATGTTTAAAACTCTGATTATTTTTGCAGCCTGAGCTTGTTTTTGGAAACCTGCTCATTGAAGCATGTTATTGACAATTGTCTTTTTCATGATGCAAATTTGCAGGAACTGTCCCTGTAGTTATTGGTGCACCAAATATTCAAGATTTTGCTCCTTCTAATGATTCTATGTTGCACATTAAAGTTCTTGGTGACGTTCCATTAATTGCTCAGAAAATGAAATATCTTGCATCAAATCCTAAAGCATATAACCATTCACTGAGGTACATCTTCTTTGTATTTTTGTTTCTATTGTTATAAGCTATGCATGACTGTACTATCTTATTATGTATATATATCTCCATGGATTTGGTTAAGATGAATGTGCTGATGCACCATGCCGTTAGAGGGGCATTTGAGCATTTGTTATGTCCTCTACAGCAAAGCTATTTTTTTTTATAATTTTTTTTTAGCTGTATTTTGCTTGGTCGCAGAACGGTTCAATTTTCCTTTTGATGTGGATAGATCTTGTTGTGTACTAATTATAAGGTGTATATTTTGTAGTATATAGCCTTAAGCTTGCAATTTTAGAAATGTTTTCATTACTCTAATCGGTCACCTTGAGATCACAGTGGACATTTGCTCGAGTGTTTTTCACCCGTCAGAACTAGCATAAATACATATTGGAAACTAGTTCTTTAGATTAAGTCATGGCTCATTTTATGTTTTTCTTATTTCTCGTATGGTGTTATCGTGGTTTTGTGCAAAATATATTTTTACCAAGTTTAGCTAAGATGCTCTCTTTTCTTTTTATAGATATAACTTCGTCATCAATTTTATCTTCTTACACTATTGGTGCATCTCCACTGTATAACTTACACTTTCTCATACCACTGTATATCTACTGTGAATATGAGCTATTCCCAATCTCAATTATATCATCATTTTATACATGTCTGCTTCGAATGATCTGTGGTTGTTGATAAAGTTTATGAGCATTTACATACTTAGCGCACAATTGCTATGTATTTACATATCTCACACCTAAACTTTCATATTTACACACATAACACTCAAATTTTTAATATCACATAAAAAATAGCACTATTACCACTTTTTATAAGTGAATATACCTGTTCATGCATATTTTTAAAGCACCATAAGTGCTATGTATGTAAAAATTGAAGTTTATGCCTGAGATATGTAAATACACAAGAATTGTGTGCTAGGCTAAAATTTAGGCTAATGTGTTGTCTCATGCTCAATGCTATAACTTACAAATAAGTAGTAAACAAGAGAACTATAGGATAATTTGGGGAATTTTATACTTCATAAGATTCTCAAAGCCACAAGCTTATGATTTGACATGGATAATAAAATACAACAAAAGTTAAGTAAGGGTTGAAGTTGAAAGTTTGGTTTTTGGGATGAAGAGTGAGGGCGCAAAGAACACTTCCTTTTTGGGTTGGGAGAGAATGAGAGTTCAAAGTCATTTACCATCACTTGAAAGGTGTTATTTGTAGAGATGAGGGTCAATGCAACACCTGAGGTATGCTGGTATTTTTGTTGGGATGAATAGTTGATTGAAGTGATACCTTGTCCTTGAGAGATGCATTGGATGAAATTGCTCTTGATTGAGGGGTATTTTAGTCCGCCCAACTATCCAATAGCAAATCACCTTTGAGGTCTGTCGGCGTTGTTTCGGGTGTGGAGTGCTCGTAGGAAGTTGTCGGTCGCCGGAATCGAAATCATGTCGCCCGCTTCGGAAGGACGCTTTAATTTACATATTTATATGATTTTAGAAAAATATGAAATCAAACTGACCCTATATTTTTCATAGTTTAAATGAAAGAGCATTGTACCTCAAGACCTGCATATATCCCGAAGGATAAACACAAGACTTGAGGGTGAGACTCAATCAAATAAACTAAGAAATATATGACGTCTGTTTGGTCTGCGAAACTATTTTATTTGCTGACAAGTTCTCCTATTTAATATGAAAAATTAAATAGGGTTTATTTTAAGCTGGGTTCGAAATGCTTCCTTATAAGGCGAGCTCCATAGTTAATTATATCTTAAATGACCGAAATCACTTAACAAAACTCTCGATAAAAATCAGGAAATATTATCTTCAAGGAAATCAAAAGGATATGACTTTTCAACGAAATCGGACAAAGAGGTGTGAAAGGGGATTGACTCAAATTTGAAGCATTTTGTTATAGAATCCAAAGGAAGAAGGACTAGGGGATGTCGGAGATCCAGAGGGGAACCTCGGTGACTTCCCAAGCTATCCTATGGTTTGGCTTCGATTTAGGGGAGATATTATTTATATGTTTCATCCCGCCAATTTTATTTAATTAGTGCTTACATTTGTGTGAAACGATCACACGAATAACTTCAGAGATGTGAGGATTTAGGTCGTAACGAACAACAACCTCGAAATCTAGAACGGTCGGGGCTTATATCAGACAGATAGAGCTATGCAAAGACCAAAGAGGTTGAGGATTTATGTCGCACTGAGCGAACAACCTCGAAATCCTATGGATTGTCGATTAATCACTAAGAAATGGTTTAGTCGACGTAGACATATTTCTGTTGTTAAAGATGTCCGTCTTCGCCTACCGCTAGCTTCAAACTTCTTGCCGAATGAAGGGTTGAGTTTTCAAGGTGTAAGTCATAACGTCAAATCAAGTACTCTATGTTAAGCTTCTCCTAAACATCCTATGCAAGTATGTTTAAAGTTGTACAATGTGTAGCAGGGTATATAACACGGGAAATAATGCATGCAAGAGAGTATGGTACAACGTACTAAAAAGCACAATAACAAGTACAAAAAGTAACACGCTTAAAATATAAACAAACATGTATACCTGAGAGATCCGTTTTTTTCTTAAATGTAGCAGGCTGAAGTGTGTCACACAAGTGAAAGCCAGGCAGAAACATCGTCCAGAAAACTCAAAAAAGGACGACGAATGACTCACGGTAGAAAGTCTCGGAGAAAGTAAACGAAAATCAAAATAAAATCATCAAAATCTCGGGAAAGTCCCGGAAAAAGGACAAAGAGTGCTTCATCAAAATCATACGAAAATTCGAAGAAAACCGCAAGCATCGGCTCTGCCCAGGCTCGAACTCGTGTAGATCGCTCGAGGGTCGTCGAAGGCTACTCGGTCACCCGAGTGTATAGAGCCCGTCACTCAGCTAGAAGGGTGTCTTACTAAACCTAACTCAGGAGGGTGTTCCTTAACCCAAAACTAATAATCTACAAGTGGACAAGCAAATTTTATAATATGGTTTTAAAATTTATGTTTTTAGCATGCACGTGGATTTCAGGCATACAAAAGAGAGTTTTTGTCGATGTTTTAGTTGTAGTGAAAATATGTTTTTATTGTAGAATGTAGTATCATATTCTCATCAGGTTTTGAAAATTGGGATTGTCCACGAGTCGATTATTTCATCTGAGGTGTAGGATCACGAAACAATCCTAAGAAGGTATGGGTGCTCGCTAGCCTTATAGCGGTGAATGATACCGTCATCCTACGGTTCACCAGGGCCCTGGAGCGAGTCCTGGTGTCGTAGGTTGTGATATCATTCTACTCTACCACCGGTGTGCTTTTATCATCAACACCGTCACTGCCCCAAAACAAAACAAACCAACTCCGAGTGAAGCGGGGAAAACACGTCAATCAACGAGAAGGGGAAGTAAAGGAGACTAACCCACCTCCAAATTCGAGAAGGGTCAAATCGGAAGGAGGTTTAGTCTAAAACGCCCCTAAAATAGGTAAGAGTAAAACACTGAAAACAAAACCCAAGATCCTTGAATCAATACTGAGGATATCATTTTCTCATTTTTGCATAACTGGATCGACCCAAAGAGGGTGTCCCTTCCATTTAGCTCAAAAAGAATGAAGTTTGAAAATCTTTTAAAATCTCGTAAATCAAACGGGAAATAAATGACTCGGGTTTCACTACTAACATCTCCTGACCCGTGTCAAAATCCAGATTTTCCAAATTTCAAATTAATTTTCAGCTCCTGAAACACAGATTCTCCCAATAGGACCACCTACAGGCTCGGGACCAAGACTACAGCAATAGGAAAATCATTAAGCTTCCAATACATAAGAAAGTGAATGGACAAGCTTCTTAAAATCAATTCAACTCCAATCTTGCCACAAAATGCATGAAGGTATTCACCAAATGGCCATAGGATTGGATTCACATGAAGCCACAACTGAGCTAACACAAGGCATAAATCCGAGCCACCATGAGGTTAGAACCGAGCCAACACCAAGCTACAGCCGGCCTAAGACAAGGCCAAGATGGGGGACAACATCACAAGGGCAGAATCGAGCCGCTGCAGGTCCAACCCGAGCCATAACAAGGCTAGAAACAAGCCAGCATCAAGCTACGACAGTCCCAACACAAAGCCAAAGCAGAAGGTACCAAAAGAGCCAAAACCGAACCCCACAAGGAGCCAGAACCGAGCCACTGCAAGGCTGGAAACAAGCCCAGCTCTAAATTACAACAGTGACACAACAATGCTAACAGAAGACCGAGCCACACAAGGCTATCAGATGTTTGCCAACAAGAATAAACTTAGAAAACTTTCCAAATTCATTTAACATGCTTTTGTAGAGGGCTAAGATGCAATGAGCCTAATAATCAAGCTTCCATGTATTCAAAACATAGAGCCACCATATGCTTCATATAAGAACAAGTGTGAAACTTCTCAAATTAAACTAAGCTTCTTCCTAGCATGCCATTTTGATAAGGAAAAGCTACAAGGAGCAAAAGTCGAGCCCCACATATGTATAAAAGAGCAAAAGGCTCCTCAACAATTCATAACAACAATAGTAAGTAAAGAGCTTTACTCAAAAATATTTGTTAGAGGAGCTAGTAGCTTATCATGAGAACCAAACCTACCACATGCTTGCAAGGCTCAAGTGAACCCTCTCAATATCTCATACTAGGTAAGACCAAATGTAAAACCACATTTTATCATCTTAAGCAAATAGAGAAAAGAAAGGAGCCAATGCCATGCCACATTTTCATTACCTCAAGCAAATAATCAAGCTTATACTTTAAAACATGCTCATGTTTCTATTTTCCACATGCTTCAAGTAATAAAATGCCCCTCAAATCTTGATACAACAATCTACCAGCATGCCACTAGAGAGGGGGAACTAGAGACCACTGTTTAAGCAAGTAAACAAAGTTTTCCATGGCACATAAATGCTTAGCCGAAACCACAAACAAGAAAAATCAAGCCAACGACACAAATGACGGCCTCCCTGGGCCAAACCGAGAAAGTAGATAGGGGAGATAAGGGGTACCAGCTAGTGTAGAATACACACAGGAAATTCAGGCTTTAGACCGGCAGCACCTCCCCTTCTCCAGAAAAATTCGTCCAGCCCTCAACTTATCTCAAAACGGGGCATTTATAGGCAGAGGAGGGAAGATGAGTGCTACTCCTTATTTGTAGAGTCGAGTAGGATCGGAGGAGGTATGAGGAGATGGAGGAAAACGCCGCAAATAGGACGCCGCAGGGATAACGCACGCGCAGGAAATGTCGCAAGGAGCCACTTGCTCGCGCAGGGATAAGAGATAGGAGAGATCATGTGCTGCTCGAGGAGGAAACGGCCGCAAAGGAGGAGCATTCGAGCGCGGGAGAAGACTCGTCGAAGCTTCTCTCACGTTCGTGCGGGACGGGGGTTGGCTGAGTCGAGCGTGAGAAAGGATTTAGGGCTTAGGTTTTAATTTATAAATGTATAAATATATATATATATACATATAATTATTATTAAATTAAACCCTAATTCACCAATTCCGCTCCCGATAGGCTATCGTTGCAAGGCGAACGTCAATTTTAGGTAAAATCGACGTTTCGGACGCATCGACGCAGTCCGTTTCGTCATCCGAGGTCGTCTGGGCAACCTCGTCGACGGTCGAGAACTGAGAATTTGTGCGTCCAGGTGTGTAAGGTGTGCACGAGGCTATCCTAATGTCCGGTGGTCCTATAGGGTCTCGATTTGAACTACTGACGTTAACTTCAACCGGCTATAGACTAGTGGTACGGAATCTCTTACAGGATTTCAAAGAGTAACGAAGTAATTTCCAGACACTCTAAAATGAGGTGGGTCCCATCACTAGGAATCTATGATCGTCGGGGAAGCTCCTGAGGCTAGGATCCTAAATCTAGGAGGAATACTAAACCTCGGCAAAAACGAAGTCAACAAGGTCCTTGTGGGACCATTTTGATCTACAAGTGTGAATGGATGGATAATCTTTGAGATACCTGTCACTGATTATTGAAATTGGCTCATATTATGGCTCTAGGATTGGGGTCGAGTGTGATTTTTGATGGGACCTTCAGATTCTGGTTGAAGCCTCAAGTTTGGCTTTATTTATTAGTATGATGGGAGGGTCTTCATGTGTCTTGATGCAATTTGATTTTTGAGATTAGAAGTATATTCATGTGATTAATTGCACAAAGATTGTTAAATCAATTTGTGTGCTATGGCAAGAGACTCGGATAAATTGGGAGTCGATAATTTTCTGATGTACATATCAATTGCTCCTTATTTTTCATTGTACCCAAATAATTTATTTGTCAATCCTAAAAAGTTGCTCATGAGCTTGCGGTGTGATGCTTTTTTTTTGTCTTTTGGAGTTTTACGAAAGGAACCATGAGCAACATGTTGTTCAAAGGTAGACTAATTTATTGTTCTCAAAAGCTTCCCTGACTAGTTGATAAGGTCGACTGAGGTTTATTTTATTTTGGAACATTGAGATTTCCCATTGGCCCTCATTATTATTGTACCATGAGCTCGTGTTTAAGAACATTATTGGTTAATTAGTTTCGTTCATTCTAGATTAGTGGTTCCTGATTAGGTTTATATATAAGATAATGCATGGGATGAATTCTCAACTTGGTCAAGATCTGTTGGGTCCATTATCCCGGATCGGCTTGTAAGACTCAAATCTACCAGTTATGAAGGGTTTGAAGGGCTAGGTCATCTAGGAAGTTTGATTGGCGGCCATGTATTATCTTTTATTAAATATTTGGAGTAAGTTATGTTGGAAGTATTTCAAAGGGTTTATCGAGCTCTAACATTTATCTCAAATAGAGAAAGCTTGAGGTGATTAATATTATTGACCATGGTTCAATGTTTCAAGGGTGTGATCATTTAACGTATGGTTGTCGGCGTTGTTTTGTGCGTGAAGTGCCCGTAGGAAGCTGTCGGTCGCCGGAATCGGAATCCCGTCGCCCGCTTTGGAAGGATCCTTCAACGAAAAGAAAGGAAGCAACCGACTCATATTTTTCATAGTTTGAATGAAAGAAATGCTACACTTCAGTCATGCACTTATCCCGAAAAACAAATACGAGATCACGAGTGAGGCTCGATCAAATAAACTAGGAAATATATGACGTCCGTTTGGTCGTCGTAAACCAATTTATTTGCTTGATAATTCCCTATTTAATATGAAGAATTAAATAGGGTTTATTTTAATTCGGGTTCGGAAATGCTTCTATAAAGATGTTCTCATAGTTAATTACATCTTAAATGACCGAAATCACTTAAGAAAACTCTCGATAAAAATCAGAAAATATTATCTTCAAGGAGGTCAAAAAGATAGGACTTTTCGACGTAATCGGACAAAGAGGTGTGAAAGGGGATTGACTCAAAATTGGAACATTTTATTATAGAATCCAAAGGAGGAAGAACTAGGGGATGTCAAAGATCCAGAGGCGAACCTCGGTGACTCCCTACGCTATCCTATGATTTGGCTTTGATTTAGTGAGATATTATTTAAAAGCGTTTCATCCGCCCATTTTATTTAATTAGGGCTTACATTTGTGTGAAACGATCACACGAACGACTCTAGAAGATGTGATGATTTAGGTCGTAACGAACGACAACCTCGGAATCCTAAAACGAGTCGGAGCTTATATTAGTACAAAGATATCTATACAAAGGCCCAAGAAAGGTTGAGGATTTATGTCGCACTAAGCGAATAACCTCGAAATCCTATGGATTGTTATTTAACTAAGGAATGGTTTAGTTGTTGTAGACGTGTTTTGCTGTTGAAGATGGTCGTGCTGCCCACAATGTTAGCTCCAAGCTCCTTGTCGTGAAGAGGTTGAGTTTTCTAAGGTGGCAAGTCAAAATGTTCAATCAGGTGGCCCTATGGTCGAGTTCACCTAAACATCCTATGCAAGTATGTTTAAGTGTTGTACAGTTTACAGCAGGATATATAGCACAGGAAAAACAGTAAAGCATGCAACGAGGTACAGTATAACGTGCTAAGCAGGAAAGCATGCAGGAGTAGGTATGCAAAAAGTAACAGCTAAACAGTATAGCATGCAGTAGCAGGTACGCAAAAAGTAACACGCTGTAAATGTAAACAAACCTGTATACCTGGAAGATCCGTAGTCTTCTTATGTGTAGCCAGCAGGAGTGTGTCACATAAAAGCCAAACAAGAGAAGGAAAAAGTCGTCGAAAAGCTCGAGAAAGCAATGAGACTGACTTATAACAGAAAAACCCGAGAAAACAAACGAAAGTCAAAAATAAAATCATCAAAACCTCGGGAAATCCCGGAAAAGGACCACCGAGTGCTTCATCAAAAATCAAACGAAAGCTCGAAGAAAACCGCAAGCACTCGGGTCGGAGCTAGGCTCGGAACCGTGTAATGATCGCTCGAAGGGTCGTCGAAGGCTACTCGTGCTCACCCGAGTGTATAAAGCCCGCCACTCGACAAGAAGGGTGTCCAACTAAACCCGACTCGGTGAGAGTGTTCAACCCAAACCCGATAATCAACAAGTGGACAACCAGATTTTATAATATAGTTTTTTTTTTTTTTTTTTTTTTTGAAATTTATATTTTTAGCATGCACATGAGTTTCAGGCATACGAAAGAGAGTTTTATCAATTTCCGATTGTAGTGGAAAGATATATATATATATTTTTGTTTCAAAATGTAATAATATATTTTTATCAGATTTTGAAAATCATGATTGTCCACGAGTCGATCATTTCGTCGGGTGAAGGATCGCTAACAATCCTAAGAAGGTACGGTGCCCTGTCGCCTTATAGCGGTGAATGATACTTTCATCCTACGGTTCACTGTGGCCCTGGAGCGAGTCCTGATGTCGTAGGATGGGATATCATTCTACTCTATCACTGGCGTGCCTTTTGCATCATCGCCGTCATTGCCCCAAAACAAAACAAAACAAAACCGACTCCGAGCGAAGCGGGGAACACGTGTAAATCAACAAGGACGGGAAGAAGAGGAGATTACCACACCTTCAGACCCGAAGAGACTAAAACGGGAGGAAGGTTAATCCACTTGCCCCTAAAACATGTAACAACAGAACGCTGAAAGCATGGCCCGAGGTCCTCGAATCGGTCACGAGGACGTCATTTTCTCACTCGGACACAATCGGATCGGCCCGAAATGGGTATCCTTTGCATTCAGATAAAACTAAACCAAAAGCAGTGACCTTCGAGAACCGTTTAAAAAACTTCGCAAATCGAACGAGGAAAGAAAAGAAAATGACTCGGGGAAAACTGACTACCATACTCCAAACCTGCAGTAAAATCCGGATACGTCAAATCTCAAAAACAGATATCAGCCCCTAAGGCACAGACTCTCTCAATAGGTCTACCTACTGGCTCGGGACCGGGATCATAATGGGAAAATCAGGAAAAACTTCCAATCCATAAGAAAGTGAATGTACCAGCCCAAAAGTCTCAAAACTAGCACCAATCCCACCAAATAAAATCTTTAAGAAAGTGTCTCAAGTATCGATCCCCAATTCACTCCCATAAGCAAATAAGAAACAACTCTGAATTCATTTCCATCAACTCCAAGTTCAAACATAGCAATAAGCAAAGCCATCACCACATCAATCACCACCATGAGGCTCTCGGCCAAGGCCACAACAAAGGGGCAGCAATAAGTAAAGCCCCCATCCAGCCTCAAAATCACAAATCAACATCAAGAGGCTCACGGCCAAACCCCAAACTGAACCCAAATCCTTCACAAACACACTAGAGAGCCCTCACTAAATAAACATGGAGCTCAGCCCACATAAAGCCCAAACAGAGCACAAACCCGAGCCCAATTCTAAACTAAAGCAACCCCAACATCAAATCAAACCCGAAGAGCACCAAAGTCCCAACCCGAGCCAAGATAGGATCAAACCCGAGCCATCAGTAAGCACCCACCAAATAAATCAGCCCAACTCCAAATTACAACAGCTCCAGCATAAAGCTAAACCCAAACCACCATTGAGCAAGAAACCGAGCCAACAATGAGCTACATCCCACTCAAAACAGAGCCAAGGCAGGGATAAATATCACGAGCAAAACCGAGCCACTGCAGGCCCAACCCGAGCCATAGCAAGGCTGGGAACAAGCCTAAAATCAGGTTACAACAATCTCAACTCAAAGCCAAAAGCCAGAAATGCCAAAAGAGTCAAAACCGAGCCACATGAGGCTAAAATCAAATCATGGATTAAGCCAAAACAAAGGACACAGCAAAACTCCACAAAAATCGAGCCACATGAGACTAAATTCAAGCCCAGCATAAGGCTACAACAATTTTCTTTAAAAGCTCAATTAAATGAAATACATATATATTTAAACATTACCTTGGCTCGAAACTAAAAAAGAGGTCGATCTTAGGCCACAATAACACATTTATGCCTTTCATATATCAAACTACAAAACTATCGCATGCTTGCAAGCAAGAATGAGCATAAAAGCTTTTCAAATTAGTTAATCATGCTTCATGAAGGGCTAAAATACAAGAAGCCCAAGAATTAAGCTTCCAAATATTCAAAACATAGAGCCACAATATGCTTTATATAAGAACAAGCATGAAATAATCTTTCAACAAATAATTAAAGAGGAGGGCACTTTATGAAGGACCAAACCAAGCTATCAAAATAAGTTGCAATGCCTTCTAAACCAATTAGGATCTTTACAACATGCATCTTATCAAGACAAAGCTACAAGGAGCAAGAAATGAGCTCCACATGCATGTTAAAAAGCTAAATAAATCTTTCCATAACTCATGCCAAGCCAAAGTAAGCAAGGAGCTCTATAATATTCATCCTAACATGCTTGCAAGAAGAGCCAACTTGGCCTCAAGATCGTGCTTCCAATATATCAAAAATAAAAGACAAGTACATGCTTTGAGTAAGAACCCACATAGAATCCTTTTTTCAACCACCCTTTCTAGCATGCATTCTTGAAACAAATGAATCTTAAGGCATTGGAACTAAACCATTCACATGGTTCACATGAGAACAAGTATAGAATCTTTTCCAAATCCATCTAAGCATGCACTCTTAAGCCAAAAAAGACTTAAGACACTAAAACTAAGCTTTCCTAACCTACTTAAAGATTTCACAACATGCTCTTATAAAGGACTAGGCTACAAGGAGCCCAAGAAAATCAAGCCTCCACATGTATATGAAAGAAGCAAAAGGGGAATAAGCAACTTACCATCCCAACCAAATTTACCACATGCTTGCAAGAGGAGCTAACATTGTTTTAAAATTATGCTTTCATGTTTCTAATTTGCTTTGAATAAAACGAAAGAGAGAGAAGAGTTCATAACATGCTATATTTCATCATTCCAAGCAAGTGCTCAAGCCTACTCCTAGAACATGCCCATAATCCTATCTTTCACATGCTTAAGTAATAAACATTCCCAAATATAGTCACGATAGTGAGTTAGCATTCTGTAACACCCCACAGAACCATCTCCAATGGCTCGACAGAGAGAACCAAAAGGCAGCAGAGCATAAGAGATAAAAAGATACCTTCCTGAAGCAAAAATGAGCAATATAGAAACTTTAAAGGTATTCTCCAACCTCAACTCTCCCTCCAACAGCAAGAGGACGCCAATCCAAGCACAGAAAACTAAGGGAGTAAGCGAGAAAGAAAAATGGCAGAGTTTTCCCTCTCTCAGAAACTTTTTTGGCCAGCCCTAAATTCATCTCAGAATGGAGCTTTTATTGGCAAAGGAGAAGGATTCAAGGCAGCCACAAAATCACAAAAAAAAAAAATGATATCAAAACCCACTTGGCTGTCACGGATAAGACGAAAGCATGGATGAGATCCTCCACTTGCATCTCACGCAAGGAAGGAGAGCAGGGAAGATGGCCGCGGCGGATAAGCATCGGGAGGGGAGAGGTATGGAGGAGACGGTGCTCTCGTCCTCGTGCCGCTCGAGGAGACTCGTAGGATCGAGAGGAAGATGCGATAAGGCTCGCGGCAGAGGATGGAGCGCCTGTTGCCGCGAAGGAGACGAGGGAGAGCTCGGTCGAAGCTTCTCTCGCGTGCGTGCGGGAGAGACGGAGTCAACCGAGCGAATCAGAGGAGCGGGAGCACAGGCCGAGTCGCGCGTGAGAGGGAATTAGGGCTTAGGAAATGTGTTATATATAAATACATATATTAACAATAATAATATAAATATTATTATTATTAATATAATAATTATAATCATCTTGTAAGTTTCGTCCCCGGCGTGCTATCGTCGCAAATTGAATGTCAATTTTAGGTAAAATCGACGTTCCGGACGCATCGGCGCAGTCTGTTTCGTCACCCGAGGTCGTCTGGGCGACCTCGTCGACGGTCGCGTCAAAATTGCGTCGAAATTTGGTATCGTCGCAAAGCTCGACTCGAGTCCGATCGATCAGAATGGTGCGTGTAAGATGTGCACGAGGCTGTCCTAATGTCCAGGGTCCTATAGGGACTCAATTTGAACTCCTGACATCAATTTCGACCGGCTATAAACTAGCGGTACGGAATCTCGTACAGGATTTCAAAGAGTAACGAAGTGGCTTCCAGACACTCTAAAACGAGGTGGGTCCCATCGCTAGGAATCTAGGATCGTCGGGGAAGCTCCTGAGGCTAGAATCCTAAATCTAGGAGGAATACTAAACCTCGACAAAAAGTGAGGTCAACAATGGTATATTGCGCTTGATCGATTTATACGAAAGTTGAACCTGTGGCACGATGCATGACTTAGTGCTATTAGAGGTGTCAAGACGTGGAACTTATGGTGCTATTACCCAACCCAAAGATGTACGTGGAACTTGTGGAGTTATAACCCTTTATTAGGTTTTTATTTTTTATTTTATTTATTTATTTATTTTTCCATCGGGCTGATTCAAAGACCTAGTTGGATTAAAACTTTTTGCGTTAAAATTCTTTAAATTTATTTTAAATCAATATACTTACATTGTCATTGTTGGGTCCCAAGCCCTGTATGTGAAAAATGGAGATTTGTGTTAGGAAGTTGATATTAAGTGTAAAATTTTTTGAAAAATTATGGCATGAATCATTTTAATCATTGTGGAAATGCTAGGGTGTCCCCTGGAAGCGACGCCTTTTATGACCTGAATACAGTGAAAAGTGTGCAAGGGTTGCTATATCGGCGCCCGGGTGTAGTGTTAAATAAACAAGGGTTCTCACATTATGGACGTATGCGGGTAGAGAAGTTAATTCATGAAATTAATATTAGGATATGATCGGGGAATGTGTACTCTCACAGATAAGTTAATGAAATTAGTTAAAATTATGATTTAATAGAAAGTTAAATATCTTATGTATTCCAGTAACTAAATGGGTTGAAGAAAAGGCCAAGGTGATTGGTTAGGTTTTAAACTTTGGTATTCAGGTAAGAGTCGCACTAGAAATCGGTGTAGGTGTAATTATTGATAAGAGTTTGAAAGATAATGATGTCAAAATTATTAGAATTGGAGATAGAATTATAGCTCGTAAGATTATTGTTAATACTAAGACTTTTAACCTACATCAAGTAGGTTTAGATATAGGTTCTAAAGATAAATTATGAAATGACTTAGAAGACTTAATACAAATCATTCTTTTTAAAAATATTGGAAGAGATTTAAATTGGCATGCCGACAGAGTGGTAGAAGATTTTAGAAATATTCATCATGACTATGATTTTGGAGCGATTAATAAAAAAGGTAGAGTCATATTAGATTTTATTTTAGCGTATGATTTTGTTATTGCTAATACTTTATTCAAGAAAATAGATGAGCATATTATTACTTATAAGAATGGATCTAATAAAACACAAATTAATTATTTTCTTATAAGAAGAAAAGATCGTCGAGAATGTAAAGTGTAAGGTCGTGAGAATTTAAGTACTTAGCATCGATTGTTAGTTCTATATTTTATGATTAAGAGTTGTAAAATAAAGAATACTAAAAATCATTGTCGTAGAATTAGAAGAAGGCACCTAAAAGACAAATAAAATTATTTTTATGAGTAAACTTCAAGATTTTATAATTTGGGATGTTCATGAAGAAGCAAATTTTATATGAGATAAAATAATAAATATTATTAAACAAGTGTCAAAAGGTGTATTTGTAGAATCAAAAGAACAAATTTCTATAATAAAAATAGTTTGTGTTAGAATAATAATTTACAAGAAAAGATAAAATATAAGGAGTTATGTTATAACAACTAAAAAGCTTTGAGAACCGAGAAAAATATAAAATGACCCACAATGAGTATGAGAGAACAATTTGTGACGCTAAAAAATTTGCTTTTAGTGATCTTTATAATATATTAGATATTAAAGAAGATGAAATATATATATATATATATATAAACTAGTCAAACAAAGAGAAAATAAAAATAAAGTTTAACTCAAGTAAAGTGTATTAAAAATGAAAATCAAAATTATTTTTTTTATGAGAAAAAGATATTCAACATAGGTGGGTGGATTATTTTGATAAAATTTTTAATGAAATTTCTGAAAATACGATGGACCTTGATGATCTTAATATCTTTAATAATAATAAAATGTTTTATTTTTACCATCGTATTAGTAAAAAAGTTGAAACTTTAAAGAAAACAAAGGGTGGAAAGTCTGTAGGACTTGATGATGTCTCAATTGAAGTGTAAAAATATATAGGAGATTTTGGAGTTTCTTGGCTAACTAAATTCTTTAATATTATTTAGAAACTAAAAAGATGCATGAGGAGTGGAGGAAGAGTATTTTGGTCTCCATTTTTATGAATAAAGAGGATGCACAAGAGTGTGTAAATTATAGAGGAATTAAGTTGATGTTTCTTACTTTAAAATTATGGGAGATGGTAATTGAACATAGGTTAAGGCTCCGTCTGGGAGCGCGTTGGCTCCACATCGGGAGTGCGTCGCGGAGAGCGGCCGTGAACTTGACCATTTGAGAGCGCATCAGGAGAGCATCGTGGGGCTTTTTTGGTTAAACGTCGGTCGCGGAAAGAGCCCTGCGGCCCGCATTCGACTTTGGCTTTTTAAGGATTGAGCTCTGCTTCCCCTCTCTTCTTCTTCACTGAAACCGAGAGTACCGCCTACCTCCTCTGGCAAAACATTGTCATTCGCCCGCGTCTTCTCCTCTTCTCCTCTTCTTTGTCAATCAAAAGCAAGAGAGCGGAGAGAACAACACTCATAGGTGACCCGACCGTTGGTCACCTAAACCCATTCTTTGCCACATTCCTCTCACCTTGCTTCGCTAGTTTAAACTCTCCCTCCTCTGGCAAAATCTTGAGGGGAGCCACCTTTTCCTCGCCTACGACCATCAAAATGTCGGAGAGTCCATCTTTATCTGTTTTATTTTGCATCTCTATTTGTATGATTTTTTTTTTCTGTATCACAGATTGTGAACTTGAAGTTCTATACAATCTTAAATCTAGTTTCTCCTCGATTTTGTCTTAAATCTAATGGAATATACTTAAATGCACATTTCTAATGGCCTCTTATTAACTATACTTTGCTGGTGTGTTGATCCCTTATATCTGCTCTTTATCATCCAGGTTGTATGGTCTGTTGATGCTTTTTATCATTTGATGCCTTATTTTTGGGATGAGGATATGTTGGACTACTATGAATGCTTCTCAAACATATGTGAGGATCTGTTAGAATACTTTGTTGATTGTTGATGCCTTAAAGCGAACCCTTTTGAATATTACAGAAGAGGTTGCCATGCTCTCAAGTAAGAGAGGAGGACAAGAGATAAAAGAATGGAGGACAGCTGGGAGAAATTGTGTGAAAGCCCTAAGTATTCATGATTGATTCATTCTAGTTATTTTATACTTTGATTTTTCTGTTGGAGCAATCATCTTACGTACCACCCAATTCCTTTTTATTTACATGTTAATATATTAGTTATTTTAAGTTTTCAAAAATGAAATACACCTATTTTTGCATATGTAAGGTGGCATATACGTAAAATTAAACTATAGGTTTTACACATGTAAATATATTAGAATTGAATGTATGTATGTAAATCCTCCTTTTCTTCTGTTATTACTGTGTTAGGAGAGCTAAAGAGGCGCAAATTATTGTGTCACAGTTCTATTTTAAACAACTTTACTAAATAGGGCAAAATGGTCATTTTTTCAGAAACAGCTGTTCCACAACTGTTTTCACACAGCTGCAACAAACAGACAGTCAACTTCCCCGCAACAGCTTCTTGGGCGCCGCAGCTGCAGCTGAAAAGTTGAGAAGCTGCAACTGCTCCAAACATCCCTAAGACGTATTACAAAGATTTCCAATAATAAATTTGGATTTATGCCAGACAAGTTTGTTATGGAAGTTATATATTTATTGAAAGGTTCGATGGAGAAGTTTAGAGTAAATAAAGATGATCTACATATGATTTTTATTGATTTAGAAAAAGCTTATGATAAGGTTCCAAGAGATATCCTTTAGAGAGTTCTTGAGAAGTAAGATGTTGATATGACTTATATTCAAGTCATTAAAGATATGTATACTAGAGTTTTTACTTGTGTTTGAACAGAAGGAGGATTGACCAAATATTTTCCTATTTCAGTTGGATTACATCTCAGATCGGCTTTAAGTTCATATCCTTTTGCTTTAGTTATGAATGCTCTTGCTGGGCATTTACAGGAGGATGTACCTTGGTGTATGCTTTTCACTGCTGATGTTCTTCTCATGGATAATACTAGAGAGAAAACTCAGGAAAAACTTGAATTATGGAGGTCTACATTGGAGTCTAAAGGCCTTCGGTTGAGTAGAACTAAAATTGAAGACATGGAATGTAATTTTAGTAGTAGTAGTAGGTCTAGTGACAGAGTGTAACTATGGATGATCCAATTATTAAAGGTGTGAACGCTTTAGATATCTCGGGTTTATTTTTCAAAGTGATGGTGATATAGATGGGGATGTTATTAGTAGAATTCAAGTTGGTTGGTTGAAGTGGAGTAATGCTGCCTATTGTGATAGAATAGTACCCCCTAGAGTGAAAGGAAAATTTTATAAAATGATGATGAGACCTGCAATGCTCTATGGCGCTGAAAGTTGGTCTTTAAAAGAGAAGCATAAAACTAAGTTAAGTGTGCCGAGATGAGAATGATTAGGTGGATGAGTGGTTCTACACTTAAGAGACTAGATGCAAAATGAATAATATATGTGATAGGGTTTGTATAGCTCCGGTGGCGGACAAAATTAGAGAGATTAGATGTTTTAGATTCGACTTATGTT
This sequence comes from Papilionanthe hookeriana x Papilionanthe teres, assembly GCA_022702705.1. Taxonomy (NCBI): domain Eukaryota; kingdom Viridiplantae; phylum Streptophyta; class Magnoliopsida; order Asparagales; family Orchidaceae; genus Papilionanthe; species Papilionanthe hookeriana x Papilionanthe teres. Next base: position 69,152,378 of record CM040425.1, on the reverse strand, counting down.
AAGAAAAACAGACCTAGAAAGATTTGTGCATGTTTTATAAAAAATGATCTTAATTTATTAGAATTAAATGAAAATATGTAATGGAGAAAAAAAATTCATGTAGCTGACCCCACCTAGTGGGATAAAAGTTTGTTGTTGTTGTTGTTGTTGTGTATAATTACATTGCCATATTTTTTACTGTACAGTTGCTCCTAATCTTAAAATTGCATGTGTAAAAAACCATTAAATATAAATACATGCATTTGAAATTCTCGTTAATGCTATACTTGGTTACTTAGAAGAAGAAATCATGTTTTAGAAAGCAATGATTTCATTTATAATTTTTTTAGTTTGAAATAATATTATCATTTTTGAGAAATTGTTTGGAATTTGAAGTCAATGTATGGTAAATTTACCGAAATTCCTAATTTCAAGAAACAAATGAGACCTTAATAGAACCTTTGGAGCTTTTCTATTTCGGTCATTTGCTTACATACCACCCAAGTCTTATCATTTACATGTCTAACACCTAAATTTTGCTTTTGTATTAAACCACCCAAATATTTCTTATCATATAAAATATACCGTTATTATAACTTTTAAAAAGTGAAATACACCTTTTTTATGCATAGCTAATGTGGCATATAAATTTGTACATATATAATAATCTGTGTGTTATATATATAAATCTTCTTTTCTTTTTGTTGTTTTAATCAAGTCCGGGAATGTTTCAGGCAAAAATCCAACCTAATCCTTGGTGTTGTTCTTGCATTTTCTACAGTATTCTGTGTCTATGACCTGAGAGAGGTTCTAAAATCTTTATATCAATGTTTTTTCATTTCTCTGAGTTTTCTCAGGTATATTAACAGCAAACTAATCATGATTTCTTATGTAAAGCTGATAATCAACACGCGTTCTTGTCCTCTAAACTTTCCTTTGCGAACTCCTTTATTGAATTGAAATTGTCATTAGCTGATATAATTTTGCATAAGAGATTGTAAAGTTATTTGTTCTTACATTTTACCACAATTTGCTGAATTGTTTGTTATTCTTATACAGATGGAAGTACGAGGGCCCATCAGACTCTTTTAAGGCTCTAGTCGACATGGCAGCCGTGCACTCATCTTGTCGGCTTTGCATTCATATTGCAACTATGATCCACCAAAAGGAAGAAAACACTCCCTTCTTCAGAAATCGCACATGCAAATGCAGCATCGGCAAAGGAACTGTTTATCATTTGTATGTAAGGGAGAGAGGGCGTTTTAAGATGGAGAGTATCTTCCTCAGGTCCTGTAAACTTTTCCATTAACCCGACATGTGTTAAATAATTTTCACCAGAGATTATTTCAACTAATATTAAAAGAGTTTAGGGACTAAATTTATAAAGAGTCGTATCATTTTGCCACTTTTCTCTTCTCGCTTCTCGATCTGGACAAAATTTTTTCTTTTGTGCGACTAAAAGCACTTAATTTTTGCCATTGATGACAGATCTGATAAGCTATCCATTGAAGAACTGGAAGCTGCAGTACTTGAGAAATTCCAGTCACTGAATCACACTCCCATATGGAAGAAAGAACGACCGGAATGTTTAAGAGGCGGCGAATACAAAATATATAGACTATACCCTGTTGGAATGACACAGAGGCAAGCACTGTATTCTTCTAGATTTAAAAATAATGCAGAACTTGTAGAATATATAGAAATCACTCCTTGTGCAAAGTTTGAAGTTATTTTTGTTTAGCCTTTAGGAATGTAATGACTGCTTTTGTCATGTTGTATTATTTCATTGCCTTATTATTGGTTTAGGGCCTATTTGGGGCAGCTTAGCTTATTTGGCGTTGTGCATTATGAAAACATTGGATGATGTGTTTGGAAATAGCAGCATGGTAGCGGTCATAAAAAATTTGTGTTGAACGCGGGCCGCGGGTTCGACCCGCAACACCCATTTCTTCGCGAACCTATTACATGTCTATCCTCTTCGATCTCCGACTCTCTATTTACCATGCTCTCCATTCTCCCACGTTATCACCTATTTTTTTTTCCATTGGAATGACTTTCTCTTGCAATTTGTGGCTTTCTCATTTACGGTTTGAAGCAAGAATTTTGATTTTGCTATTTTTTGGCTTTCTCGTTTCTGTTTGAAGTGAGAATTTGGATTTTGCGGTTTGTGACTTTCTCTTTATGATTTGGATCTTGAATTTTGTAAATTTGTGGCTGATGGAATGGAGTTTTATGTTTACTTTTAATGTTTGAGTGAGAGTTTGAGAAATTGCTGAAAGAATGCTTGATTTGTATAGCAATGTTTTGGTTGCATTGTATGTAACTGCATCAAATGAAAAATATGTGGTGGAGTTTAATCTTTACTTTTGATCTTTGAGTGAGATTTTGAGAAATAGTTAAAAGAGGGTGCTTGATTTGTTGATAACAATGTAGTAGCCTAAAATGGAAAATATGAGGTGAGGTTTTATTTTTACCTTTGATATTTGAGTGTAAATTAGACAAATGGTTGGAAGAAGGTGTTTGATTTGTTGATAGCAATGTTTCGTGTGCTCTGTATGTAACTGCATCAAATGCAAAATATGGTTTGGGGTTTTATCTTACCTTTAATATTTGAGTAAGAATTTGATAAATGGCTAAAAGAGGGTGCTTGATCTGTTGATAATAATGTTTCGAGTGCCCTGTATGTAGTAGCTTTAAATGAAAAATAAGAAGTGGGGTTTTATCTTGACCTTTGATGTTTGAGTGAGAATTTGAGGAGCGGCTGAAAGAGGGTGTTTGATTTGTTAATAGCAATGTTTCGGGTAACTTTTTGCAACTGCATCAAATGCAAAATATGACGTGAGGTTTTATCTTTATCTTTAATGTTTGAGTGAGAATTTGAGAAATGACTGAAAGAGGGTGCTTGATTTCTTAATAGCAATGTTTCGGGTGCCCTGTATGTAGTAGCCTTAAATGAAAAATACAGGATGGAGTTTTATCTTTACCTTTGATGTTTGAGTGAGACGTTTGAGATTTTATCTTTACCTTTGATGTTTGAGTGAGAATTTGAGAAACGGCTAAAAGAGGGTGCTTGATTTATTGATAGCAATGTTTCCTCTTTATGTAACTGCATCAAATGAAAAATATGAGATGTCTTTATCTTTGATGTTTGAGTGAGAATTTAACAAATGACTGAAAGAGGGTATTTAATTTGTTGATAGTAATGTTTTGAGTGCCTTGTATGTAACTACATCAAATGCAAAATATAGGATAAGGTTTTACCTTTTATGTTTAGTGGTGGTTTACGTTGGTTTGTTGGAGGTGGTGGTGTTTTGGTGGTGGTGTTTTGGAGGTGGTGGTTGGTGTGTGGTTGTGTTTGTATTAGAGGATGTGTTGGCAGATGTGTGCAGGTGATTGTTGGTGTGTGGTTTTGTTTGCGTTTAGATGATGTGTTGGTGGATGTGTGGAGGTGGTGGTGTTGCGTAAGTGGTGATTAGTATGTGGTTATGTTTGTGTGGAGGTGTTGGTGTGTGGAGGTAGTGGTTGTGGTGTTATGGATGTGTTGGTGTGTGGAGGTGGTGGCAGTGATGATGTGTAGGTACTGTTGTAGCGTGGTGTGAAGGAGCATTGGTGATGATATTGTGACATTCTTATTTTTCGTTGAGTTGCAATATTGTGGCATTCCTATTTATGTTAATTTATTTTTTTAATGCTAGTAATATAATGATTAAGACAAAAGAAACCTGTTGATTTGTAATGTGGGATAACAAGACAATTAATATTTTGTGATCTCTGCCTCAAGGAGGTCGAACTAGAAAATTGACCAGCAACCTATTTTAATAAGAAAGACTGGTAAAATATTATTAGAAAATTCAAGGAAAGTACAGACAAAAAGTATGATAGGATGCACGGTTAAAAAAATAAGTGGGGTCAGCTAAAGAATGATTGAAAATTTTTGGAAGGAATTGAAGCGAGTATCAACTGGCTTGGGGTGTGATTTGGTAAAGCGAACGATTAATGCTTCCGATGAGTGATGGGCAGAGAGACTGACTGTGAGCATTTTTGCAATGTCTCTTTTTTGTGTCAATTTTTAGTTTGTTTTCAAATCCAACATGTTATATGAATTTGTAGGCGATGTCAATTGCAAAAAATTTAAATACAGTGGAATCGATCATGAGCTGGAAAAGTTGGATCATATGTTTGGAGGTGTCGTGACAATGAACAACTATGCATGCGCCCCGAGTGATATAGCGTTTGGTGCCATCCCCAGAAATTTGAGAGCTGATCAAACATATGAAAGGCCCCAACCCAGACCACTATGAAGTTGAGTCCACGAGCCAGTCAAAGCGTCATTGGGTTGAAAAAAAAAAGATAGCTTCTTTCCTTAAAAGTTAGATCTCACAGTTAGTGACTTCATGCATCAATGACCACGGCCTATCACAAGCAAATTCTTTCTAACTGGTTATGTAAATTCTGGATGCAACTCCAGAAATTTATGAGGACATACCGTTATATTTTTTATTTATGAAGTTGCTTGAATATTCGACTTGAGAGTTTTTCATGATGATCTCCGCCGATCGTAAGGTGGCTTACCTTTATTTTCATGGGAGCAATAAAATTTGAGGGACACTTTTTGTATTAGATTCTTGTGGGATATTTCTATTTGTTATTGTTTTTCATGATGCTTTGGAAATTTATGTTGCTTTAGACATGTCACTTTACTTGAGAGTTTTTCATTCCTCGTTTTGTTTTCTATTTACTTTTGTAATGTTATTTGCTTATGTTGGGTTTGTTCGTAACCTTATATGATTGTAGCTGATTCATTGATGATTATGTGTTAGCTACTTCGTTACCGAAATACATGGATGCAACTAGAGAAAGGCGCAGAAGGAGAGTTCTAGCTATAGTATGCTTGGTGTACGAATATTATAACTCGTAAATAGAGTGCACCCCTTATATGACATCCTCATATATTTGTGAAAAATGGGCTAAGGAGTTATTTGCGGGCCACCCAACGAGATATATTTTGCAAGAGATAGGCGGTATTCACCGATCAGCTTGAGGAACTACACAGAAATTATGGATTTCATGGCTCATCCATAACGACTTCACAAGAGGTGTTAGTAATATCCCTCTACATTTTATTGTATAATGAATCAATGTGAGGAGCTATGGAGTGATTTCAACACTCTTCGGAAACGATTTGCAGATACTTCTCAGTAGGGTTGAATACAATTGTCGCTTTTTCTTCATAAGTCATAGAGTCAACATATCCTACATTCAAATAGACCCCTACAGATATATCGCATGATGCGCGGTATATGTCATACTTTAAGATAATTTTTCCTCTTTATTACATCAATTTTCATATAAATATCATAATTACATAACCCTTCGTTATCTTTCTAGAATTTTATTAGAGCAATCGATGGAGCACACGTTGATGCATGTGTTCAAAATAATGAGAAGATTGCATTGATCGGTCGTTGTGTGTCCCCAATGCAAATTGTTATGGTTGTATGCGATTTCAACATGTGCTTCACTTTTATCATGACCGGTTGGGAGGGCAGCGCACATGACTGTTAAATATTCAAATATGCAACACAATAATAAATAAAACTTCACACATCCATCTATACGTTCCTTGAGACTAAGCTACTCTTTTAATTCTTTTTCTCTTTAACAATATTTATTTAATTCACAAGTAAATACTATTTGGTTGATGTTGGGTATCTGTTGCGCTAGAGCACTCAAGTCTTACCCTGATACGTGATACCACATACCTGATTTTGAGCGCGCCAGCAATGTCGCTCGAGGCAGGAATGAAATGTTTAACAAAAGACATTCATTCTTACCTGGTGTTATTGAGAAGTCTTTTGTTATTTGGAAGAAGAAATATGTTATACTTCGCGCTCTGTCATCTTACTTGTTTCCCACACCGGTGCATATTATGATTGCCACGATTACTCTCCACAATTATATTCGGCGGCATTCTTCCAACAACGACATCAACTTCCATAGGGAGGACGAGGATCATGTCCTTACTGAGGCAGATGAGTACCGTCTTAGACAACCTTTATCACAGACAAAAAATGATGTTTCTGAGACCTTGACTAAAGACGGGGAAGGTGCAAACGAGATGACAATTGAGGGAATGAACTACAGATGCAATATTTGGAGGGTGATTTGAGGGAATGTTAGTTATTATCATATTATTAATTGCAATGGTTGTTGAAGATGTTCATTATTTATTATATCAGTATTTTATACAGTTCATGTTTATTTTTATTCCTCATGCATTTGATATTGACTGTTTTGATTTTTTACGCAAATCGTATGAGTTATTTTCTTTTTGCATTTCTTTTTTTTTTCTTTGTGTGGTTTTGAAAGTCTATGATGAGACGTTTGACCTTATGAGTTCTTCTGGATAGTCTGTATATTGCTATTAGTTGGTGTCACATGTGAAATCCTAATAAAGGCAACCAAGCTCATCACTTCTTTTTGTGGTGCGGTATTTAAGATTCTTTTGGATGGCCTTTTTTGGTATATATATTTATGATACACACGAGTTTGGTATTACTTGGGTCAAAGACAACCAAAAACACTTTTGTTATAATGTCTGATGTCCTTTTGTAGTTACAGTTTCATTGGTTTACATACTGAAATCTCTGAGACTTCACATATGCATAAAATTATAATTAGTTACTTGTGTTATCAATTTTTTACTTGTGTTATGTCTAAGGTTATGTTATCAAGTTCTCCCACCGAGAATAATCGAGCATGGAGAGCATCTTTGGAGGACGACTTAACTCGTGACATACGCCGTCTGAATTTTAAAAATAATATTATCATATTATTAATTTTTATTTTAATAGTATATATTTTTTTAATTTTATTAGTCTTGCTACTCACTGTTAAGTGATGTATCTTGATTTCATATTGTTTTGCCCTTGATATTTGTTTTTAAAGTATATAATGTATTGATATTAACAATTATGTTACAAATAATATTACCATACAAGAGCAGAATGATCATTTATCCAAACACGGCTGCAGTATAGTTGTTTTCAAACTGCAAAAAATAAACAGACAGTCAGGTTATCTACAGTAGTTTATTATTAAGATGTAACTGTCCCAAACAAACCCTATTCTGGTGGCTTGCAATTTCTATTGTAATGTATGATGTACGAAGATAGAAAATTTTGCCAACCAGTTTGATTCAAGAACTCATAGGCTGAAATTTCATGATTGATTAAGGTTACTGACTTTGATACAGATATCCATCACATTTGGAAATAGAGATCCATGTTTCTGCATGTTGCAGTAGGAATATAATATATGGTAGCTGTTATGATTCAAGTACAGTGTGCAATGACTTGTCCCTCACAATAATAATAAAATGAGCGGATACACTATCACTCCTTAATTTCTTTCATTAGTTCTAAAGAAAGGGGGCATTTACATACATACCACCCAATCCTATGTATTTAGATACCCAACACCCAATTGTTTTTCAAATTCGTATCACCGATATCCTCCATATCAAGTCAACAAGTACTCCTATTCGAACATCTTAAAAATGAACTGTATATTGTCACGCATAGGTAAGTTTGTATGCATATGTAAAAATACAAGTTTAGGTATTAAATTTAAAAATGCATAAGAATTGAGTGGTATTTATATAAATCTGAGGTAAAAATGGCTAAAAAAATAAATTATGAAAACTTTCTAATTTGCCAGGCAAAGAAGGAAAAACAAACTAATAAGCTTATACTAAAAAAAGGGGAATGAGAAGATAAGCTTAAAATTTTCACATTATAGCATCAAATTTCAGAAAATTAATTATTATTATTATTATTACTATTTTGCTTTTACACATATATATATACCTCATTTCTATATATTTATGTACTTAGCATTCAAAATTTAATTTTTATATTAAATCATCAAAATCTTTCAAATAATATTCAAATATCTTAATTTTTAATTTTTAAAAAGTAATATATATATATATATATATATATATATATTTACAGATAAAATGAAGTGTAAAAAAAAAAAAAACTTTTTTTGTTAGATAATTAAATATATATTAATCAAGTTTTATGTATGTAATATTGCACCCTCTATCTTATTTCTTATTCCTCTTCTCATCGAAAAAAAATTGCGTACATAAATCGTATGCAGGAGCTGCGTGTGAAATGGGGTACACGGAGGTTACAATCGAATTACAATAGGGTTACAAGCGAATTGTAATCCCTTTATACCCTCTATATAATTCACCTGTAACATGCACACTCATATTATAATTTTTGTAACTCTAAATAATAAAACGGCCTCTCCTTTCTCCAAAGGACAGCACACAAGATAAGTTATCCTTTCACAAAAGAAAATTTATTAAGTAATCCCCACGGGCCAGTTGATAGCTTTTGTAATGTCAACGCCGGTCACGAAAGGGTCAATAACTGTTCGCCGGCCTTTGAAACCCACCAAGGGGCGAGCGAATGAAGCTCCCATAACCCTACAAATGAAGATTAGAAGAACAGGACGTCCTCAGCACCACTCACCCTACCAATATGACATCATCCTCGACTTCCCTGCAACTGTTCCTCACTCCGCCGCCGCTTCGGCCGGCAAGACAGGCAGTTAGGAAGCTGGCAGCTAGTTTTACGGCGCAGGAGGAGTTGAAGGTGAGGGCGGATGCAGAGAGGCTGGAGTCAAGAGTGGAGGAGACGGAGGGGGGTTACTGGGTGCTTAAGGAGAGGTTCCGGGCTGGGATAAATGCGCAAGAGAAAGTGAAGCTGGAAAAGGATCCCATGTTTCTTGTTTTTGAGGACGGAATTCGGAAGGTGGCGGCGACGCCGCTGGAGGAGATGGAGGCGTCCAAGTCCGGCAGGGATGATATCGACGTACGACTCAAGTGGCTTGGCCTTTTTCACCGTCGCAAGCATCACTGTACGTAATCTTGGAGATAAGCTTTTGAGGCGTGGCCTCGTATTTTAGAAAAATCATTAAAATGATATAAATTGTTTTCTTAATTATACTGCAAAATAACGACAGCATTAAATTAAAGAAAATGAAAATAAGAATTTTAAAATTTTAATTCTTTTTCCGTAATTGAAGCTTTAGTCTTAAGCAAAAAAATTAATTAAGTGAAGCCCTTTTTAATTTATAAAACTCGGCTTCGATTAAGTTTTAAAAAATTAACTAAGTTTTAAAAAATTAATTAAGTTATAAAAAATTAATTTACATATGATCAGATGGACGGTTCATGATGAGGCTGAAACTACCAAACGGCATAACGACAAGTGAGCAGACCCGATACCTAGCCAGCGTGATAGAGCAGTACGGGCGGGAAGGTTGCGCCGACGTGACCACCCGCCAAAACTGGCAGATCCGCGGCGTTCAGCTACCCGACGTCCCCTCCATCCTCGACGGCCTAACCGCAGTCGGCCTCACCAGCCTTCAGAGCGGCATGGACAACGTTCGCAACCCCGTCGGCAATCCTCTCGCCGGTATCGACCCCCTCGAGATCATCGACACTCGTCCCTACACTTCCCTCCTCTCCGCCTTCATCACCTCCAATTCCAAGGGCAATCTTTCCGTTACTAATCTGTATTAAACTTCTCTACCATTACCCCTACCGTCAATCTCTGTTTCCCATCGAATAGCTGTTGAGTTAATTTGGTTGCTGCAGGCCCAGGAAATGGAACGTCTGCATAGTGGGTTCTCATGATCTCTATGAGCATCCGCACATCAACGACCTCGCCTACATGCCAGCGGAAAAGAACGGAAGATTCGGCTTCAATCTTCTTGTCGGGGGTTTCTTTAGCCCCAAGCGCTGCGCAGAGGCTGTCCCTCTTGACGCCTGGATCCCTGCCGACGATGTGGTTCCACTCTGCAAGGCCGTTCTCGAGTCCTATCGTGATCTGGGCTCCCGCGGTAACCGGCAGAAGACCCGCATGATGTGGCTCATTGACGAACTCGTAAGACATGCATTTTTGTGCTTTGGAATTTCGTCAAGCAGGTTTCGCGCATGAGAGCTGACTAATAACTGACGTTGGACAGGGTATAGAGACATTCCGCTTGGAGGTCGAGAAAAGAATGCCGATGGGGAAGTTGGAGAGAGCGTCGCCGGAAGAGCTGGTGATGAGGCAATGGCAGCGAAGAGATTACCTCGGCGTACACCGGCAGAAGCAGCCGGGGTTGTCCTTCGTCGGCCTACACGTGCCTGTAGGCCGCGTCCAGGCAGAGGAAATGTTCGAGCTGGCAAGAATCGCGGACGCGTACGGCTCCGGCGAGCTACGGCTGACCGTAGAGCAGAACATCATCATCCCGAACGTGGAGAACTCGAAGTTGAGCGCGCTGCTTGGGGAACCGCTGCTTAAAAAGCGGTTCATGCCGGAGCCATCGCTTCTGATGAACGGGCTTGTAGCGTGCACAGGGAGCCAGTTCTGCGGGCAGGCGATCATTGAGACGAAAGCAAGGGCGCTGCGGGTGACGGAAGAGGTAGATAGGCGTGTAGCGACGGTGCGGCCGGTGAGGATGCACTGGACTGGTTGCCCAAACAGCTGCGGCCAGGTTCAGGTTGCTGACATAGGGTTTATGGGCTGCTTGACACGCAATGCGGAAGGGAAGGTTTGTGAGGGGGTAGATGTATTTTTAGGTGGGAGAGTTGGTAGCGATTCGCATCTCGGGGAGCTGTACAAGAAAGCTGTTCCCTGCGACGATATTGTGGCCGTCGTGGTCGACATTCTGGTGGAGAAATTCGGAGCAGTGCCTAGGGTGAGGGAAGATGGCGAGGCAGATGAAAGCTGAGGCATTTGCAGTATCATCCACTAATGAACCAGTAAACAAAAATATTGCCCCTTTAAGTTTTAAATGAATGAGAAGGAGAAATGAAGAATTTGAGTAAAAGCAATATTGGTGATTCCTTTCCAAAAAAAATGGAGTGATGGGATGAACTCTTTAACGAAATGCTATGATGGAGCTAAAAACGTTCAAATGATCTCTTGGATTTGCATGCAAATTTAAGAGATCCAAATAATCTTTCCTTTTGAGAAATTATTGCATCAGGATTCCAATCAGTCTGTCAAATGTACAGACATACCCTTAATTTAATATATAGATGGGTCTGTCTGTCCACGTGACATGAATTAATTAGAGTACTGATGTAAAAGTGCATGCAAACGTGCATCAGGACTCCTGATGCAATATTTTTTTTGTTCTTATGGAGGTTTATTAGATGGATTCAATTTTGTTGTAGCTGAGAGTTGATGGCTTCCTTTTTAGCCTTTCTTTGGATGGCTGTTTATAGTAGGTGTTGGAGATGGTTCTTTTGGTTGGTTGATTCACTTGCTTCTCATTTGGAATCGTTGATATCTGTGAAGAAGTGAATCGGTGGCCCTTAATTTTGTTTTGGGTGTCATTTTTGTTGGTTTCTTTTGTTTGTTTTTTACTTTTGTTTGGTGTTGGATGGAGTGTGTTGTATGATCTTTTATTATATTTTTATTCTTTAGATAAAATTGGGTGGCAAAAAAAATAGTCTTCAACAATTTATATGAGTATCATTTTACTATTAAATTTTATAAATGTGTCAAATTAATTATTAGATTTTTTAATTTGGGGCTACAATAGTAGTTATGGAGGATTGCTTGAGCCCAAATTTATCAAGCCTAGGGATTAATTTGACATTTTTTTAGAACTTTGACTGAAAAGATCTCGTGTAAATAGTCAAAGACCGCTTTGCTCAATTAATTTTAGAGGAATAAGTATTGCCCAAATTATAAGATGATTTGTTAAAGGGCACATCAATTTTTTTTATTAAGTTTAACCTTGGGGGAGAATAGCTAGCATGTACTATTTAATACATACATTCAAACTGAAAGGATTACATATGAAGTGTCTTCAACAACTTTTTTTTTTCCGTCAAACACGAATCTCAATGCAGTTTGAGCTAGAAACAGTTCAAATTTAAATTCAAGATTATTCATGTCATTAGTCAAACTAACCGCATCAACAATAACAACACAATGATACTAAATGTGATCCAATCTGAGTCACAATAAATTCAAATCAAAGGCTTAAATTATACTCAAAGGATTTGATGAATCAATTGGAATGCTAAATGATTTCAAAATTTTGCATGCTTATAATCAAACCAATGGCTTGATGAGGGAATTCAACGAGCCTAAGTTCATTCAATTTTGATATTCTTAAGACATTTATGGGTTGAATAAATTATATCTGATCAAGATAATTAATGTGAATTGTTCGATGGAGTGCTTTGAAAAATTGATCAAAATTATCAAAAATAGACATCTAAAAAACTATAAATATGCCCCTTCATCACTTGAAGAGGGGAGAATAAGAAAATAGTGAGCTGACTATTAAATATAACTCTTAAAGTTCTGACACTTATTGCCTGTCCTTTGAGATCATGGTCGACCACTAAAGTTTACTACTGGCCACTGAATGTCACCATTCGACCTCTAATGGTTGTGTCGACTACCAGCTGTTATCTACCACTACAAACTACGGCTTTAATTAAGGTACTAAGACAATTATAGCCTCCTACAACTATGGCTTATATAGTGAACTGTAGCCATTATAATCCCCAATTATGGCTTTGATAGCTCTACTACAGCTATCATAGTCATCAACTACGACTTCTATAGTCAATTACGACTTTTATAGCCAATTACATTTGTTACGGCCCCATCATAGCTCTTGTGGTTAGATTACAATAGTTACAGTCTCATTTACCCTTAACAATTAAATATTATGGGTTATTTTACCAATTGAATTCATTTCATAAAGCTAAATAAAATAACATAATATAAAACTGTATGACATGACAGAAAGCTCCCCCTCCTCCATTTTCTCTCTCTTTCCTTCTTCTCCTCAATGCTAGTAGGATTTAGGCATTAAGTTAGGACAAATACGGGACCATATGTCTTAAAATGATCTAACATCTTGAATCTTTTCCCACAGTCTCCACCCCTTCTCAATCTCTTTCTCCCTCTTCTCATGAATGCTAGTAGAATTTGGGTATAACCCATATACAATACGGGACCTACGTCCTAAAAAAATTAAATAATCACCAAAAGAAACAAGGGGAAAACATTGGGCGGTATATTAAACTATTTTTCTACCAAATAGTCTAAAAAACATTAGATTTAAAAGAAGTATAGTACAAATTTTAATTGATTTTTCATATATCACACTCATATTATCATGATAAAAGAAATAGTTAAGATATACTAATCCAATTATTTTCAAAAGTTAAGAATCAAAATTACTCCATCACTCTTTATATGAGAATAAGTTTTAACTTTCGAATTTATTTTAACTTTATTAAATGTTATTAAAAAATGAATTAAAAAAAATAAAAAATTAAAACTGACGACAACCTTATATATTGTGCAAACACAGACGTTGTGGTCCCCACGCATAAACTTTAAAAATAGAATTAATAAAGTAGATCCCCAATAATTGAGACTTAATTTATTTTCTTTGATGATTAAAGTTAGTCGTGTCTAGTGGACTGAAAATGTCACTGCTCAGCCACCAAATTATTATGAACTGGCTGCACATTATGGTCACCATCGCAGCCTAATATCTGAAATATGGAATCCACGTGAAACAGATTTAGGAGTTCGCGGCCACCACAAAGGATCCAGCTTTCAAGGTGGCCACATTTAACGAGTTAGCCGTAATATTTTTATGGGGAAATTTATGCTCGCATCACATAAATTTTATATATTTATATCTCTAACACATATAGTTAATTTGATATTCATATTTATTGTTGAATTCTAAAGTGTGTGGAATATACATCCAAGTAATAGAACGTTCTGTTAGGAAGTGATTAGGGAGAGAGAGAGAAAGAAAAAGAGAGCGAGAGCATAGTAGGAAATAGTAAAAGAGAGTATCATTTATCATAGGTCTCGACATTACAAAAGAATACTTCGTGTTGATCATCCTGAAGATTGTTTACCGCCCCGCAAGAGCTTCTCCTGGTTTCATCCGCTGATTGTTCGAACAATGCACTTCTATTCAGCCAAAAAAATCGATTGTCGAAGGAACTGTTCGATTGCTCATATCTTCTACCTAAACTGTTCATTTGTCTTGAGATTATGCTGACATATTTTTTATGTGTATACTTATAATATTTTGGTGTAATAAATCATTATGATGATACTTTTGTTTTGATATTAAAGATATGAGCGATATTTATGTGAATATAAATATTTACCTATTACATATGTAAATACATAAGAATTGAGTGGTTATGTATATGAATGCTCATATTCTTTATTTGATTATAATGTATAATTGATACAACAACAACAACAACAACAAAGCCTTAATCCCACTAAGTGGGGTCGGCTACATGAATCCTTTTTCTCCATTGCGTCCTATTTAGTGTCAAATTTTCGTTTAATTCTAATAAATTAAGATCTTTTTTTATGCAATAAGCCCAAGTTTTTCTAGGTCTACCTCTGCCTTTCTTAACATAAATTGTATTTAAAACATCTACTCTCCTAATCGGATTATCAGATGGTCGACATTTAATGTGACCAAACCATCTAAGGCGACTCTCTCTAATTTTATCCATCACTGATGCAACACCAAACCTATTACGGATATATTCATTTCGCATTTTTTCTCTAAGTGTAAATCCACTCATCCACCTATTCATTCTCATCTCGGCAACACTTAACAATATAATATATAATTGATATTTAAAAAAATTTTATAATCAAATAATTTATAATCAAATATACAAGAATTGAAAGAAAATTAATAATTAATTTTTTTTACTCTTAATGAATGTTTAAAAAAATTATTTTTAGAAAATGAACAGAACTTGGATTTATTTTTCAGGTGAAAATTGTTGTGGTAGATATTAATTGCATTGATGCGTATGTAGGTGATCTTATGTCATCTTTTTGTCATAACAAAACGTCTTATATAATCATCTTCATTAGTATTATTATTTATCCTTAATCCCCAAACCCTTCGTGTTAGGTGTCTTTACATCCAGTGTAATCCAGTTTGATTATGTTTGCCTATTTATGGACATTTTTAAAAGACATGTTTTGGGATCAACTGTTTAATATATTAGAGTAAAATTAACGAGTCTTTATCTATCTATATAGTTTTTAGGTAGGAAATCAATATTATAAGGAGCTAATAAGACATTTATGAGAATTTAGGAGTTGTATTTTAATAAATAATTTCTATTTGATGAAAACAAATTATGTTAAATATAATTGGGTAAAATTTCTCAATATGTGTTCTAATCTCTCTGTCAATTTTGGAATTGCTGTTAAATTAGGAAAGAATATGTATCAACAATGGATGAAGAGATTAATATACACTCTTAGCTAATTTGGGACACTAAGACGCCACCTCCGATCACTAGAATGCCATACACTTGGGGTTTTGACCGTGCATGGAGGCGTCGAGGCACAATACAGTAAAAAAAATATATGTGTGCAACCCCCTAATCTCAATATTAGGGTTCACCCTTGTAATGTCGAGCAAACTCGTCGTTAATCTTTATCCCACGAAATTGAGAGCTTTAAGTATCCAGTTGATTAACTCAATTAGTCTTCACATAAAAACAATCTCCCACTTAGAGATTGATTGAAATCAACCACACTCCTCCAAAAAACTGCAACATCTTCATAGTTGTGAACTCAAGTATGCCTCATCCATGGCTCAACCTTTCTTAACTCCAATTGAAGCCAAGCATAGATTTATTTTCTCAAATGTTACAGCCGTATTCAGTATATATGCATAATTATGAGCTGTGTGTTCCTTCTCCAAATATAATCGACCATTAGTGAACAAGTGAAATGATGCATTAGCTGAATGAGTTTCATCCTGACAAGAAATATGACGTTCTTTGCTATATGAATGACACCCATACCATTATTATGAGTTGTTCATTCCAATGCTCCTCACTCAGTTCTGTCATAAAGCTCTGCAACCAAATCATTTTCTTACAAAACTTAGCGATAAAAATATACTCAATTTTTGTACTCGTTATTACAATAATATTTTGTAACCTGAAAACTTAAATTACTATAGTTTTCCCCAAAGTTATGATATAACATGTTGTACTTCTTTTACCATCAATATCTCCTATCAAATCTGAATTTACATATATCTGTAGACCAATTCATGCACTTCTAAAATAAAGCGCCTTATTAATTGTTTCTCTAAAGTGTATGAGAATCCACTTTATCGACTCCCATTGATGTTTATTTGTTTTACTCATGTATCGATTGACCACTCTTATTATATGTGAAATATCTAATTTTGTACCTATCATCGCATATATCAAAATTCTAACGGCTGAATCATATAGAGTTCTTTTATTTGTGTTTGCTCTACTTCAGGCTTAGGACATTCTTTCTTAGAGTCTGTTTTGGTCAGGTGTAGTTGTTTTAAGAAGTAGCTGTGAAGTTGTTGTTCAAAAAGCTCTGGTGGATGTTACAAAAAAAATACTTTTTGAAAAATTTAGATCGCAACTTTTTAACAGCCAGCGCACGTAGCCAGTCATGCTGGGAAAACTTATCTTTCAGCTGTAGCTTTTCGAAAACACAGGTAAAGCGTAGTTTTTCCAAACAGGAAAAATTGTGGTGCGGCACAGTACTGCCGCCCCAAAATCACCCTTAAATTGTTTAAAGTGACACTCTGGGGGATGAAAATAGATTTTATCTCACTCAGTTGAATTTGTATAAGAACTTTTAAACATATTTTGCTTGAAAAGAGATTAACTCACCCACTCCTCTATCCCTAACAATTCTCACACTGAAGATTTTCTTAATTGGAACTAAATACTTCATTTCAAACTCTCTTGATAATTACTTCTTTAAGCCTCACATTTTTTCTATATATGTTCCTACAATCAATATATCTTTCATATATAAAAGAAGTATTTAATGTTAATTATCAAAATATTTAATGAAGTAATAAGAATCTTTTTGACACTTCATGTACCCATTGTTTGACATTAACCTGTCAATTATCTTGTACCACTATTTTGCTGCTTGCTTCAAATTATAAATACTCTTTTTTAGTATACATACCATATCTTCTTTTTTTGAAATTTCTATAATAATAAGTTCTTTATATCAATCTGCTATAGATGTAGAACTTTCTTTACTACTATGCTCATCACAAATATGATAGTATTCATCCTAACTACATGAGAAAATATTTTAGTATATTCAACTCCTTCATTCCATTAAAATTTCTTCAGAATAAGTCTTGCCTTATAGTTCTTGTTATCATTTGATTCTTCTTTCAACGTGTAAAATTACTTATTATATAGTGCATTTTTGTCACCTTGTAGTTCTATTAATTTTCATGTCTGATTTGATATTAGTGATTGCATCTTGTCATTCGTTACAAACTCCCATTTTTTAAAGTCTTCAACTTGAATGGTCACATCATAGCGCCGTGGTTTAACACTATCAGTCAGTAATAAATAGTATAAGGAAATAGAATTCTTTTGTATCAATCATATGATTTTGATGGACCTTCTGACTTTAATAGCAGTGTCTGAGGAACTTCCTGCTCTTCATTAGATTGAACACCTTTTCTTTATTTATTTTCCTAATCACTTTAATCTTTTATCTCAACATATTTGGAAGAGTATTCAAAAATAACTGATGGAAAATCATGAGTTCTACTTTTATTCGCGTACAACTTCATTTTATTTAAAGTGACATCCTTGCTTATAGTAAATTTTTTATTCTAATAGTTTCAAATCATCTGAGTCATACCTAATAAAAGCATATTTTATAGATTTTGAATCAAGCTTACTCCTAGATCCTGTAGCAACATAGCATATGATGAACAACCAAATATGTTATGGTGAGACAAATTAACCTCTTTGGCTCTACAAGGTTCTACTAGTAATCCTTCATTTAAAGTTACTGATGGACCACGATTTATTAAATAAACTATAGTATTTACTGCATGCAACCATATACGCTTTGAGCATTGTGATTGTTCTATTCACACACTCAATAACATTATTTTATTTTAGTGTCAATTGAACAATGAACTCATGCCTGATTCCTTATGAAACACAAAAAATCACCTTTGATCACAATACTTGCCACCATTATCTGATTCGAGGCACTTCAATCTCAAACTTTTCTTATTCTTAACCATAGTTCTCCACTTCTTAAATATATCAAACACATTAGATTTATGTTTTAAGAAGTACAACCATATATTCCCGGTTTGATCATCCACAAAAGTGACGTAATATGGAGAACCTCCAATAGACTGAAGTGGAGTAAGACCCAGACATTAGTATGCACTAATTTCAATTTTTTGAACCTCAAATTTGACACATTTTTAGAGAAAATAACTTTCCTTTACTTGTCATACATAAATCCTCACAAAAATCTAAATCTATAAACTTTATACCATGAAGTTTATTTTTAATAAGTAGGGACATGATATTTTTCCCAGTCATATAGCCAAGTCTGTTGTGCTAGAAACTTGCATAAATCTCCAATGGATTCAAAATCCCAGTAATTGGATAAATAGTACATTGAATATTGCCTCAAGTCACCACCATTGCACCTTCAGTCACCTCTTATGAATCACTTATGAAAGTGGTTGCATACTCGACCTTCTAACCTGACTCACAAAAGTTGTATTTCTCTTCAAATACAAAACATGATTAACTTCATTTAGTTTCTAGATTGATCCATTTGATAACCTGATATCGACACCACCCTTTCCAATAATATTGCATGTTATCTCCCAATTACACTTTTCTTAAATCACTTAGAGTGTTATTTTTTATCATCTCTTTGTTGAGAAAAGCATGAAAAGAAGCAATTGAATATACAATCCATGATTTAGTATTATCTAGGGATAAATTAATGGAGTCACATGGATTTCATTTATGAAGACATTTGTAGAAAGCTATTTATCTTGATTTCCACCACCAATCTTCATTGAAGCATTGTAATCCTTTTTAAAGTGAAATTTCTTTGAATAATTCCGGCATTCACCCATGCCATTTTCTCTTCCTGACCTGGATTCCTTTCCTGAACATGAATATTTTTCTGCTTGTGTTTCTGTCTAGATTCCTTCCTTTAGTTTCAACATTCAGAATTGAATTTGAAGTTTTACCATTGACCTTCTTTCAAGCTTATTCATTAAGCACCCACCCTATAATATCATTAGTGTTTAACTTTATATTACCATAGGACTTACCACAATAATTAGTCCACAGGTATGTCTGATTATGAAGATAAGAGTAACAATTTATTTGTCTTGTCATCAAACTTGATGCCAATAAAATACAACTAATTTGTCATGTTGTTATAGTTATTCAAGTGCTCAACTATTGACCATCTACCATCTTCATATTTAATAAAATCTTCATCATAAAGACTTTGTTTGGACCTGAAAGTTTCTCATATATTGTTTTAATGTAACCATAAGATCAATAATAGTCTTCTCATTCACAATATTGAAAGCAATAGATGAGGAATGTAAAAGCCGGATCAAACCTAGTGTTATTCGATCAATAACTTCTCATTCTTCTAGAGTCTTTGAGTTCGGCCTCTTAGTGATTCTATCTTTTTAAAAATATAGTTTCTTTTGATGTAACAATTCTTCAATTTATATTTTTCAGAAAACAAATTTCGAACCATCGAACTTCTCAACTTTATATCTCACTAAGTTGACTATTTCTCCCACTACAACCAAATATCTTCAGAAACCCCACTCTAGTACCACTTACTTGGAGAGATGCAAAAATTGATTCAAGATATCCAAAGCAAAACTTTTAGCAGAAGCACACAAAATAATAAATCATTAAAAATACAAAGACTACCATGATTATTTAATGTGAAAAACATTAAGAACAAAGAAAAAAAAACCCCATTGTGCTGTACCATGCTAAGAAATCTATTATCATAAATGAGAAGATTTGTACAAATTGTAGCACACTCAAACCTCTCTAAACTTTGAAAAACTTCAAAACACTCCTCTCCACCCTTTAGCACAAGAAAAATAGAAAATAGAAATCCAATTTTAACACATGTGAAAAATCATATCAAAGCCAAAATATAAATCTGAACAGCTTGAACTCGGTTATTAGCATCGAGGCGTCATGATAAGGTGCATCAGTGCTCCAAAGCAGGCACTACGGTACTGCATCTGAGTGTTTCGGTGTCATGCTCTCGGGTTTCTAAACATGAACTGGGTGTTGCTGTTCTGATGCTGGAATATCATGTGCTCGGAATTCAAAACATGTACTGCCCATGGCCGTGCTACATTATGGGCATTGGGGCGTTTAAAAAAATTTCGGGGTAGTGCCTCCAAACCCAATGCAGCAGGTCACCAAAGCTTCATCGACAAAATTGAGGGCTTGAATTGTCCAGTTGATTAAGACAATCAAGCTCCACATAATTGCACTTATTTCAGTTCGTCTTGTCCAAATATCCCTAAATATGGGTTGTTATTGGTATATTACTTATAAAGAATAATAAATTATCAAACGTTCCCTAATTTCTATTTTCTGCCTATAGACTACGATGACTTTTAAAGCTCAATTATAGTATAACCTTTATACTATTTGCAAGTATACTATTTGATTTTAATTTTGCAAAAAAGAAAAAAAAAAAAGCTACGGCCCTTCAATTGACCCGTCAATTTTTTATTATTGTTAGGAAATTTTACAATATGTAGCTATGCAAAGGTAAAATGATATGTCCCTCTGAAAGAGAGGAAAGTCATTATTGCTGTCAATTTAATAAAAATCAACATATTGTTTATGCTCTATTAAACAAGCAATAGATAGGAATAAAGTTTTATTAAATTTTACAATTATTTAGTTAGGTTAGACAGAACAAAATGCTACGCAATGAACGCTAAATGGTGCAAAAGGTACGAATTATTTTGAGTGTTTTCTAAAAAGACAAGAATACTAATCTTTTTCTAAATAAAAAGTTAGGCACAAGTGAGGGCTGTTTGGGGCAACTTATAAGTGCGGGGTGTTTTTGAAAACGTCGCGTTATCGTTTGGATTGTGCATTTCAGCTTATCATAAAATGCGATTGGGTTTTTACACTAAACGCAGGGTGCGGGTCGAACCCCGCAGTCGATCCGTAGACCGCATTTTAGAATAAGCTGCTAAAGCTGCCCCAAATGCATCGTTAGTCTACTATATAATAGAAAAAAAATTAATTGATTTACTTTTCTATAAGTACAATATAAATTTTCTTTATTTTCTCACATCCTACATCGATCTCAAAATAAATTTAATAGTTTTGAATTACTTAAAACATTTTAATCAAATTATATTGACCTAAATTTTTTTTCAAACATAATATTTTTATAAAATTTATTTGTGTCTAAACGCAGACTATATGTAAAAGTCACTTTTAGCAACAACCTGACAATAGCTAATTGGGAGGAAAAACGTTTTAGCAAGTGAAGAAATGTTCCATTGCAGCTGTCGCGCAACGCCAGATGGAGGGATTTCTTCCATCAAAATAGGTGTATATGACAAACTAAACATTATTAACCATATTTGGTTGGTTATCCACTAGGTGCAACACTTTGTAGGTATAAAAAAATAGAACTTTAGTTCATCATTACCCTGCCGTTAGAAAACGTTCGAAATTTAAATACTACATTAGTTAGTGCTTGGGATGCCAAGCGCACGTTAGCTTATTTTTTTCATATTTTTCACACAATTTTTAAGATGTTTTTTTGAAGGGCGTGTCGTTTGGGAGGGCGTTCAGAGCGCGGTGAAGGGAGTGGCCGTGAAGTTTGTAGTTTGGGAGCGTGTGAGGGCAGCCGCGACTGGCTTTTTTGGTTAAATGCCGGATGCGGGTCGAGCCCTCCTGCCCGCATTCACAGTTGCCTTTTATTATGGATCGAGCCTAGCTGTTCTGCCCCAATACCCGCTGTTCGACCTTTGAGTCCTACTGTTCGACCTTCGATCCTGTTCCCGCTGTTCGACCTTTGATCCCGATTCCATTCGCGATGCCCTAACAGTTTGTTTGGGGGAAGGAACGGAATTAAGATAAAGAAGGGCTGCTGCTTTTTTTTTCACAGAGAGATATACGGATTAGAAATTTTTCATATTGGGAAATATTTATGTTTTAAATTTCTGGATGGTATATTCTCTAGATAATTAAGATGTAATTTGAGATGTGGAATGAAGATTGGGACTCCTTATTTGTAATGTTGATAAGGGACGAGGACAAGGTAGAATGGAACATTCTCCACCTGTGTTTTCTTATTGGTAATTCTTAGACAAGCAAAAATGCCTTGATATTATTATTTGGTAGGGAAATTCTTATATATACCACAATTTTTTTATCTACTTAACAAATCTAACACTTAAATTTTGATATTTACATATAAAGTTCATAATCACATCAAAATATATAGTCGACATCCACCCAAAAAAAATAATAATTTATTACTTATTTTAGCAATTAAAAATTTTTCTTGTGAATATAATAGTTATTTTTTTCTTTTTTTAGCACTTTTGAAACTTACTTGTTAAGTGAGTTGTGTATCTGAATTTTATATTGTTATGAATTGAATTTTTATTTTTTAAGTATCAAATATATGACTATCACAGTTCTGTTACAAACAACTTTATTAAAAAGGAACATAATGTTCTATCTCCAAAAACATCTGTCATACAACTGTTTTCAAATAATTATAACAAACAATAGTCGAACTTACCATAATAATTTCCTCAGGCATTAAATTTCTGAATTGAAATCTTGAAAGTAATTATTGCTATGAGAATGTAATGCAAAACAATACAAAAAAAAAAAAAAAAATCAAACAAACATATAGTTAAATACGATGATTCGGCCCATATCCACGTGCATTCTTGTGGAGGGGTTATTCCACTATCAACAAACGGGGAGAGCGAGGAAAATGACTAAATAGAGTTATAACTCCATATACAAAAATCATACTCAATATCTTCTGTAAATAAGATATGATTAGGAGATATAAATTAAGAATATTTCTAATATAAAAAGATCATATATTTAGATCTCCTCTAATTAAATTACTTAATTATTAAGAGACTAAAGAGTCTTACTAATCAATTTGAATATCATTTTCTTAAAATTTCGGTTTATCACATTTTTTTTATTATTATTTGCTGGTTATCCAGAAGGCGCAGCACTTTCTAGGCATAGAACAGAGAAAATTGTCCGGCAGAGAGTGTTCGAAATGTAAATACAATGTTAGCGTTTGGGATGCCAGGCGCCGTTAGCCCATTCGTACATATGTTTCGCACAACTTTACGATATTCTCTTAAGGGCCTGTCTGACGACGGATTTAGGCCATGATTTAACCTGGATTGATGCTAAATCTGGCTGGACGATATTTTTTAACAAAAAAAAGTTGTGGCTGCGATAAATTCGGATTTTACGAATTTCATCCGTAAATACGAGATTTACTAAATCCTACCAATTAATGAATTTAACTTCGAGCTGCATATTTAGGCCCTGTTTGGCGGGGCTTTTTTAGGCGCGGCGCGGCATAGTGCCGCGCATTGAAACAAATTTTTTTCGTTTGGCACTCAGCATATGCGGCAGAAGAAAGCTAGGGAAAAGCTAACACTGCAGCATCTACCCCGCAGCGCACAGGCAAGCAGCTTTCGGCTCCCTAATTAGCGAAACTGCCCTCAGAGCTTGGCGAAACGAAGGCACTCAACCCTTGGTTCCGCTTCCCGCGCCGTTTCACCACCTTCTTCGACGTCGAACCATCAGTTTCGTCGACGTCGAGTAGGCACGAGTACGGGAAGCACAACCCCGCAGCCTTCTCCTTCGTCGACCATCTTCTTCGTCGACCCATCTTCTTCGTCGACCCATCTAATTGCGATTTGAAATCGATCGCGAGCTTTCGGTTCCGAAGGCTATGGTTTTGGGCGAAACTGCGGACGTCGACTAGGGATTCAAGCGAGGGGAAGGGGAAGATGGTTATTTGGTAAATTTAACTTTATTATATAATAACTACTAATTAATTAATATGATATCAAATTAAGCTAATCAAATTTATATATTTATTTAATCATTATTTAATAAAAATACATATTAAATTCACATATTGAAATACATTTTAATAGTTATTAATTAGTTTAAGAAATAACTAATTAAATAATTATTAATTATTAATTATTAATATATGTAGATATCTAAACAATATGAAACTAAAAGATTAGCTTTATAGATTAAAAAATTTTAATACTTTAAAATATGTAGATATATTATTTAGTTACGTATTTTTTAAAGCTCCTAAATGTTTTATTAATTCGAACAATCTATTTAAAAAATAAAAATTTCCAAATATATATTTTATTAAAAATATGATTTAATCGAAGCTCGTAAATATTTTATTATTAAATTAAATTAAGATATAATAAAGCTCGTAAATATTTTATTAATATACTTAAATAATTTCATTTATATAGTGAATTATTGCATTGAAGCAATAATTCACTATATAATCTCGATACAATAAAGCTCGTAAATATTTTATTAATATATTAAATTAAGTTATAATATAATAAAGCATGTAAATATTTTGTTAATATACTTAAATAATTTCATATATATAGTGAATTATCGCATTGAAACAATAATTTACTATATAATCTAGATATAATAAAGCTAGTAAATATATATTTAAAATATAAAAGTTAAAAAATATAATTTAAATTTATTAGTTTGTATATTTAAAATATAAATTTTTTTAAAAAAATTTCATTTGCAAATACCGTATACTATATAAATATATCAAAATTTTCAAACAGTTTTAATAAACGAAGTGTTCTAGTCATTTTACTTCACTTGTACTGTTTTCCACAGTTCAATCAAACGAACGATCAATCTTCCATGATTTCTCACGAGGCATAGCATATTCTGCAAAGTTCAGGAAATGGCTGCAGCTCTACCAACATGCGCCTTAGTGATGGGACGGGGGCTTCTGGTAGCAGGGAAGACGTGAAGTTACCTTTTTTTTTACTGCATAAAATAATATAAAAAAATAAAATAAAACAAATAAATAATTAAATATGATGTGATTTATTTGATTCGATGCAAATTCAACTTCTTCTATATTCACCTCAAGAAGAGCTAAAAAAAATAAAAAAATAAAGCGGACAAAAAAATCAATAATCTCTTCTATAAATAAAAAATGATTAAGATATATAAAATTAAAATATTTTCAAAATAAAAATATCATATAATTACATCTACTCTAATTAAATTAGTTAATATCAATCTTCATGAAATAGAAAAGACAATGTTATTATCCTATAAATAGGTTACTAATATTAATATTTTTAATATATACATTTCCTAATATATAACAGTTAGATTTAATACTTTTTATAACAATTTTCATCTTATCTTTTACTTCCAAATAAGAGTGAGATGACCAAAATGAGCTAAAACACCAAAACGAATGCACCAAAATGGTTGCATTCCTACTCTCATTCTGAATGAATCAAGACTCGTAATGTTTTTCAAAATGTCTGAATAGACAATCAATCATGTGTTTGGATGTTCAACAAACTCCAACAATATGTGAACTTATAGTACATTTGCGAGTCTGTTCTGTGGATCTCCTTCATATATATCTTCTTCAACAAAATATTATGACATCAATCGCCTCAACATGAATTGGATTTGTGGTCAATAATATCGCACTCTAACTATCACAGAACATCGTCAAGGACTCTTAATCAACTCCTAAGTTATCAATAGATCCTACATCCACATCACTTCCTCCATCGCCTCTATAACTGTCAAGTACTCAGTCTCTGTAGTAAATAAAGTAACAGTAGAGTAAATATCAATCTCTAACTGACTGAACCTCCTATCAAAGTGAATAAATAACTAGTCGTGGACCTATGTATATCCATATCACCCACAAAGTTTGAATCAATATAGCCTACACATAAATCAGCAATACATAATTGTATTTCAAACACCAAGCCAAAATTAATTGTATCCTTCGGATACCTCGTAATACTCTTCACAGTTTGCCAATAACTTCTTCTCGAATCATGCATGAACCTGTTTACAACACCAACTGCTTGTTATCTAGTCTAGTATAAACCATGGCATATGTCAGATTGCTCACTTTACTAGCATAAGGAACTGATCACATATCTTTTTATCTTCTGATTATCTCTAGGATTCTGTTTGAAGTAAACTGAAACTAAGATGCCATGAGTAGACTCATCACCTTGCTTGAGTCATCAATCCCAAACTTTTTCAGCACACCTTCCGAACAAATGCTCTATGTGAGAGTAATACATTTCCAGTTGTCTTGTCCTTGAGAATATCTATGCTAAGAATTCTACGAGTTTCACCCAATCTTTTCATCTCAAAATGTTTGGATAATTCTTTGCTCATCCTATCAACCTCAGTATGATTGACAGAAGCAATCGACATGTCATCAACATGTAGAATTAAGTAGATGAAATCAATATTGTCCAACTTCTTAAAATTTGCACAATGATCATATTGGTTTCTCATGCACTCATGTCCCATAAGGAATTGATCAAACTTCTTATATGGATGTCGTGGTGACTACTTCATACTTATAAAAACTTTTATAGGATGCAAAAGTAAGTCTCCATATCCAACTAGCTACAACATAATCTCACAATTCCATGTTTAGGAACGTAGACTTTACATAAAGTTGTTCCAAAATCAAGTTGCATTGTGCTACAAGGGCTAGAAGAGCACAAATTGATATATGTTTTACCACTGTGAAGAACACCTCATCATAGTAAATTCCTTCTTATTGTGCAAAATCGTTTACCACCAACCTAGCCTTATAGCTCATCTCAGTTCCATGAGATCCTTCATTCCTTGCATACACTCATTTACCCATTGAATTTCCTTTCTAAAATAAGCTTCACCAACCTCAATGTAATATTCTTCCTAAGAGATTACATTTCTTCATCTATTAGCCCACTTCAAAGATCACTATCTAGGCTCTCCACCATTTCTTCGAATTTTTGCTTATTTGAATCAAGCTCACATGTTGAAGTAGCTGGATCAAGCTCACTAGAAAAAGTAACTGAATTGAGCCCATCTGCCAAAGTAGCTGAACCAAACCCACCTACTGAATTGGTTGAATCGAGCTCACTTGACGAAGTGGTTTAAACAAGCCAACAACTAAAATGACTGACTCGAGCCCACCTCCCAAAGTGGTTGAATCAACCCCACTTGTCGAAGTAGTTGAATCGAGCCTGCTTATCGATCTAATCATTTTCCCTCCTCTCAAAAGAACAGCCGACACACCCGTGTGAGAACAACTATCAGAAAAGGTCATCATTACTGGTAAGAACATCTATCAATCTTTTATTAAAGCCGTCGTCTAACATTTGGGACTCAATCTTTCTCTCATGTAGCAGGGATGTGTGTCGTACTTGTAACACCTGATGACACCCACATTGTAGTCTTTTCATCAAAACATCAAGGAAGGGTATCGTGCAATACCAGATGGTTCACATTGATTATTTTATTACCTTTCTCCCTTGTGTATAAAAGGGATGGAAAAATGAGAGGAAGGGGGATGTCTCTCCATCTATGGCCATCTCTCTCTCTCTCTCTCTCTCTCTCTCTCTCTCTCTCCCCCTCGCTCTCCCTCTGAGATCCTATAATTGAAGGAACCTCCGAAGAGCCTGAATTTTCAGGCTTACTAAAGATAAGAAATGAACACATTTCTTATGGTTCCCACTTAAGGAAAATAGGACTCTCATCCATCTCTCTCTCTCTCTCTCTCTCTCTCTCTCTCTCTCTCTCTCTCTCTCATTCATTCTCTCCCTATGATACATGATCCTTAGTGAGTTGTATGCACTCACAAACAATATGAGACCCTACATCTCAAACGGATTCAACAATATATATATATATATATATATATATATATATATATATATATATATATATATATATATAATTTTAATATTTGATTTATTTTTTGGGAAAGGTGCATATATGATTTATTTTAAGGGTATTTACATATATATCACTCAAATTTTTATATATTTACATATCTAACATCTAAATTTTCATACATAACACTCAAAATTTTCGTACTAAATCAAAATATCACAATTAATATTTCTTAAGTAGAAATACACCTTTTCATGTATGTAAGTTTTCCTTTAATTTGTTGAAAGGAAAATAAAATTAAAAATATAGTTATTTAAAATATAGTGATTGAAATATTTAAGAATTGTTGGGTTTTATGTGAAACAAATACTAGAAGTAATTTCAAAAACCAATAGCTTTTTGTTCGCTCATGTTCCGGCGGAACGTTATAGTGTGGCTTTTACGACGCGACCGTTAGAGCGTGGTCTGCTTTTTAGTAATTAGTAATTACTCTGATACCCTTGCTCTTTGAAATATGATTCCGAGAGGGTTCTATCGCGTTGAACTTGTTTCTCTATAGGTTTTTTTTTATTGTCATATCTATGAAATCCATTTTTGATTGGATTTTACCTAATCATTTATGTGGGTTTGTTCTTTGACATTAACTTTGTGATTTTATTATATTTTTTGTCTTCGTGTGACATGTATATGTGATTTCAATGTTTCATGAGTTGTTTTGATGTAAGATTAATATTTGACATTTTTGTAACATCTGAAAGCTCGTGTTTTGAAAATGAATGTATTTGGTGCTTTATTATGCAACCATCTACTCTTATTTCTTAGAAATGTGCATAAAGTTCATATATATATATATATATATATATATATATATATATATATATATATATATATATATATATTTAAAATATTGATCGACAGCCGGAGACCGCCGATCAAACTCATAGGTGGAACCGACCGAGGAGCGGACCACTTCTAGCCGGTGTGTTATTCAAATCCACCCGTAATGGGTGGGATTCGAACCATCGACCCGAGACTTACACTAAAGCGCCGCAACCAATGAGCCAAGGCTTGCGCGCGCGCGCGTACACACACACACACGCACGCACGCACACACACACACACACACACACACACACACACACACACACACACACACACACACACACATATATATATATATATATATATATATATATATATATATGCAGCTCTTATATTCTTTGAATATGTTGGTTTTACTTGAGCGGTGGATTTAAAATTTCTCACGTCTTATACTCTTCTAGATGGGCATTAATTTCGAAAATTTTGGCATTTAATAAATACAAAATGGTTTTTTTTCATGTAAGTTTTGTAACAAATAGCATATGCCTCAAGTTCAAGGGAAATCTAATATGAGTAATTATACTTTATGAAGCCTAATTGGTTACATTGGCCCCACGACCACATGCTTTCTTTAACTGCTACATGGGCGTTGGCCCCTATGTTGTAATTTTTTTGAGCCATTTCTATCAGCAAAAAGGGTTATTTATTTTGCTATTGTAATTTTATTTTTTTATTTTTTTATTTTTTTTTATGTAAATTTTGGTCTTAAGACTGTTTGAGAATATCTTAAATTAAATTGTATTATTATCCAAGTTAATTCTGAAATAGTAAGTTGCAAATATAAAATGCATATAAGGGGCAATACGTCTTTATTTAATGAGCAGCTGTGTTGTGCAATTTAGGGTGAACAAAACATAAACTAGAAGAAGAACACAGAGATTTAACGAGGTTCGGCAAAGATGCCTACATCCTCGGGAGTAGGGCGGCGAATTCACTATTTCAGACGACTTGCAAGTTCAATTCACATACCCATAGGGTTACACATCTATTTATAGATAAAACCCACACAGATAAATTACTAAAACACCCTCGTTTCCCTCAACCCTCTAAATTCTAAGAGATACTCATTTTTCACCAGGAGACACACCTCTTTATTCCAAGAGACTCCAAATTTCCAGTATATGAGCCATACCTAACAAATCTCAACATTGGCGAATATCTAGCCCCTTAGGAGAAATGCATCACCCGGTATATGAGTCATACCTAACAAATCTCCACCTTGGTGAATATTCAACCCCTTAGGAGAATTGCTTCATGGAGTTCCTTACACTATAGTGGGTTGGTCAACCATGCCAATTACAGCACTTATCCTGTTCGCACTAGCACCTCGGTCGACTGCTGTATCGTGAGCTCCGACTCCCTTCGCGCCTATTCGCAGAATACCTCCGCGAAACCCCTGTTCGTGAATACTCACGGCTACTCGCTTCCTTCATCCTGCCGAACTCCACCTATCGCAAATCCTCATGCGACGAACTATCGAATTTCACTGGTCGAACTCCTCTGTTGGCAAAACGAGGCTCCTGTTCACGATAACAGCACGCGAACTCCTCTCCTCTGTGAAACTGACAAACCACGCGACAGCCTCCTTTCCTGGTCACGAACTCCACCTCGCCGAATGTCTTCCTGCAAGCAATCGCAAATCGTCGCGACACCCCCTGTGAACCAGAAGCACGTTCCTACGAACTGTCACGACTCGAAGAACTGCAGGAACCGCCGCCGCTCCACCTATTTCGCGCGAACTGTCGCGCCTTTGGAACCGCTCCACCACTGAACTGCATCTGCGGACTGCTTCCCGTCCGAACTGCTCCCATCCGATCTGCACTGTTCGCAAAACAAAGGTTCCAATTCACCGAAACCAAAGTCCACCTGTTGGAAAATCCTCATGCGACAAACTGACGAATTTGCTGGCTCCACCTGTCGCAAATTCTCATGCGACAAACTAACGAATTTTGCTGGCCGCAAATCCTCATGCGATAAACTGATGAATTTCATTGGCTCCACATGTGGCAAATCCTCATGCAACAAACTGACGAATTTCGCTGGCTCCACATGTCGCAAATTCTCATGCGACAAACTGACGAATTTCGCTAGCTCCACAGGTCGCAAATCATCATGCGACAAACTGGCAAATCACTAACTCCACCTGTCGCAAATCCTCATGAGACAAAATGTACCTCGCCAAACCGCAAAATTGTACCTCGCCAAACCGCGAAACTGTATCTCATCAAACAGCGAAATGTCGTGCCTACTCCGCCTCCTCTGCTCGCGTGGAACTTGTGGAAGCCTGTTGTATTTGCCGAACTGTTCCTACTCGCCGCTCTCGATCGAAATGTCGAAGCGTTCCTCCGATCTTCTCCTGCGAGCCAATTGCGATTCACAAATGTTTCCCTCACCGAACTCCTCGGCTCAGTTGCCAAAGTGCTGAAGCTAGAAAATTTCTTGCTCAGAATCTTTCCTGCCTCGGAATCTTTCCTGTGCCGAAATCTTTTCTTCATGCAAAAATTAATTTCTTAAATTAATTTCTTGATTAAGAATTCCCCAGAATCTTTCCTTCCAGCAGTTACTTTTCTAATCAGAATTATCAATTTCCTGATTATGATTTCCTTTGCCAAGCTTGCCTTCCTCAGCAAATTTTGTGATTGAGAAATTTTTCCTTTTTCCTCCGCTTCAGAACTTTCCTTTCAACGCTTGGAATTAACATTATTTTAATTAAGCCTTAATCAGTTATATTGATTAAGCCTTAATCAGTTACCTTAATTAAGCCTTGATTAAATACTTTCCTTAATCACGATTTTCCTCTGCCAGCAAAATTT
This sequence comes from Papilionanthe hookeriana x Papilionanthe teres, assembly GCA_022702705.1. Taxonomy (NCBI): domain Eukaryota; kingdom Viridiplantae; phylum Streptophyta; class Magnoliopsida; order Asparagales; family Orchidaceae; genus Papilionanthe; species Papilionanthe hookeriana x Papilionanthe teres. Next base: position 69,120,776 of record CM040425.1, on the reverse strand, counting down.
CTCACCTGCTGCCTGCAGATTTCTCCGGAATTGAATTCCATTAACTAAACTCTTAATTAAGTATTTTCTTAATTAAGCATTTTACTTAATTAATTTCCTTCCAAATGGATTAATCAGGCGGCCCAGCACAGGAAGGGAAAAGAATCAAGGATGGTATTTCCGTTAATTCTCAACCAAAATTTCCTTATCAGGGAGTATTCCTGATTCTTTCTTTTTCAACCCTATCCAAGCTCCGCCTCCTCACGCGATCTGCCAATGGCCTGCTAACGCTTCTCCTGTACGAATGAATTTGTCTTCTTGCCTGTTGTGAAGAACCCCAGGTGCTCGCCAATCATTTGTCCTCCCCGGGCCGCGAACTGCTCCTCCAACTATCTCCTTCGCGAGTTGTTGCGTGTAGCTTGTATCTGCGGTGAATTTCTGCAGCTCGCAAAATCGTCTGTTGAACGATGCCGCGAACTCCTCTGCCTGGATCCTGTGGTGAACCGCGAATGCTCAGCTGGCCCTATGACGACCCTCCGCCGCGAACTCCCCACAGTGAACTGCGCTGAGCCGAACCTACTTGCTTGTTTGCTGAAGAGCCGAACGAAGACCTCCTACCGTGAATCACTGGAGATCTCCTGTCCTACGCTACGCGTCGCAATTGAATTGCTCCACCTTGATCGCCGAACCTCGCCGCGAACTCCACCGGCGATTCTGCCCAACCGCCGCTCAACTGCGCATGCAACCCGAACCTGCTCCTGTCCAAATCGCCAAGCACCGACCACGCCTGGGACTAATGGTGGAAATAAAAATTCCCTTGCTCTGGAATTCCTCCTCCTTCCGAACTACTTCTATCCAAAATTCCTTCTGCGGCGTCAGAACCGAACTCCCTTCTCTGCCGCAAACCAAATCTCAAAATCCTTCTTCTCTTTCCTGCGTCGATCACTTCTATGCACTTGAACCTTGCTCTGATACCAATTGTTGTGCAATTTAGGGCGAACAAAACACAAATCTAGAAGAACACAAATATTTAACGATGTTCGGCAAAGATGCCTACATCCTCGGGAGCAGGGCGGCGAATTCACTATTTCAGAGGAGTTACAAGTTCGGTTCACATACTCATAGGGTTACACATCTATTTATAGATAAAACCCATACAGATAAATTATTAAAACACCATCGTTCACCTCAACCCACTAAATTCCATGAGATACTCCTTTTCACTTGGAGACACACCTCTTTATTCCAAGAGACTCCAAATTTCTGGTATATGAGCCATACCCAACAAATCTCCACATTGGCGAATATCTAGCCCCTTAGAAGAAATGCATCACCCGGCATATGATCCATACCTACAGTTGATGCACAATTGAACTAACCAACAGCTTCTTCTATCGCTATCGCACAACTACTTTTTAAAATAATTGCAAATGTCCCAAATAGATCCTTAGTTTAAAATTCTAATTGTGAAAGTGATGGATGTTGGTATTAGGTGGCTGGCGGAGGCTAATAGTGGTGGCTATCAGTATCATACCACTACTGTTGCAGCGACAACTGACAATCAATCAGCGACGAGTGGTGACCAACTATAGATGGTGGCAACAAGTGCAGCGTATCTTGCATTCAAAATTTGGCCAAATCACTCAAGTATGTATTATCCCAAAATTGAATTACAGGATGAGCTAGAAAATTCTTGAAATTTTAATTTGCATTTTATTTTCTTTAAAGTCAAACCCCAAAATTCTTCACTTTTATATTTCTAATCTAGTATATTTGTTTTACATTCATTCAAACGGCTTTAAATTCGAATGTGTAAAAGCGTCTGGCAGGACGGGCTGGTGTCTTGTAATATGATTCTTTAAATATCGCCATGGGTCACATGATTACTTAAACAAGGTAACGATTTTCTTCATCTTTGACTGATTTAATTTTAGTCAAATTATACGAACAATATGCAGCCTAATGACGGCCAAATGCATTCATAATTTTCAATTGATGACTTCGATTGCTTGTATCTCATTTTTCCACTCTGAACTCCACCCCATGGCTTAAGTTGAACATTCTCTATCTAATAGATAATTTTTTTAGTACAGTGGATTTCTACCCTCATTTTCTCTCCATTACGGATGTCGGCTTTAAAAGCCGAATAATATGTACATAGACTGCTTCATATACTCACTTGCAAATGACCACATCAGTCCTCTGAATTTAATTTCCCATCTCTTTGTCTTTCAAACATTGCGTTTTCTCGATTATGGAGTTATCTCAAATCAAAAGCTCTCCTTACTCTTTATTTTATTATAGCAATGGACAATGACGACTCATTTACAGATGTTCAAGGCATATTTAAGATATATAGTATACACTATCTAGGTCGGGCTATATTATTCATCTTTTTCTTGTCTTCATTCGTAGGAAAGCATTTGATCTCTTTTTATTAACACCAAGTGAGATGTCAGAACATTTGAATCTCTTGTATTGTGTTGATACATTTAAATTTTAAGAATGACTATTCATTGCTATAATTGGGTTAGGCTGACGAATTTTTCTTTCTAGTGTTACTATATTAAAAAATCATTTGTTACTTGTTCATTTCAAGTACCCTTTTAAATTGTACTAAACATTATTCATATTAAAGCCAACAAACTCTCTCTTCTAAAATTAGATCTAGAATGCAACTATAAGAATACAGACGAGATGATATGCTCCCTAAGATTTCATAATAAATTAACTATTGTAATTAAAATTATTTTAATATTTAGTAATATTTTTAATTTGTGCTATTAGAATTAATGATTTCAACCAATTTAATTGGGGAGTTCCGAATAAGAGATATAAATTAGAACATCTTAAGTTAAATGAAAAATTACCACATTGATAGGACGACAATACTGTTCTATATTAGCATTCCGCATTTGGGACTCAATAATATGATGATAGAATGTTACATAAAGTATTGTAGATGATTCAAAAATCTTTAATTGGTGTAATAAAGAGAGGGAAAAAAAAAAGATAACAACAAAACGGCAAGCCACTCATAGAACCGGGGTATGTAATTACTTTAACATTTTTTAAGTGAAAACAATGAGGCAAAGGCATATCCAAATTTTGTTGGACACATAGGACCTTAACAATTCTTTGAGCACCCGCCTTGCTAGTGGCTCACACTACCGCCGGTCTCGGTACACCAAAGGCGAACAGGGAGGCCATTCTTGGGAACAGGGAATGGCTTATATTCCACTGCACCGCAAGAGCTCACTACCTCAAATCTGCACAAAATAACTTAATTTTAATAAATTCAATGATAGGAAAATGTCAACAAAAGTATAGATGAAGTATTTTGCCAAATCCCTAATTTTTCGTTGTTTCACTAACCATCCCTAAGTTTTACATTCCATAGTCGATCATTAATGAGTCATAGCTAGCTTGGCTTGAGCTTAATTTGACAAAATTGATTGAGTTCAGAATTCGACCTAAGTTCTACAGAACTAATGAAAGGAATGAGGAGAATCATTAGATTTACATAATTTCTAGTAAAATGTAGTGTTTAGTTTGTTCCTCAATTAAAGCTAACCTGTATTGAGTCACCAAATGGTGGATAAAGGCAAACATTTCAAGCTTGGCGATCTCATTCCCAGGGCAAGAATGAACACCATTTCCGAATGGCATGAAGGTGTTGGGTTTGGGTGAGATCTGTGTTGAGTAAAAAATACTTGAGAATTATTACTATATGGCCTTTAGTGAGATAGTTTAATATAAATTTTGACATCAACAAAGAGAAATGGAAAATGCTTACAAAGTCGGATTAATTACCTCAAATCTAGAAGAATCAAATTTTTCTGGTTCCGAGTAAAATTCTGGATTGTGATGGATATTCCTGAATAAAGGCATCACCTTCCATCCCTTGGGTATAAAGTACCCTGCATCCAATCCAAAATATCATAATAAAATAGATGTTAAGGAAAAAAAAATATGGACGATTTATATACATACCACTAAATTTTTATATATTTATATATCTAACACCTAAACTTCAATTTTTACATATAGGTCATCTTACCAATGCTTGAAAGGTTTATTTCACTTTTTAAAAGTTAAAATTATGATATTTTTATGTGATGTGAATAGGGGTGTAAACAAGCCAACGCGAGCGAGCCAAGGCTCAGCTCGTGTTCGGCTCGTTTATATTTCGAGCCCAAAAAGTGTGTTCATGTTCGGCTCGTTTGCTTAACGAGCCGAACACGAGCTGTTCACGAACAAAGAGTCGTTTTGACAATCTTAATCATGTAACCATAAGATGTTTAATGGTTGAGGCAAGATTTAAGAATTATAGTTTATATTAAAATATCAGTTGAATCTAATTTAAAAATTTTTATTTTATTTACTTAATTTATAATTTTAATTGATTATAAATCTTTTAAATTTTTTAAAAATACTACTCATTAATACATACATACATACATACATACATACATACATATATAGATACATATATACATATATATATATATATATATATATATATATATATATATATATATATATACATATATATATATATATATATATATATATAATTGAGGAATAGTATTTCGAGCCAAAACGAGCCGAACACGAACGAACAAATTTGTTAAGAATTGTTAACTTAGCGAACGAGCCAAACACGAGCTTCTTAACGAGCCGAACACGACCTGTTCACGAACAACTAAATGTAAAAAAGTAAATTTTAGATATGTAAATACATATGAATTAAATGGTATGTATGTAAATGACCAAAAAAATATTAAAGTGTAGTGCTCTACCTAATTTTTCAACACAAGGTCAACATAAAATAAATAGGAGAAGCTATTATTAATCACGCATTGAATTGCCATTGACAATATAGATTTACAAATAGATTCAAAAACTAATATGATGATGGCATGGCATAAATGACATTCCTAATTTTGTCACGAAGCCAAGATAAAATTCTTATGTCATATAAGGCTGATACAAGTGTTCGCATGAACCACCACAAATATGGAAACATATAAATAAACTCTTATTTATAGGAGCTGATCAATTTAAATTACCTTTATACTCCACATCAGCCACTGCCTCCCTAAACGTGAAGGAGATGATGCTTGCCATCCTTAAGCTCTCCAATATAACCTATACAGCAGAAAGGTACACATTATTGTTAAATCACTTTCGTTTGGCCGATTGAAGTGCGCACAAATGCGCGCCAATGTGGCACCGAACAAAAAAATAATCAGCGTTTTCTCTTTTGGCTGTGTCTGGTTCGAAGGAGTATAAGAGGAAATCTAAATTTACTTTAGAGTGGAATTTATTTTAAAGGTTGTTAGATTTTGTTAAAATTTAAAATTTTATATGAAATTTTTCATGGATAATTTTCTAGGCATTCGTGAGAGTAAGTAGTAAGAAAATTTTAGGAGATCACGATGAATTAATTACATGTCGCTTTCTCCAAAAGCAGAGCATTTGCTTACAGAGGAGAGAACAATTTATCACCTACCCTGTGAGTGAGAGGCATGCTCCTGGTCTGGGTCCATGTTAATGGCTCGCTTCCGCATCCATTGGACTCATAGATCGCCATCTGTTCGCCCTGCAATTAAAGTGATGACTAAATAGTCAGAACTCTGCTGACCAACTCCAATGTCTAATGTTATTGACGCCTTAATTGATGGCTACCTTCACTCCCATAAGAAGCTTAGGGTCGTCGTTGAGGTACTTTACGATCCATGTCAGAACGCTAGCCGTCGTGTCCTGTGCAGCGAAGAGCACTCCGATGATATTGTCGGAGATCTGGTCATCCGTCAGTTGTTCTCCTCTGTCGTCCCTCCACTCCACAAAACAAGACAGCAGATCCTTCTCCGCCACCGCCCCAATTTCTCTTCTCTCCTTCATGATATCGTTGAGTATTTTCCGAAGCCTCTTCCTCGCCTGTTCATTCGTGGTTAACATAAAATTACAGTTAAGAGAATTATTGTAAGAGTGAAGATGCATGGGGCTAGCTGCTAAGTCGCCTGCACGAACCTTAATGGCGTTGCTGTAAAGAGTGCCGGGGAGGTTTGTGGGGAAAGAATTGTAGCCCTTGTCAACGATGAAGTAGTTGTTTTTTAGCTCATTCTTGCGTTGCTCGCTCAAATGCCTGCCGAAGATGACTAGAATGCCGACTTCGAAGGAGAGCTGCAAATGGACAAAACAGAGGTTTTACATAACTTCATACTCTAACTCGCAGCTCTCATGATTTAGTTTTCTTACTGCAATTTTCATTTATTCTTCAAAAATATAAACAAAAAATAAAAACACCCGCCTCGCATGAACAAACTCGGATGTCCACATTATGGAGTCTTATGCATGGTCCTACAGAGTACAGACTATGTTTGGTTTTGGTGGAATTAGAATGAATGTAAATGCATTTTAAATGAGTGGCATTTGGTTTCATAATATTCATTGACTAATATATTGTATAACTCTAGTGAAAAATAGAAAAATTTTAAAGAAGTATTATAACTCACATGCCTTTAATTTCCTCAAAACAACAGCTAAACTTTTAATAAATATTTTTTACTTAATTTGTAATTAACCAAAAAGGAAGATGAAAATCTTTTATTTTCTCTCAAACTAAACATAGTCATATTAATTTTAGTCGAGTATTTTTTCTTTCCCTTGGGGACATTACAACTTTTGAAAGTATATGCAGACGATGATTGATGAAAATGTCACGTCATAGTAAATAAAATTGCGATGATATGATTTTTTTATCCACCATTGTGCAAATATATTCTCTAAAATTTTGATATTTTATATGAGGCAAGTGTCTTTAATCTTTTGAAGAGAATTTACTTATAAAGCCCTCAATTCTTATGCATTTACCTATCTCGCACCTATACTTTATTTTTTACATGCACATTTCCTTATGAAAAGAGTAATCCATCTTTTCATACATTGGATAGGTGCTTCCAATATAAAAAAGCATAAGAATTGAATGCTATCCATGTTAATTTTCCTTTTTTTTATTTAATTATTATTATTATTATTTTTTTTTGGCAGGGCAGCATCCGAATCCATAGCCAAAGATTCTTTATTTTATTGCAATTACTCATTCGAGCTGGCCTTTAAATTTCTAATTGATAAACTTAATGTATCCTCATTAAGGGAAGAAAAAAAGGCTCTGTCTCTCCAGCCAACCTGCTTCAAAATTTGGAAGGTACTGAGGACATGGCCGTCCCATGAGCGGAGCATGGCGATGGCTGCAGCTTCAATCTGATGAACAAGACCGCGGAGCGACTCAGGGGCAAGCGAGGCCTGCACAAGCTTTCTTACCCGCGCATGGTATTCATCCTGATGGAAGAAGAGCGCCCATGGGCCAATCATCCTCTCCTTGCTCCGCGGGTAGGTCGGCTTGAAGAGGTGTGCCTCGCTCACAAGCACCATTCTCGCCGCTTCTGGGCTCGCCAGCATCACGCACGGGTAACCCAATACATGCGTCTTAAAGATCTCGCCGTACCTGAATTCCATCATATGAATCAATCCGATAGCGATTCATTAATGTGGGGAAAGATCGTACCTTTTTAGCCTGGAACCGAAGAAGACCTTCGGGTCCTGTGAGTAGAGCTGTAGGGTCTCGCCGATGTAGGGCAAGCCCATGGAGCCCGGTGGCAGGGGCAGCTTCCCATTCTGCTTCCCGAGTTTCTTAATTAGGAGATAGCAGAGAAGGGCAGAGACGATGGATGTGTATATTAGACTGTAAGAAATTTCCATTTACGGTTCTATTTTCTATCTTCTCTATTGATAGAGAGAATGCTGTTGGAGATAGAAGGATGAGGCTGCCGGGTTAGATGAGAGAGTTGGGGCTGGTTTTATAGAAGAGGGGAGCCGGTACGCACGCGTCTCTCCCCCATAATCGAAGAAAATTTATAGAAATGCGCATGGGAAACGGGTGGATGTCATAAATTTTGCATGAATTTACATGGTGAATAATTGAAAATGAACAAATCACCATTAAATTCTTTGGGAATTTATGTCATTTTACTATAAGCCATTGTTCTAAACGTACCAAAGTTAATTATTTTGAATTAGACACATGAAACACTACCCGAGTGACAAATCGGTTATCGTCGGCCTAAGCATAAGGTCTATTTCAGCTATTTGAGTTCTACGATGGAGCTCTTCGTGAAAAAGGGCATATGCTATTTTAAGTGGTTCTAAAATTATTTGAAGTTGAGATATGGTATACTTTAATTATTATGTTAAAATTGGAATCCCAAAGTTATTTTAAGTTGGGAATGTCCTAATATTCTAGGTAAGACAAATTTTGTCTCACAAAATCAACGAGCTACGCGCGTGTGGGCCTCACGTGGACTTTCTTTTTTTTTTTTTTTTGTAAAAAAAATCTTTTATAGTTCATGTGATATACTCTCCTTAAATGACGATTCATTCATCATTCCTTTAGAAGAAAGTGTGATAAAATTCTCCAATCTCATTTTGGGAAGAATTAATTAATTCATATGTATCATATTATTATTATAATTTCTGTGTGTGTGTGTGTGTATGTATTTATATGTATGTATGTGTGTATGTATGTATGTGTATGTATATGTATGTGTATGTGTGTGTGTGTGTATATACACACACACACATACACATACATATACATACACATACATACATACACATACATACACACATACATACATACACATACATACATAACACACACACATATATATACACACACACATACACATACATACACATACATACATACATACATACATACATGCATACATACATACATAGATATATATCTATAAATACATATGTATGTGTACATACATATATAGATATATATATGTAGGGTCGCAAGCTTTGATCTGTTGTAGAGCGGTCTCTTTGAAGGTCATAAGTCCCCTCAGGTCACGTGTCTGAATCCCCCTCTGACCAGTTTGTCGGTAGTAAAGGCGGTTCTCGAATAGATAGGCACGTAGAGGATGGTTGGTGACTCGTATAATAGCCTCCTGCCATTCTTATAGATATAGATATATATATATATATATATATATATATATATATATATATATATATATATATATATATATATATATATATATATATATTGTTGTGGGAAAACTACATGGCAATAATAACACAAATAAGAAAACAAATACAAGAACATAAGCAATTATGTGGTTCGATCAATATGATCAACATACACGAGAGGGAAATCACAATCAATCAACTAAGACAATAAAGAAGAATTACAAGGTTTTTACATTGAGAAATAAGCTCTCATCTCTTGATCTCTCTCTCAAATCACTTCGATTTAAGTCTCAAAGAGCTCTCACCTTGTCATCATATCTCTCTAGAATAACCTCGACCCAAGATCTCCAAGATCCACCCCTCAATTCTTGAAGCTTCTCCCCTTCTTCTCTAACCAAGTGATTTCTTCCCTTCCCCCTCAACCTCTCTACAAGCCTCCTTCATCTATTTATAACTAAATGAGGCCTCTCGAGTAGACCCGGTTCACCATAGAAGCTTCTATCCTTATAACAGAATGGTAGAATTACTAATATGACATGCCTTAGTATGTTTTTGAGAGTCATCACAACACACACACACACACACACACACACACACACACACACACACACACACATATATATTGTTGAATCCAAAATTGTCCTTTGTAAATAATCTTTGAGAGTTAGAACTAGACGAACGAGAAAAGAGATAGAGGGTGGGTAGAATAAGTCAAGAGTTCCCTGTGGAGTGAGCTGGGGGAAAGTCCCTTTATTTTTCATTTTTGTCTCCTATTTATAGGGGTATATTTGTATAGTTACATAAAAGAGTGAACATTTATGGAAATTATTTTTAATACAATTAATACTATAATTAATTGTGTACATTTTATACTATTTGTGTATTGCATTTTGAATTCTAATATGACGGTAGTAGGTTGGTCGTCCTGCTTGAATTTGATCGGCTGAGGCAACCGATTGATTGGTGATCGCACCATCACAAAGTAAATGTCGGTCGTCTGAGGCGACTGATCAAATCCAAATCTCGCTAAAAGTTGGTTGAACGGCTATATTGTGATCTGTTGTGCAATTTAGGGCAAACAAAACGCAAATCCAGAAGAACACAGAGACTTAACGAGTTTCGGTAAAGATGCCTACATCCTCGGGAGCAGAGCGGCGAATTCACTATTTCAGAGAAATTACAAGTTCGGTTTAATACCCATAGGGTTACACATCTATTTATAGATAAAATCTACAGATAAATTACTAATTCGCCCTCGCTCCCCCAACCCACTAAATTCCAAGAGATACTCCTTTTCACCAGGAGACACGCCTCTTTATTTCAAGAGACTCCAAATTTTCGGTATATGAGCCATATCTAGCAAATCTCCACTTCGTGAATATCCAGCCTGCCTAGGAGAAATGCATCACCCGTTATATAAGTCATACCTAACACGATCAAAAGCTCTTGCATACGTCTTGGTCGGTTGGTACTACAGGCATGGTCCACTGATTGGATCTCTCGCAACAGTGTGTTGGTCGATTCTGATCACGCGTCGCTTGTTGGACAGTGGAATAACAAATATAAAAAATATATAAAAGGGGTAGTCATGCATAATTAGAGATGATTGCAAGGCATTATTATGATTGACCAAGATGAGCAAAATGAGGCAACAAGATTTTATGTCATTAAATTATCTACATAAAACCCAAGTGTGATAATTCATTGATTTGAAGCAAAGTCAGTATGTTTGCAATCAAAGTGCTTTCACATTTCGACATGGACGCTCAAAATAATTATTTCAACTATTCTCTCGTGGAAAGTTCTCACACATTTAAAAAACCAAAAACAACGTAATGCATGGAGGCTTTGCAAGCCTGAAATGAGGATTTTAGCAGTTAGTGTAACAATCTATTTTCATTGATTCATACTTAATTTAAACACAACTTTTTTTAATTTTATATAATAACTTAGCACCAAGTAATTTGTGCCAAACTGAAAACATTTACCAACATTTTTTTTATATGAATACCATTACCTAATGATTGTAGCAAAAAAATTAGGATACATAAATGTTAGGTATGGCTCATATACCTAATATGAAATTAATGTTGGAGCGGAGCGAGCGAATCTGGGGAGTTTATTATGTGGGTTGGGGGTGCGGGGCTACGCCGCATGGTTAAGTAGAGGGGTAATTTGGTAATTACGTATTGTCTTCTATGATTATAAATAGGTCCTGTTAGTAACTACTGAGACGTATCTTTGAATGCTTGAATCTTGTATTACATGCTTTCTTTTACGATTAGTGAAAAGAAAGTCGCCGCTTCGCTCCAGAGGACGTAAGCATCTTTGCTCGAACCTCGTTAAATCTCTTTGTGTTCTTGGATTGCGTCGATTCTTGTTTCTTTCTGCCCTAAATTCTCGACAAGTGGTATCGGAGCGCAGTTCGAGGCGGAGGAGAAATTTCGACGCGGGATTTGGAGATTTAGTGGCTAAGGCTCCGGCGATTTGGCGGAGGTGTTCCGCCAGGCTTCGGAGAAGGTTTTCGGCGGTTTGGTTTGCAAGCAGGCTGCGAGCACTCCGGGGCGAAAGATTCGCGACTTCAGAAGTTTGGGAGGGCTTCGAGCAGGCTTCACGCGAGCCCTCTTCCGGTACAGGGAGATTCGCGACGGAGGAGGAAGGCATCGAAGCTTTGGCAGTCTCGCGCGACGGAAGGACGCGAGCGAGCTTCGCGAGTTCGGCTTCTGGCGCGGAGAAGAAATTCGGCAGCGGAGGATCGCTGCTCTCCAGGCTCCGACGTGGGAGATCGGCGAATCGCTGTAGGCGGACGTCAATTCTGGAAAAAAAAAAAAAAAATCAAATCCCCTTAATCAGGAAATTAATCCCTCATCATCCTTATATAGAAATTAATTAGCATATTAATTCTGTAAAGATTCCTGGGAAAGAATTTAGCCTGCGCAGGAATTTTTTTGGGAAGATTTAATTAGGCAGATGCTTAATTAAGTCTTAATTAAGGGGAAAGAATTTTGGCCATCCAGAGACGGAACAAAAAAAAAATTGATTTCAGCAATTGCTGAGAAAAAAAAATAGCAAAAAAAAAAAAAAAAAAATTCGTTGCAATTTTCGTTTTTGCGGGAAAATTTTGTTGCGAGGATCGATTTTCGGATGGCGATTTACAGTGCGAAGTTCGAGGTGGTGAAGTTCGATGGAGCCAGTAACTTCGGATTGTGACGAAACGCGGGTGAAGGATTTGTTGGCACGAAGAGGATCACGAGAGCTTTGCGAGCAACGAAGCCAGGATGCCGTGGAGGATGAAGATTGGGAAGAATTACGACAACGAGCGGCAACAACCATACGATTATGTACGGCGAGATGAAGTTATGTACCGCGTGATGAATGCGAAATCTACATGGGAGGTTTGGAAGAAATTGGAGACTCGATTTATGGCGAAATCTCGACGAATAAATTGTATACGAAGCAAAAGCTGTATGGGTGAAGATGCGAAGGTTCGATACGGCGCGACACGTTAATGGCTTCGATCGAATAATCGCGGATTTATCGAGACTTGATGTGACTATTGAGGATGAAGACCGAGCGATGATTCTATTGTGTTCGTTGCCTTCTTCCTATGAACACCCGGTGACTACTACGACATATGGAAAAGAAACTATCAAAGTTGATGAGATTCTTTGCGGCGTTGTTGGCTCACAACGACGGAAGCGGAATGCGAGGGAAAATTCTCGTGGCGACGAGTTTATATGTTAAGGGTAAACAAGATCGTGGAAGGAAGAAAGAGAAGGAGAGGGTCCGGAAGGCGAAATTCCGGATCCAAGTCTAAAGGCAAACGGACGATTCGTTGTTACAAGTGCGAGGCGCGGGTCGTATGAGAAGGGATTGTCCGAAGCTGAAGAAACAGACTGAGGAGAAAGGTGATGTATCATCGAAGTGTGTGAATGTGGTGCAGGATGAAAATTCAGATGCCAGTATGGTGATATGCTTTCAGTATCATCAACTCAGTTAACGGATGCATGGATTCTTGATTCAGGGTGCTCTTATCACATAACACCTAACGGAGTGGTTTACTTCATACGAGTCGACTAATTCGGTTCGATTTATTTGGGTGATGATAGATCTTTGCGATATTCGTTGGTATTGGAGAAGTCGGAATTAAGATGTATGATGGCACGGTTAGAACGTTATGTGATGTCGGACACATTCCAGATTTGAAGAAGAATCGATTTCCTTGGGCACTCTACATCGAAATGGTTTTATTCTAAGGCGGATGAGGATAGGGAAACCATCGGGATTGTGAAGGGTGCATCGGCGTGATGAAAGGAAAGTTAAGCTGCGGGTAATATCTAGTTGTTGGGGAGTACGATTGTAAGTGGAGTTCATTACGTTGAGTCGGATAATGATAGTACAAAGCTATGGCATATGCGTACGGGTCATCTCGGTGAACGTGGGATGGCGGAATTGCATAAAAGGAATTTGTTGCATGGTGTGAAAAGCTGCTAGTTGGAATTCCGTAAGTTTTGTATTCTTAGAAAACGGACGGAGTAAGTTTTATGATCTGGAGAGCATAAAACTAAAGGGATTCTTGATTATGTGAATTCGATGTATGGGGCCCTACGAGGAAGCATCGGTGGGAGGATCTCGGTATTATGTTACCTTTATTGATGATTTTTCTAGGAAAGTTTGGGTGTATTTCTTGAAGCAGAAATCGAAGTTTTCTCTAAATTCGAGCTGTGGAAAGGCGAGGTGGAGAACCAAGGCGGTAGAAAGATCAAGTATTTGAGATCCGATAATGGCACGGAGTACACGGATTCACGATTTAAGAAGTTTTGCGAGGAGCATGGGATTCGAGAGGCATTTTTCGGTTCGGAAGACACCACGGCGGAATGGTGTTGCGAAAGGATGAACGAGGTCCTTAGGCGAAAGGGCAAGATGCTTGAGGCCGAGATGCGGGGCTTCCTAAAAACTTACGGGCGGAGGCTGTGAATATGGCATGCTATCTCATCGATAGATCACCTCGGGCTTCATTAGGTGGCAAGGTTGCGGAAGAGGTATGGACGAGGTAATCCGAGTTAAGTTTGATCACTTACGAATTTTTGGTTGTCCCGCTTATGTGCATGTACCGAAGGTGAAAGATCGAAACTTGATCCAAAATCCGAAGTGCATCTTTGCAGGGTATAAGAAAGGTGTGAAAGGATTCGAGTTTTGGGATCCTATTGCGAAAGAAGGCGGTGATCGATAGAGATGCGATCTTTGATGAGCGATCCGTGTTGCGGCACAATCGAGACAAGGTGCGGGGAACATTTCCGGTTCGGAGACATTGCGGATGGATCTAGAGCGGCGTGTCGATGGCGAGTGAGAGAGTTGAAGGTTCGGATCCGACACCTGGTGATTCCATTCCGGATGATCGCGAGAATTACAATCTAGCCGGAGATAGACGGAGTCGCACCAGGTATAAGGCCTCCTAGCAGATTGGGCTACGAAGACTTGGTCTCTTTTGCACTTCTCGCCGGCGATGACGATCCGGCCACTTTTCGAGGAGCTATTACCGGTCGGGAGAAAGAGAAGTGGATGGGTGCGATGGTTGAGGAGATGGAGTCTTTGCGAGAAGAATCACACTTGGGAGCTAGTTCGGCTTCTGAGGGAAAGAAGGCTATTGGGTGCAAGTGGGTCTATAAAAGGAAGCCGAGCGGTATCGGAGAAAAAAAGGGGAAAAGTTCGAGGCTCGATTGGTAGCAAAGGGATTTTCTCGGCGAAGGGGATAGATTATGATGAAATCTTCTCCCACGTAGTCGGACATACTTCGATCGGGGCGATGCTTGCATTGGTAGCTATTTGGGATCCGCATACGGAGCGGATGGATGTTAAAGCTGCTTTCTTACATGGTGATTTGGAGGAGCGATTTACATGGAGCGACCGAAGGGTTCACTCGACATCGGACAGATGCATCTGGTTTGCAGGTTAAAGAAATCGCTGTATGGGTTGAAGCAGTCTCCAAGACAATGGTACAAGAGATTTGACTCCTACATGATTCAGATTGGTTACAGGCGATGTGAGTATGATTGTTGTGTTTATGTTAAGAGCCTTGATGAAGGTACTTTTATTTTTGCACTCTTGTATGTTGATGATATTCGATTGCTTTGCAAAGAATATGAATGATGTCCGTGGTTTGAAAGCTTTGTTAAGCCGGGAATTTGACATGAAAGATTTGGGTCCTACAAAGAAGATTCTCGGAATGGAGATTCGACGGGATAGAGGCTCGAGACGGCTGTGTCTATCTCGACGAGGCTATGTTGAGAAAGTGCTTGAAACGAGGTTTGAGATGAGCAGATGCTAAGCTCGTAAGCACTCCACCGGCAAATCATTTCGAAGCTTTCTTCGAACGATTGCCGAAGACGGATGAGGAAATCGAAGATATGGCGAAGGTTCCTTATGCCGGTGCGATTGGTTGCTTGATGTATGCGATGGTATGTACTCGTCTCGATTTGGCTCATGTTGTTAGTCGAGTACGCAAATACATGTCTAAACCGGGAAGGCGACATTGGGAAGCGATCGAGTGGATTTTCGGGTATCTCGAGGGCAACTGTAGGACATGGAATTATCTTTGGCGATCAACGAGAATGATCCTTCAGTTGTGGGGTACGTTGATTCAGACTATGCATGTGATTTGGATGGCAGAAGGTCTACAGTTGGGTATGTGTTTACTCTTGGTGGAGGACCTATATGCTGGAAATCAACAGTCAAGTTTATTGTGGCATTATCTACTAGCGAAGCGAGTACGTGGCGGTGGTCGAAGGCTGCTTAAGAAGCTTTATGGCTTCTCTGGGCTAGTGAAGGAGCTGGGCGTTGAGCGAGGTGGAGTTCGGTTGCATTGTGATAGTCGAGTCTATGTTACTCGGCTAAGAACCGGGTGTACCATGCGAGGACCAAGCACATTGATGTCGGGTATCACGAGATCGAGAATTGATTACTTACGGTGAGATACTTATTGCGAAGGTTCATGCGATGAGAATGCGAGTGATATGTTGACCAAGCCGATTACTTATCAACAAGTTCTTGCATTGCTTGGACTTGTTGAGCATTCATGAGTCTTAGAGAAGCATGGTGGCCAACCCACATTGGTGCATGAGAAACTCCCGGTATTTATCTCACTAAGGAGCTGGATATTCGCCGAGGTGGAGATTTGTTGAGGTATGGCTCATATACCTAATATGAAATTAATGTTGGAGCGGAGCGAGCGAATGCAGGGAGTTTATTATGTGTGTTGGGGGTGCGGGGCCTACGCCACGTGGTTAATAGAGGGGTAATTTGGTAATTACATATTATACTCTATGATTATAAATAGGTCACTGTTGTAACCCAGAACATGTTGAATGCTGAATCTTGTATTACGTACTTCTTTTCGATTAGTGAAAAGAAAGTCGCCGCTCTGCTCCCGAGGACGTAGGCATCTTTGCCGAACCTCGTTAAATCTCTTTTTGTTCTTCTGGATTGCGTCAATTCTTGTTTGCTTTGCCCTAAATTTCTCAACAATAAATATAACTAAATTAAATAATTTCAAATTTAATCACGCCGGTGAAAAATTATATTATTTTAAAACAAAACATGTAGACGTAGATGGACATTTCATTCAAAAAAAAAACAAAAAAAAAAGCAAAAAAAAAAACAAAACTTGAAATCGAAGTAATTCTATTTTTATTTATAAAATAAAAATCTTTTTATAGCCCAGTAGACAAGTTGGCTATGCAAAATATCTCTGCTTCAATCTGTTAGGAGTCTTAATGTGATTATTGATGAAATATCCCTCAAAATCAACAATAAAACATGAATTTATATATATTTATTTCAATTAACCATTAATTTAGAAGTTTTATACTCTTTCAATATATTTTATATGCCATTACTTTTTTTTTCCCATTGCCATCATATTCTCCTTCCTATGACAGTTTGTCCTTCTACCATCAACATTATAAATAATGTAATATGTACTCCAAAAATAACACTAAAAAGTGAAGTTTGTTTCTAAAAAAAACATTAAAAAAAAGTCTAAAACTTATTTAAACTAAATTATCTTAAACAAATTTATCTTTTAAATTAATATAAAATAGGAAACTCAAGTTACAATTACATAATGTTGATTTTTCTATTTAAATTTGAGGCCATATAAGTTTAATTAATATTTTATTCACCTAAATTTGCAATATTAAATTAATATAAAATTAGCAACAAGGGAAACTCGCATACATATTACACAAGTTTAATTTTTTTACATATCACACAGCTAAAAATTGATACCAACATTTATAGCAAATTGGTCTCATAAACTATGCAGGAAAATGTGTATTTCCCTTTTAAAAAATTGCTAATAGTGATTTTTTTTTGGGTATGATATTAAAGATTTGAGTGTTATATATGTAAATATGATTATTTGGGTGTTAGATCTGTAAGAACGTAAGAATTGTGTGGTATGCATGTAAACGCCCCTATTTTGCTTTTGTGAAGTGTTCCCAAGATTGATTTTAAATATCTAATGTGTCAAATACTGGCCTAAAAATAATCTGTCTGCCGCGTCATATTTGTATTTTGTTGCCAAATCCAAACGGCAGTTAAGCTTAAACTTTTTGCATTTTAACCTTTTATTTACATAGTACTCGTTGCCCTAGTATTTACATATCTAACACTACTTAAATCTTTGCATGTATATATATTTGTATCATGAATTAGATAATTTTTGTGCATGGAATGATGTATTTTATCTTTTAAGAGTGAAAATAGTGATATTTTTTTTACATAAAAAATTTAACAGCACGGATCTCAAGAAAATTCAACGATTCTCCTTTATGACCTTCAAAGGACCTTATTTGGATAGTCAAAAGATGGAAACATCAAGCGTCATTTCCTTCGGTGAGCCGACCAAACAAAAGAATGTGTCACCTAATATAAGGGGCAGTCATTTGTAACTAGCCCCACAACTTATTCCAAAAATCGTCATAAAGATGGCCAGAAACATCCCATAGAATACCTTCATAATTCTCTAAGAAAGTCCATTGTATAATGAGAGCTGCCCGTCAAATTTCGATGACACCCTATGTTCGACATAAACACCAGGAGGGTCTCTACTCGAGATTTCATTTAAAGAGCCAATCGATGACCTTTCAGCTGATCGAATGAATGACGACCGACCAAAGATTTTCAGCAGACCGAGGAACATGACTAATAGGTCATTAAATTCTCATCTTCAAACATTTATGAATAGGAAATAGTATTAATATCAGTTATAGATATGAAAAGGCACAGAAGTCAGTTACAAATGTGAGTTGTCATAATAACTTTTATCGCCCCTATTAAAACAAAGACAGACATGTCATTCCATATAAGATACCCTTAGAACCTGTAAATAAGATTTTATTTCTTTAATAAAGGACTACTAAATTTACTCATCAAAAAACCGTGATAGTGTGCTCCAAATCCCTATCTCAATCTTTCTTTTTGTTTTCTCGTCCATCAAATGCTCTATATCTTAGATGTGATCCACATGACATATTTAAATTAAATATTTTTATTATATGAAATGAAAACTTTAGTTTATAGTGACTCAGATTAACATGGACTGGCCTTGCTGAGACCCGTAGCGTGTTCATTGGTCGGCATGGACATTCTTTTTATTCTAACCTGACTGTGTTTGCTGACCAGTTTTCCCGGTTGACTTCTTTCCATTCGTTTTCAATTACAGCGAATTTAACTGCTCACGTCACGACTTACGAAGACTAGTAGTTTCTGGACGTGGTGAGGGGAGGTTGCAATCTGCCATTAATGCAGTTGTGTCAGAAGGCTGAAACTTGGCACCAAATTGATGCCGTCGGTATAACTAGAAATGAAGACGATCTGACGCAATTGCGTTCGGAAGAAAGGCCGTCAATAGGATCACGGGCTTGCGTCACTCTTAAGTAATACTTTCCTTGGAAGAGACGGTTAGCACTCTGAATTTAGCTTCAAGATTTAACGAAAATTGATTTGAGTTTTTGACTCGTATCGGTATCGGATAAAAATAAATGAGCCAACCGAGTTAGGAATTAAAATGTGAATCATTTTTTTTTTTTTTTTTTTTTGAAATAGTTTCAAGTCGATCTAAGATGGATAGTTAATAGCCCTAATAAAGACTTGTAAATTTAACAAATTCAGCTCAGCTATCATTAATTACTCAAAATTGATTTGATTTTAACTTGAATTGAGATTAAATTGAAATAAATAAACTGAACTACTAGTTAAAATTTTAAATCGAATTATTTTCAGGTCGGTCACGAAAACAGCCTTAGATGGCTGTTTTGTAACTTTCGTTAGTCCCTCTTTGGGGTTGCGCGTGAGGCCGAATTGCTGCCTAATAGGTTCTAATAGTTTTATAATTTTGGTTATGAATCTCGACGTAGTTCCGGAGAGGAAGGAAGGAATATAATATATATATATACATATATATATATATATATATATATATATATATATATATATATATATATATATATATATATATATATATTTTGTTGTGGTAAATTTATCTGGCAAGAAAATCACAAAGAAATGTAAACACAAGAACACAAGAAACACAAGCGAATTTCGTGGTTCGGTCCATAGGACCTACATCCACGGGAGGGAATCAACAACAAATCCACAAAGACAATCCATAAGAAATTACAAGGCTTTTTACACTGAGAAATGAACACACCTCTTGATCTCTCCATCTCGAAACCACCTTGATCTAAGATCTCAAGACTCCTCCCTCAATTCTTGAAGCCTCTCCCCTTCTTCTCTAAAAACCTAATTTCTTTCCTTAGACCTCTCCCGACAAACCTCCCCCCTTATTTATAACAAGGGGTCAATCCATTTGTAGCAAAGTCCATCAATTAGAAGCCTATTTTCCTTTTTCTAATTACAAGTATGTCATGCCTTAGTCAAGTAATTGAGAGTCATAACAACAATTCTCTCCTTAACTCTCAATTACTAAGCTCCGTAGTAGAGATTCCCTCTACCTAGCTCCGAAGGGCCCTTAGCCCTTGATTGAATTTACTAAGTCAAAACAGTACCTGAACTTAGCAATCGCAATTCTTTTGATTAGACAATATATCCCCTTTTTCCTAACTCCTTTCATGACGATACGAGAGCCTCTGGTTACTCTGATATGACCATTTTACATCTTGAAAAAGTATCCACTTGACTCTAACGTACCTAAAGAAATCAGATTTCATTTTAGCTCTGCCACGTACCTTACATATTTTAGTACTCGTTCAGCTCCATCAAACATCCTTATTCTGATTAATCCACTGCCAACAACCTTGCGAGCTTTGTTGTCTCCAAGCAGTACTGATCTACTGTAGATCAGTTGGAGTGTCTCAAACCAATCTTTATTATGACACATATGGAAGGAGTAACCTGAATCAAGAATCCACTCATTGTTTGATTCAAACTCACTAATTACTAAAGAATCAGCTGAATCGTAGTCATCAGAGGCTACACTTGCTTCTCCTGATTCTTTTGCCTCTTCTTGATATTTATTATTTCTGTCTGGGCAGTTCCTCTTGAAATGACAATCCTTGTGACAATGATAGCACTTGAAAGATCCCTTTGATGACTGATTTTAGCCATCCTTGATTGACCTTGATCTGGTCTGACCATTTCTTGAATCTTTCTTTTCTGATCTTCCTCTGACAGTAAGCCTGTCTCCACTGATTTTCTTGTCCCTGTCATGCTCCTTCTGAAGTTCTTTGGCTCTAATCAGCGCCTGAACATCTTCCAGAAAAATTGTCCGCACCATTCCATAGAACATCACATCCTTGAAATGCTCGTAGCTCCTAGGAATGGAGTTTAGCAGCAGCAGTGCCTTGTCCTCGTCGTCCATCTTGACGTCGATGTTTTCAAGACCATCAATGATCTTGTTGAACTCGTCGATCTGCTCCGAAACTGATTTGTCTTTCGTGCATTTTAAAAGAGTATAGATGCTGCTTCAGAAAGAGCCAATTAGCAAGAGATTTCTTCATATAGAGTACCTCAAATTTGGCCCAAAGCGCTTGAGTGTTGTCTCTCTCGACAACTCCCTTAGAACTTTGTCACACAAGCTCAGGATTATTAAACTGTGAGCCTTGTCCAGGATGTCATTCTTCTCTTTCTCGGTCATGTCGGCCGGCAATGCCTCTGATCCTTGCAAGCCTTCTGCAATACCCTGTTGAACCAATAAAGCTCTCATCTTGACTCTCCACGACCGAAATCATTCTTTCTGGTAAATTTTTCGATGTCGAATTTGGCAGTTGCCATTGTCGTGAATGACTGCCACTGAACACCAAAAATCACAGATTTCTGCTACTGGTCGAATCTCTACCTGCAGTCTACAATTTTATGTATTCCCACAGATTCCAGCAGATTGCCTCCTAGACTGGAGGCAAAAAAATGTCGAACTCCGCTGCGTCGCTCAGAATTGAGAGGAATATTCCTCTGGATAGAAATCAACGATTCCTCTTATTCAAGAGGGAATATTCTTTCTAGTGGGAATAAAATATTATTTTATTCCCTTCCCTTCCGTTTCGCACGGCCTCCTCAGCTAGTTGCGGTAGGGATCGTCTGTCAGGTGTCTGTCAGGCGGCCTCCTCAGCGAACTGCCGCCAACTGATCCGCCCGGATTCCTGCGAACTGTCAGGTGGCCTGCTTTGCTAACTCCCCTGCGTTGCGCACGACTGTCTAATTGCAAGAGCGGCTCAACTCCACCTGCTGCTTCGCACCTGGAATCGAACTCTGTCGCACGAATCTCCCCTACCGAATGCACGAGCCGAACAGAACTGTTGTCCCAACCGTTACGTCTAAAGACGGTTGTTGCGAAGTCGAACTGTCATAGAATTCTCCTTCCCTGTCGCGGGAATCCTCTGCACGCGAACTGCCTGGAGTGCAATGAACCACGAACTGCTCTTGTTACGCGAACTGTTGCGACACGCTCCTGTGCGAATCCCTGTTCTTCCCGGACCAAACTGCCCTCGATCCAAGCCACCGCGAACCCCCGCGAACTTCCTGTGCGTCACGAATAAGCGACACAGAAGCCCCGGGCTGCCGCACAGAGACTCTCCGAAAGAATCGGCTTCTCCTGTCACTATCCACAACTCCTGCAGCGTCGAACAACTATAGTCTAAACTGCCAAAGTACACCTTGTTCTTGGAATGAAAAACCGAAGGAGCACCTGCAGGATTGCTACCGAACGCCTGTTGCTGGACAACACTTGCTGCCTCGGTTCAAGAAGGCGTAATGTAGAAGACTGGCTGAGCGGCTAGAAATGTCGAACGCCTCTTCTTGTGAACTCTTGGACTGTTGAACTACAAGACAGCTAAAGAAAGCCTTGCTAGCTTCTGATTCGAAGAGACAAATACCTCCTGCAGCCTAAGGAAATGGACTACAAAAGAACCTGTGGAGCCGAACTCTTTCTTGCAAGTGCTGAAGTTCTCTTCCTGCTGGTTACAAGGAATGTTGAATGCAAGAATTGTTGTAGACCAGGAAATGGAGTTGTCGAACAACACCTCTAGCCAGAATTGCATCTGGTTTGCTTATACGGACAACTGAATTTCCCGCTTCTTGATATGCCGAATTTCTGCAGCAATCTATGATATGGACTGTTGTATGCCTCTTCCTGCGATTCTTGGGCGCCAAATACCTCTAGCCAAGAAGTACCGATTTCCCATAGACGACGCCAATTGTTGTGGGAAATTTACTTGACAAGAAAATCACAAAGAAATGTAAACACAAGAACACAAGAAACACAATCAGATTACATTGTTCAGTCCATAGGACCTACATCCACGGGAGGGAATCAACAACAAATCCACTAAGACAATCCACAAGAAATTATAAGGTCTTTTACACTGAGGAAGGAACACACCTCTTAATCTCTCCCTCTCGAAACCACCTGTATCGAGGATCTCAAGACTCCTCCCTCAATTCTTGAAGCCTCTCCCCTTCTTCTCAAACAACCTGATTTCTTTCCTTAGACCTCTCCCTACAAGCCTTCCCCCTTATTTATAACAAGGGGTCAATCCACTTTTAGCCAAGTCCATCAATTAGAAGCCACTTTTTCTTCTTTTAATTACAAGTATGTCATGCCTTATGTCTCTCCCATGAAGAGTCTATCAATCATATTTTTATGAACTGTTCATATACTTTTAATGTTTGGCGTTTATGTATTAGTATTTTGCATCTGAATCACCTGCAGTTTAATTATAATTCTATGACTGATCTTTTTATTGGCTGGAAATCTATTGGAGCTAATTTTTTTGCATTCTTACCTGCTATCGTTTCTTGGCTTATTTGGGTTACCAGAAATAACACTAGATTTTCTAATTCTTCTCCTTCTATTCCTGTCACTGTTAGATTAATTTGTGGCTACTTGTTTAAAGGTTTTAATTTTCTTAGTTCTTGTAAGAAGAATTTTGTTAAACTTAACAGTCTTCTTACTAATTTGGGTTTCATTGTTAATGATTTGAATTCTGCTCCTCGGATTACCAGATGGTTGAAACCCATTATTCCTTTTGTTAAAATTAATGTTGATGGTTCTTGGAATAATAAAGATGCTAGTATTGGTGGCATTGTTAGAGATTTTACAGGTTCCGTGCTTTACTGGTTTACGGCTAGAGCTGTTTCTTCATCTCCACTTACTGCAGAGGCTGATGCTGTGTTATTTGGACTTCAATTTGCTAAACGGATGGGTTGGAAGTATATTGATATCGAGATGGATTCACTTATTATTTGGAATTGTTGTACGCTTCATATTATTCCTCATTGGTCTATATCTATTCATTTGAAGAAGATTTTCAGCATTGCTAATACTCTTTGTATTAACTGGTTGCATACGAAAAGAGATGGTAATAAGGTTGCTCATTTAGCTTCTAAATTGGGATTACTTACGCATGGTGCTTGGATTTTCAATCTTATTCCTTTGGATTTTGTTAATGCTGCCTTGAATGATTTATAGTTTTTAGGTTGTTTTTTGCTTTGTGTGCGTTGTTTTTTTTTTTTTTTTTTGGATAATTGTCCTTTAGTTTCTTTTTTGGTGTGCGTTGTGTTATTATGGGTTTAGATAGGACTTTTATCCCTTTTTTGTATATTTTATTATATCAACGCATAAGGAGCCATATAATGCTCTTTAAACTAATATATATATATATATATATATATATATATATATATATATATATATATATATATATATATATATATATATATATTTGACGTTAACTTTTAATTTGCATGTCATCTTATCTATACCTAAGTGTATATTTCACTGTTTGTTAAATTAAAAGCAAGTGAAATAAATAAATTATTGTACGTTAAAAGAAAATAAATTGTAATGTTTTTGTTCTGATAAGAAATAAGATTTGACTGCTATAAATGTAAGAAATAAGGTTTAGTTGTTTGAAAAATATTTTGGAATGGGTTGGTCCTATGTAAATGACACATCAAAATAATATGATTTGTTCGGAGAAATATACTTAATGGAGGAAAAACTTAAAATTTATATTAAATATTTATAAATTAATTTGATAAATTAAAAAAGTTATTCTTACTAAATGTTAAATTATATATTCTGGCAAGGTTTAGAAAATCAGATCAGACATTAAACTATTAGAGAAGGTGTTTTAAGGTTAAACGGTTGCACCGGATTTGAACCGGGGGTCTGGCAAGGTTTAGAAAATCAGACCAAACATTAAACTGATAGAGGAGGAGCTTTAACGTTAAACTATTGAAATTGGAGTTGAATCGGGGGATTGAACTAGGTGAGGTCATAAATATAATAAAATATTGAATATAACTTGAATGATATAAAAAAATAGATTGAATTCAATATAAAATGCCAACAAGAGGGACACATAACCAAGAAAATATAAAAGCGAAAAAAAAAAGAAAGAAAAGATAATAGACTAATAGTCATGCATATTTTACAAAAGATAAAGAAGAAAATGAAGTTGGGAATGATTAGAGCAAGACACATTCTTCATGATATTAAAATATTCAAATCATTCTTCATAAATTTCAATAAAAACATGACATATGATAAAAAAATTACCCATTAATTGTTTGATCGGTTCAACCGCCAGTTCCGGCCGGTTGATCGGTTCAACTGCTTGTTCTTTCAAGTTCAATGCGGAGCCAGATTTCAGGTCTACCAAAATAGGGCTACTGGCCGGTTTTCAGTCGAGCCACTGAACCTGCTGGTCCGGTCCGATTTTTAAAACAGGTCATTCTGGTTATTTTTTTGTTTCTTGGTGAAATGTGCGATAAGTCATTTCTGGAATATATATATATATATATATATATATATATATATATATATATATATATATATATATATATATATATATATTATTTGCAGTTGTTTGCATGTGAGGATAATTAATCAGAAGGGAGTACACTCAGAGTATAGTTAGAGCGTACTTCATTTACTCGTCTCAGATGGTTAAAAAAATATAGAATAGAATAAATGGTTAAAAAATATAATACATTTATGGAATAATTATCTTACAAATTTATTTTTATTTAATTCTATATTAGAATAAAAAGTATATTTGCTATTTTTTTTAACTAGATGTTATTTTTTTATTAGGTAAATTTGCCTTCCACTCAATCATCTCGAACAAAATGTACAAGCAACACAATAGTAAAATTTCTTAGGTATGATGCATGGGGCCACATGAGAGGCTTGGATATCCAAACAACCAATCGAAAGAGTTTTAACAGCCCTACGTAACACACCTGCTCAGCAAATCAACTTGCCAAAGTAGGTTATTATAGTCCACTTGACTTGTTATATCGCTATCAAAACAATTCGTCAGGACAATCGCCTAAATCAGGTCGGCAAGTACAACCCAAAAGGACCTTCTGATTGACCTCCAATGCATCATAACAGCTCAACAGCCACGAGAAATTTTTCCGGTCTCCGGACACAACTCGCATCCGGAGGCGAATCGCGGGGCGTCGGGTGTGAAGCGGGCCCGCCTCCATACACCCTGATTATCAGGGTGTATGGAGGCGGGGCCCGCTTCACACCCGACGCCCCGCCATTTGCCTCTGGAGCCTCCAGATGAGTCTGGAGACCGAACGAAATAATTTTTCCAATTTTACAGGGAGCTCTAATTCAAATCCTCGAGTGATTTTTCATCTCTCTCTGTGTGATTTCTCTTTATTTCAAAATCTTAATCTCCTCAGCAAGCTCATTTTTAGGTGGTGTAAGAAGCACAGATGATTCACGATCCAACATATTAAGTGCATATAGATGTGCTCCTAAGTAATCAATTATGGTAGGCTTAGAGGTAAGCCTTGTATTTCCAATACAGGGACTTTAGTTAAGAAAACTGACTCACAGTGGTTAGATTAAAAATTTATTTCAATGTATTTTAAAACTTTTAACAATTATTTTCAAATACATATAATTATTGCATGTTAGAAAATATGTAGCTTGGTGTTGCACGATCATCTAACACATACACAGATAAAAGAAAAGTCAGGAGAGGAAACAACATGCTTTTTTTACATTCAAAAATCCTGGAAATGGAAAAAGAATATAAGGTATATATTAACTGAATTAATCCACTATATGATTAGGAGTACAAAGGTTCACTCTTAACTTAAATTAGAGAGATAAAATTACAACATTTTGTTGAAATAATTACTACTATGAAATAACCCAATATATATACTTGTATGATACTAGTAGGGAATATAACTGTTGTATTTTTATTACTAGTTGGCTATGTATAGAAGATATGTTTACTATAAAAATTATAATTTATGTCTATGACATTCGTAGTAGAGCTATCAAAGCAATATTGGATGTTGTAATAATTTTAGTTAGGTTCAAAAAATTTTATTGCAATAGGATATAATAGTGGGGGTAGGGCTATCAAAATCATACTTGGTGATGGCATGGTCGACAATGGCTAGTGGTCAAAAATGACTTCTGGTGATCGATTGCAGCCTTTAATCGTAGGTCGTGACCTTGGGTTACCGATGACAACTACCGAGACTTTAATAGTTAAGCTTTAGTAGTCAACTCACACTTCTCTTCTTCACATTTCTCTTTTTGTTATTTTAACCAACCTCCCAAACACTCCATTAGAGAGTGATTCACATTAATTTTCTTAATCATGTAGTTTTTAAAATATTTAAGTTCCTTAATGATTCAAAAAATTGGCTAATTCGTAGATTCATATCGTCGAGATGCTTGATTTGTGTATAAGCATGCCAAAATTTAAGATTATTTTACCTTTTAATTGATGCACCAAGGTCTTCAATCACACTTCAATATTTAATTTGTGCTCATTTAGGCTAGGATTGGATTACTTTCAGCGCCATTGGATTCATCTTGTTGAGATATTTAGTTTTACAATAAAGTTTTTAAAATTGGGGTCCATTTGATCTTGAATTTGAATTGAAATGTTTCTTGCTCAAAATACATCGAGATTTGTGCCTTTATTAAAATTTGTTGATGACATATAAATAATTAATTGATTCTTGTATTAAAATTATTTTAAAATAGTTATAGTTTTCTTTGGTAAAAAATTATTGAAATGATTTATTATCATATAAATATTAAGCATAACTGATATTTATCTTAAGAAATTAGAGTACTTATTGTACTACTATTTATTAAGAATTTTTTTAGTTATATCTTTTATTACTATCTTGTATTATCTTCAATATCAACATAAGATTCAACTAAGCAAGAAGGCATTGATTTCTAACACATTAGAGTAAGTTCAAAATCATATTTAAATTACACAACATTTTTTCTTCCAAGGGATTGTGCAACTTCACTTTTAATCCACCTGACTCATTATGATTGGAGGTAGAGATGATTTGTTATAATCTAGCAGTGTGAGATTTAAGAATAAATAAAAAATATATTCATAATTAAAGAACAAAATAAAATTCTTGCGAAATTGAAAAGATGTGGAGTAATATATTATTATAGAACTCATGCATTGTAAACAAACCAACCGAAATAATGAAAATTTTGAAGAAAAAGCTTAGACGATTAGATGATATCACAACGTGGAGATTGCAATATGAATCAATAATTCTTTTCGAGATATGCAATATGCATAAAAGATGTATAGCCTTAGAGCAATTTAGTTCAATTGAAACATGCAACACTGCAAAATTATGTCATAATTGAATTCGGGTCTGACCTATTTCAAATGCTAGCTTAGCTGAGCTAGGAAAATAGTTCGGTTACTCGTCCGTTCATCACTGATATTTATAAACTTGCAACACAGACATAACATTCAAGAGTTCTTCCTGATATCCCGGAAATTAACTTAGTTCGCGACCCACCCATTCAACAATATTTCACTTTATATGACTATAGAATGCACCACAATGTATACTTGTTCAATAATGTATTATGGTTAAAACACCTCAATTTATAAATCAGGTGTCAAAGCTGAAAGCACAAAATATTAACGGTTATCCTCAAATGCAACCTCTCTCTCTCTCTCTCTCTCTCTCTCTCTCTCTCTCTCTCTCTCTCTTTCTGAGAAAACATTACATCTGATAAACCGAATTTACAGTAGACGGCATGGATCGCACCACGTTGCCAGATGCATGGCATGTTCTAATCCCATTGTCGTCTGCACATCCGCACAACAAATCTAATATTTTCTTCTAATTTAGGTGGTGGATTAAGAGAATTTTTTATCCAACATGTGATAAGGTACAAAATGACATAAGAGACTTATAAATGATGCCAAATCTATTTTGTGATTTTGCTGAAGAGAACTAATATTAACATATATTCTACTATTTTGCATAGTTTGTGTATTGTAGTGCGGTAAATATATATTCTACATCTTTTTGTTCATTATATATATATATATATATATATATAATAAACACTATTTATTCTTGCTGTAAATATTAAATACTTATTTTAATATTTTTATAATAATAAAAATTTTAAATAAATTTAACACTGTTAGCCTATCTTGAGTGATTGTTCAAGGAACGATTAAATCAGAGGAAATGTCATAATTCTAAGGCATATTAAGTAAAATTTACATCACATCATCATTTTATTGAATTTTTGAGTATTCTTCTCAAATAAATGTATATGATACTTTTTCTATTCAGAAAAGTTGAGCCACTTAAAAATAAACTTGAATAACTTCCTTATATAGATTTATTAATTGATTTAAAATATAGCAATACTCTTAAATTAGCTGTATGAATCAGAAAGAAAAGTTACATATGACTTGAAAAGAGACTTTATTAAAGCTATCACCTCCTTTTGAGCACTAGCTTGAATAAATAACTAATTTCCTTCCAATTTAGAACATATAAAATATTCACGCAGGTATTATTTGGAGAACTGATTGAATCAAAAGCACTTTGTAGCGTCTTTTCAAAAGAAGGTGAGGCCAATGATAATATGTGTGATTTGAATCCGCAACATCACAATAAGAAATTACTCCCGCAAAGCACTTGCAGCATTAGTAAATGAGACAGTTAAAGTGATTGCTTTGATAATTTTGCTACTTCTAAATTGGTAAAAATATTGCAGGTATGATCGATTAGTGCATGATACCTACGCCAATATTAAAATTTTAAGGTATGCCTCGCAGTCATCAATATCTTCAGTTCCATGTTGCCTTTAAAGAGCATGCAGGTATTATTTGTAATTGATTCACCTGCTAACCTATCATAATTACAAAATTGTGTTGCCAAGTCTTTTTGAGATTCGTGTAGGAATTGTATGCTGGGAGGCCTAAATGTTAGTTAGTTAGTTTTGATGGCAGAAGATAAACAATATGCCCATAGGGTTTATGTACATAGGACCTAATTCTTATGCATTTACTTGTCTCACACTTAAATTTTGATACTTTTTCTATGTTTGAAAAGTTGTATAAAAATGTGGATTGCACTTTTCCTATAATATAAGTAAGGCGCTTAACTCATAAAAATGAAAGTCTGGGAGTGAGATAAGTAAATGCATAAGAAATGGTTGCGATGTACGTAAAAACCCTTATTTTTATTTTAAATATATATTTTTTATTTGTGCAATATTCTAACAAGAAATAAAAATATGCGTGATATTATTCTGTATTTGTTATCTCTTCTCATAGCTCATTACCCACCATAGTGGTCGACATTGCTACACCATATATCTGCTTTCTTAGGGGTTTCCTTAGAAATTCCAAGCAGTTAAAGTTGCTTCTGAATGGAAGGCGAAGCAGAGACTACTCTTCTTTAAATCTTGCTCTTTCTCTATTGAATGGCCCACCCACTTTGCTTTTTCACCTCCGATTTAAAATGAAGAAGAGAACAAGGATCAAGCTAAGGGCATTGAAGATGGACCAGGAGAGCTTCAATCATCACTTAATGTGAGTTACTGATCGAGCCAATAGTGCCAATGTTGATGTCAAGTCAAGTGTTCTTAGTTGAGAACTCGAACTCGACGATAGGAGGCACCAGATAATATGTTAATAGATAAAGGAAGTAGGGCTGGCATGAATATTTAAAAGTTAGTTTTTAGGTTAATAAAAAATAAAGATGATTTGAATTAAAAAAATAATTTATTATATTGTCTCTACTTGCAAGGGAAAAATGATATAAGACTCAAAGAAGACAGAGATTTATAATGTTATGATTAGCAGACCTAAAAGAACTCCTAAAACAAAAGTGAATTTCTGCTAAGAAAATAGGAAGTATGATAATTTTATTCTTGAGTGTTACAAAACCTTTCCTAAGAGCAACAAGAGTAAGATAGAGAGAGATATATATGAAATTACATGAGAAAAAATTACACAATAGAAGATAATATTGAGTTAAATTGTTACACTATACACAAACAATAAAAAAGAACTAAAGATAATCAAGTCTTTCGCATGACTTAGATGAAGAATCCCTACAAACTCTTTGGATTCAATTAAATATAGATTGTGGCAAAAAACTTGAATATTGTTGATGATAGAATGGAAGAATCCTCCAAGAGTTACTGCTTAAGCCAGTTGTAGTGAAGGAGTCAAGGACAATATTTGAGGCATAATAATGTAGCTTATTATTCAAGTTTGTGACTCTTGAATGACCCTTCCGATGAGATATTTATAATTGCCTTGAATACATTAGTCTAAGGTTTATATTTAGGGTGGGTTAGTATAGTTGTGGTGATGTTGTAAAATACTTCTTGCGTTGCTTTAATGCTTTAATAAATAGTAAATAGAAGAATATTACTTATTATACAGTGTGGCATTGAATCTGACATTTAGATTTGTTTGTATAGTGTGAAAAGTAGACAAGACAATAAATAATTTTCTAGTGGAGTCATTTCTAGATAAAGTCTAGCTAGGATGGATGCAATGAATGTTTGCATAATTCTCACATTCTAGTTACTTAGATAATGTTGAGCAAGTCAATTAGAATGTAACTCTCTTGTTAAAACATGAAAGATATTGGGCAAGTTCAAGAATATGCTCCATTAACAGTAATTTGCATAAATTTTCACGCTCTACTAGTGGTGATGTGCATTAGTCCTTGCTAGGTTTATCTTATATGTTTACCATAGATATGTTAAAGGAATGTTTGTGAATAATCTCTCTATGAGAAGTATATTTAGTGGAGTGGGTGCATTACCAAGATGAACAAATGAGTTCAAACGAGTAATTCACCATAGAAGTTTTTAAAGATTAATCTTGATAGGATCTCTTGAAAAGTGTTCTCATGAGGTTTCTGTAAAGTGTACTTATAGGACGGTGGGTATGTTGACATGACATTTGTTCAATTTTAAATCATTATTTTTTTTATAATGAGCTTGCAGTTAACATAATATGATAAACAATCTTTTAAATTTATCGTGTCGTGGATGAAGTCACATCAGAAAAAATTTATTTAAAATATTCAAAATATCTCATTCTTATTTTTAATATTTTTAAAATGAGATGATTTTTTAAAAATATTAGTAAAAATAAATAATCAAAATAATTTAGATTTTAACTTCTTAAATGTGAAAAAGCAAACCCCAAATAGAGCCTAATAATTGTCTAAAATTTTAAATTATTAGATAAAAAATAAGTTATTTCACTAGTTCATTCAAGTTTGAAAGTACAAGAGGTAAAATGGAGTTTTGTGGCTGTCAAGTAAAAATTCAAAAAAATATGGTATTGTCTAACATGAACATCCTAGTATGATCATTCATCTTGGATAATGCCAAAGCCAAATAATAATATATAATTCATCATCCTTTCTCTGTTTATGATTCTGAAGATGAAATTAAATAGGTTCAGTAAAATTAATAAATAAGTTTCATCTTGAAATTAAATAAATAATGAAACTAAGAAGGTTGAAAATATTTTAATGAGATTGATTGACAAAATGTGAAAGATGCTCATTATAAAGGTAGTTTTAATTGAAATAGATGTAAGTTAACCTCCTAATCATTTTTTAATATATCATGAATGGAGCATTCAAACTTATTCAAGGAACATCAACTGACACATTTTTTCTACACTATGGGAGAATTAGCGTCCAACATTTGCTTCGAAATATAGACTAAAGAAGGACTTTAGACTCTAATATTGGCTTCCATAATTTAAGTTTTTTCCTAAAATCTTTCTCTAGTCATATCCTCAAGAAGAATATCACGGGCAAAAAGCATACACCAAGGTGCATCCTCCTGAAATTGTCTAGTAAGAGAATTCATAAATAAAGCAAAAACATGTGTTTAAAGCCGATCCCCGATGCAAACCAACTGAAATAAGAGAATAATTGGCAGACCTCTTAGTTGCTAAACCCTAAACCTTAAATGCATCATTCAAACCAAATGAAAATAAAAATGAAATAACAAGTTACCTTTCTCGGTCATTTCAAGTAGCAGAGACGTGAAAGAAGGAGAAAAATGGGGGTTTCTGGTCACAACAAGTTGCGATCCTACCACTATGTTCCTAGCTAGCTTTTATTATGAATGTATCGCGAGGTATTCGAGGACCAAGACGATGGTTTTGGATGAAACAGAGAAAGAATCGGGTGGAGATAGATGAGGACTTCAAACAGAGGGTTTCAAGGAGAGGCGAGGGTTTCGGGTGGAGATGACGAGGCCTGCGAGAGACTGGGAGGGAGGTGATTTCGGGCGGGATATAGAATTAATTGTTTCGCTTAATAAAACTATTACCGATGGTCATTCCTGTCGCTTAATAATAAAATGTGTCCGTTAAGAAGCAGCTGGATTATAGGTTTAAAGATAACCGAAAAACTATAACAATCGGTTAATATTTGCTTTTAACCTATGGGTTATTCCATCGGTTATAATTAAAAATAGTCATAAAAGAAAATATTATTGATAAACAACGGTTTATGATGTAGTATGCCATCAAAAATAACCAAGATAAAAAACATTAGTAAAACTATCGATAATTAGAATAATTTTTTCAAAGTGTAAAAAGTTATTGGTTTTAGCATTTTTTTTGTAATGATGGTCTTCGGTTAATATTTACTTTAAAACCGATGGCCTGACACATCGTAATAATTAAAATCGTCGAAAAAAAATTACTATTTATAAGCGACGACACGTCCGGATGTTATGCCGTCGTAAATTACGCTGACCATAGTCCGTTGCTACACCGCCGTTAAATGGAATATTATTTGCGACGAAAATTTAGACCGTTAGTTTTACCGTTATATATTGTTTATCTTATATTATCGGATAACTTACAAATATTCAAATAAAACACCTTATAAATTTTTAAAACATAAAGAAACCTAATTAAGATTTTATGTTCGGGTAGTATATTTCAATTTTATTTAAAATTTTTTATGAAAAAAACGATATGATACATGATCATCAAGTTGACTCCATATTCACCTCATTTAATTAATAGAATAGAAGAACACCAAATAAAATATTAATTGATATGGTAAATGTAATATTAATTTCTTCAAATTTCCCAAAGATTCTATGGGAGAGACCTTTATTAATAGTTTATTTCATCTTAATTGGATAACTTATAAATAGTCTAATAAATCACTTTATAAATTTTGAAAACATAAAAACCTAATTTAAAGTATTTGAGAGTTTGGTATTGTTTAGCCAAAATATTTTATTTAGAATGTAAAAAAAGAAAATTATGATCTAAAATGTGGATGGTGTATTCAAAAGATACTCTTTTAATTATCAAATTTATATATTTCTTATGATTAACTTTAATATTATTACAAAAAAAATATGATATTGATTACTTCGATATTTATTCTCATATTGCAAGTTGAATTATTATAGTTTATTCTTTTTAGCTTTATCTTTAACTTAAAATCTTTTTATATCTTAAATAAAATTTAATATTGTACTTTTAAATGGTGATCTGAATGAAAAAATTTATGTGAATTAATGTGAGACTTTTATTGTAAAATATCAAAAAATAAAATTTGTAAACTAGTAATGCTTTTGTATGTATTAAAATAAATAACTAAAAAATGGTATGAAATTTTTAATAAAATATTATTATAATATAACTTTTAATAGTGAGTCTAATAAAGATTTTTATATTAAGACTGCTGATAAAAGTTATATAATTTAATGTCTTTATGTTGATGATATTTTAATTTTTTAGCATGAATATAGATATTACAAATAATATTGAAATTTTTTATCAACTCAATGTAAAAGATTTATATTAAGCTTATGTAATATTAGATCTAAGTATTAGTAGAGATGTAAAGAAAATATCTAATTTATAGTCATATTATATTCATAAACAGCTTGAAAATTTTAATTATCAAGAAGAAACTATCTTGTTGACACTCCATATATCTCTACCTTATACCTTATTAACAATTTGAGTGATAGTTTGTCACATCTAAAATATTCTCAAATAAATATTTGTCTTATACATTTGATAAATTATCTCTTACTAATATTCCTTATATTATAACAAAAGTGAGTAGATATACTAGTAACCCAAGTGAAACTCATTGAAAAATAATATACAGATTCTTTTATTATAGTAAAGATATAATAAACTATTCCGTTCATTATAATGTTTTCCTTATAGTACTAGAATGATATTGTGATATTAGTTAAATTATCATGACTGAATTTACAAAGGTCATTAGTGGTTGTCTTCACATTTTGCGGTTGTGCAATATCATGAAAATCTATTAAATATTATTCTCTAGATCTACTATGAAAGCATAATTTATAGCACTTTATCTTTGTACTTTTGTAATCGAGTGGCTTAAAAAAAATATTAACTTTAGGCAAAAATGTAGCTTTTATTTTAATAAATTGTGATAATTAAGCAGCTATAGCAAAAATTAAGAAGTGTAAAATCTAGTGATAAAATGTCATGTAATTCTTTATATGAATTATATTAATTATGTGTTGTCACATCTCATTTTGTTTGCTATGGGAAAAATATTATAGATCCAATAACGAAAAAGCTTGTAAAGGCTTATATAGTGAGATCATTAGAGGGTTTGATGTTAAAATAACAATCACAATATAGTGAAACTCAATCTTTAAATTGGAACCACATGATGGAAGGTTGGTTCATTATGATAAAATTAAAGTTTATGAAATGATGATAATAGCTTCAACATATTTTAAATGTCATCTTTACATGATCATATAATTGTGTTATACTAGAATGAAAAGGGGGTTAATCTATAGCTCTTAATAAGACTGTAGATTAAATCTTAAGGGATAATATAATTACAGTATATCTTGGAGATCAAACTTATATAAGTGTTTTAGTAATATGCCACTATATCGAGATCTTACCAAGCCCCTAAAACACTTACAAGTTCAAATGAAAGCTCATGATCATTAAATCACACCTTTAAGTAGAACTTGTAGTGTATCTCAGATGATGTATGTACGTACCAAATGATATAATGATTTATAAATCAAGTTCAATCCTCCAATTATTGTGACATTTGTTATTATTATCTTTTGGTAATACTAAATGAAAGTTCACGCCCTGAAGATACTTTCACTAGATGTGTGATAAAAGTTATCCAAAAATGAGAATTTTTTTTTCAACTCTATTTTTAAAAAACAATTGGGGAGGAAGTTATTACAATTAATATAGAAAAAATAAAAAAAATGAGGCTAACATTATATCATTATAACTTTATTACTTAATAGTGTTGGAATTAACATTATTAAATTAAAAAAATTAAATTTATGTTGAAATTTATAGCATAAACTAAATTAAATATAAATAAATTAGTAAATATATAGCTTAAAATAACATCCATTAATAACCATAAATCATAAATAATATTTACTAGTTTGTTCTCATGTTAAAATTATAAATAGATGAAAATATGATCTTAAGAGATGATGAAAAATTCTTATTTCTCACTTACTTTCTCTATCAACTTTTTTTTCTATCTGTTTTCTTTTTAGGGGGCTACTAGATATTCACAATTAGTTCGAAGTTTTGCCTATTTATCGTGATGCTTGCATAATCAAGACAAGGGTAGACCTATTTATTAATCGTGATGCTTGAATAAATAAATCAGTTCGAAGATTTGCCAATGCTTGATCTACTCTTAAGGATAGTGTGCGTTTTGAACGCACCTCTCTCCTATGTTATTTCAATCTTATTAGTATTATTGTATTTACTTAATATGTTGAATTTATTTCTTACTTTTATATTGTCAGTTTGATTTCATAGGTCTAAGATGTAGCCCCTTTATTAAATAAAGATCTGTTTTATTATGTTGTAGAGAAGTTCGAACTTCATAATAGTGCACAGAGTGTTCCCCTGGCGTTTCTCATGATCATTTTCTTAGGTTTTCTTCATCAGTTGTGCACATAATTTATCTTGTTTTATAAATCCAATTTAATTTCATCTCGATCCATTTACAGTGTGAAGATGCATCAGATATTATTTTTTGTGATCTGTCACAACTTTCATATTAGTTTCACCACACAAAACTAAGCTTAGTTAAAGATAAAAGCCTTATCCCTATATCAACACATTTTTCACCTATCTCATATATAAGATTAATACAACATTATATATCTTAATAATTTCTTAGGCTGGTGAAATTTTGGAGTTTAGCGTGAGAGAGAGAGAGAGAGAGACAGAGAGAGACAGAGAGAGATCTTTTTAATGGGGCTAGCTGGTCTACTCTCAGAAGCAATAGCAAACTCCCCAATCATACCTTGCAACGTAAACTTCTCAATCTTCTCCCCATTTAGCCTAGCGCTCCAACCATGGCAAATTAAACTGAGTTATAAACCGCAGTAGGAGACAACTGGCTATAATATGTGGACCTGCCACTTCACTTCCACTATATCAATCCGAGTTGTATACTATTCTTTTTACAGCGAAAAGAACAAGAAATAAATTCTTCTGTGGCCTCAATCATTGCTTTTAGGCCTCTCTGGAGCCGAAAGGATCCTTTAAGTTTTCAATTTCTGGTGCTTTCTTGACTCGTCTGTCAGTACTCGACACATACTGGCCGAGAAAAGAAGGTGGTAGAGATGCTATGTTGGCTGCATGGGCCAGACCAACATCTCCATGAAAACAGCTATATATTCTAATGTACAAATGGAGCAGCCAAAAAGTTAGGGAAATTTACATATATACCGCCCAATTCCTATGCATTTACGTATCTAACACTTAACTCTACTTTTTACATTTATTCCACCCAAATCATTCATATTTCATAAGAAAATATTTCCACCTTAACTTTTAAAAAGTAAAATACATGTTTTCCTGCATTAGTGAGGTGCTATGTGGATCAAACATTATAGTTTAGGTTGTATATATTTAAATACATATGAATTGAGTGGTATGTCTACGTTAGGTATGGCTCATATATCAGATAAGGGATAGGAAGTTTTGTTATGTGGGTTGGAGGTGCGAGGCCAACGCCCCCGCGGTACAGTACAAAGGGTAATTTTGTAATTACATATTATACGTCAGGGTTATATATATATATATGTTTTGTTTGTAATCCTATGAATTCTGTATTTTTTTTCTGAAAATGAAAGGAAAGCTGTCACTCTGCTTTCAAAGATGTAAGCATCTTTGTCAAACCTTATTAAATCTCTTTCTTTTTTTTAGATTTGTGTCGATTTTTACGTTTCTTCACTCTAAAATTCTCAATAGTCTGTAAATCTTCCTTCTAAAATTTGTTTTTCGACACCACATGTTAGGATTTTATGTTGTTTACTTTTTGTTATTATTATTATTATTTTTTTTTGCTGGCAAAACTCACACCCCTCATTTAAGCCATGATTAAAAATTAGTCCCACTAGCTAGCAACATGAAGGAAATAAGTGACTTCTGATTCCAAGAAAATTCGAGAGAGGCAAACAAAATCTTCTTAACTTGCTAGCGATCACTGAGAATCAATTGTGGCCACCCATTCTTGTTTTGATCGTCAGCCTGCTCTCAGTTGCTTAAGCCAATAAATAAATAAATGGCATAATAAATGCTTTCAGCTTTTAAGCCACTATGATATTGGCTTGGCAATAAGCGACACCTACTCCTATTTCCAAGCCAATGACTTGCAACTACGACCAACTCCTATGTGTCTATGTCCAATAGCATTTTGTTTTTATATTCTCTGTTTAATTTTTTCTTTTTAGACCGTTTAAAAAGTAAATAAGACCGCCACGTTACATTAACACACAGAGAGGTTTGGAATAAACAATAATTATAATAATAATGAAATAAAATATGTGCTTCTTATTATGCTTTAAGATGGGCACAATGAGATATTTTTAACCTTATTGTGTATTTGTGTCCTACAAAATTTGCAACAATAAATCATTTAGCATCTATGGGCTATATAAAAATCCCACATGCGCGGATAAATAACTTGAGAGAAGCAAGAAAAAAGATAAATTTTTTTATGTGAAAAACCTAAGAGGTTAAAAAAATTAATTGGCGTTGCCTGGTTGGAATATTGCTTGTGTAAGTTATTAATGGGTAAGGGTCTACTTGAGGCAGCTGCGGTTTATTGGATAATCTGCTGATAAGCTAGGTGCGGTAGCTATTACAATTTTTTATTTTTTTGGAAAAGCCAGACCCAGACAAAAAGCTCCCACCGCATCTAGGTAGGTGCGGTGTGAAAAAGTTGTTTTCAGCGTTTTAAAAACACATAAGCTGCCAAAACGATGTTTACCCAAACAGGCTAGGTGTGTTTTCAAAACGCTACCGCACTAAATAAGCTGCCCCAAGCGGACCCTAAGAAAGATCCTCTCCATAATTGTAGAGGGCATTAATACAATCTAATTGCTATGAAACATGAATGATCTCTCCTTTAGTGAAAGTAGGAAGGGTTTTAAAGTGTAAGAGTTTTATAGAATGATGAGTGGAAAACAATAATTAATGTTGAATGTTAAAAGTTGGGAAACATATGATGATTGGCTTGGTTGTTTTCCTTGATATGATTTGAGATTGGCAACCAAAATGATAAGTGTCAAATATTGGTAGTTAATAGATGTTAATCATTGATAGGTGTCACGAGTAATGATCGACAAATAACTTCAAAAGCCCTGTGATGATGAGCGAATAACAGAGACATTTTCTAATAAAAGAGAAACTTAAACAATTGGGATGTTAAGCATTGGATATTGATGGCTAGCAGAAATTGTGTGATGACAACAATCATTTTCTTCTTAAGAGATGAGACTAGACGACTATTAAGAGGAGCAATCTATGCCAAATGTTGATCATTATGGTTCATTAGATGAAGTTCGTTGTAAAATCTTAAAAATGGATATTAGTGGTAAGAAGCATAATTGTTCTTTTAACAATAGAGCATGTCAAGAGATTATATATGAAGATGGGCGTCAAGTATTAATGAATGCTTAAAGTTGAATTTCAAATATTGGAAAGTGTTAAGTGATGGTTGATGTGAAATATCAGAAATTAAGAGATAGTGAGCAATCAACTTGATCATTCTCTCGATGAAATAGTATACTATGTGATTGGTAAGTTGGATTTCAGACTTTAGTAGCTAGCAAAGATGTTGTTTATTAGTAAGTGTCAAAAAATGGTCAATGAAAAAATAATGTTTCAGATTATAGTAAGCAACCATTTCACTTAGTTTAATTTATTATCTTTTTAGAGATTAAATGAAAATGTCAAATGTTTTCAAACAATATACATTGAACATTATTGTACCAAGTGTTATGAGATGATTAATAAGGAATCTCAAAAGTCATATGATGTTAGAAAATCAACTTGATCATTTTTCAAATAAAAGTGGATATTAGACTAATAAAATGATTGGAATCAAATCATAGTGAATTATAAAGTAATAATTGGCAATTGATTAGCGATGATTGATGGAGTATCAGATGTTGTCCAAGAACAAGCATTTAAATTTATAATTCTTTAATAGAAGGGGAAGAACTTGTGGCTAATTAAACGGGTGTTAAATGTGCATGGTTGATGAATGTTCAACACTGGTTATTGAAAAGCAGCTAGCTAGTGATGGTTTAGTGAATGTCATAAGTGGCAATATAATAGTAAACTAACATTGCCATTTCTTGATAGAATGGTTGATGTTAGATGTCAATTGTTTGCATGTATCAAGTAAAACCTTATAAGGAGTATTATAAGTTGAATAATGATATACGATTGGCTTAGTAACTCTCTCGATTAATGGGACAATCATGCAACTAGGAAAACAAACATAAAAAAGATTTATTTGATGAATGTTAGGCGTTAGTTTTCTTGTAATGTGAGGAAAGTTTGAATGATTAATAAAATGTCCATCAGATGACATTGGTAGATAAATATCAACCTCTGGACATTCTCTAGTTTTGAGTGATGATAGGTAAAGAATATCCAAATTCAAATAAACGTGGGAAATCGACTTAATTATTCTCCTGATAGTGGGAAGAATCGAATTATCAATAATATATATATTGAATGTTAGTGGTTTTATTTAAATTGGATGTTCATCACGCACAAGTGTCAACTAATTATAAATATGAATGTCAAAATGTTGGAAAATAATAATTGGTAACTTGGCCATCCTTTCAATAAGATAAAATATTAGGCACTATGAAGATTGCCTTTAAACTTTAATAGCTTAAAGATATCAAATATTATCAATGTTTGGCTTCATACAAAGTGCCGCAATGGACATTAATCTCTGTAGAAGACTAACATCAAGTTTTGGTTAGCGTTAGTTGATGACTAGCTACGATGATGATATATGCTAATTTTTGTTAGCAACTAACATCAGTAGCAAGCAACGACAAGCATCAGTTCACACCCATGGGAGAAGCCATGTCAGGGCACTAGGCTTCACTTTGTCTAATTAGGTAACTTATGATTCATCCCATATTTATTTTAGTTGAGGATTCATTCAAGTCATTTTTATAAAATTCTTAAATAATTGATTTATGAATGAATAAGTTACCTTGATTGTGATATTTATTTTAGAATTATAATGCCTTAATAAACTCATAATTCAACAATTTTAGAGTCCCAAATTATCATTACAACTATAAGCATGCAAAAAATTAGAGGGCATTTAACCCCTCAAATGACCTTGAGAAGTATAACGTTATACTTCTTAAGGACTTGACTAGGCGTGTTTGGACTAAGAATCTAAGCATTACTGATATTATTAAGCCCATCTCATCGAAATATGCAGTTATAATTATAATCATTTTCTAAAGTGAACTTCATGTCATCTCAATATTGATTCCACAATTTTATAACCAAAATATTTGGTGCTTTCCGATTAAAATATTGTATAAAAAATTCGGTGATATCAAAATAAACTTCATGTTGATTTATCAAGTGTAAACTTATTAACAATTTGATCACAAAGTAGCCCATTGGCAGAATAATTTTCTTTTTTAGCTCATGAAATATAAATATAAATATATATATATATATATATATATATATATATATATATATATATATATATATATATATATATATATATATATTTTTCTTTAACTTTTGTGTCTTGGTCAAGTTTTTAATATTTATTATTATTATTTTTTATATAAGATATGCATTCATAATTGCGAATAATCTAAAAGGACTCGTAGGTGATTGGCAAAAGGAATTAGGTCTGTCAAAACTGTTCGTTGTTCGCGAACGTACTCGTGTTCCGCTCGTTAAGAAGCTCGTGTTTGGCTCGTTTGTTAAGTTAATGAGCTGAACATGAACAAAAATTTGTTTGTTCGTGTTCAGCTCATTTTGACTCGAAATACTACTCATCAATCATATATATATATATATATATATATATATATATATATATATTGATGAGCATTATTTTTAAAAAATTTAATTGACTACAACAACGCTACAAAAATTTATAATAAATTAAAAGTATTAATCAAGAAAATAGAATTAAAATTATTAAATTATATTCAAATGATGTTTTAATATAAATAATAATTTTTAAATCTTGCCCTAACCCTTGATATCTTATGACTAGGTGATTAGGGTTGTCAAAACGAATTTGTTCGTGAACAGCTTGTGTTCGGCTCGCTAAGCGAACGAGTCAAACACGAACACATTTTTTGAACTCGAAATATAAACAAGCCAAACATGAGTGCAAGCCTAATCTTGCTGCTCGTTTACACCCCCAAAGGAACGGATAATTTTTAACAGGTGTTTTATTATATTGGGCTAACGTTTTGTAAGGCCCAAACTAAATTTTCAATAGTCGGATCGTTTGGGCCACACTCCATCACAGTCATTCGCATGCGTAATGGGCCGCATAGGGGGAATTCTAACGACGCCCCCGGCACTTCTGTGCACTCACACAACGGAAACCCCAGAAACAAACGGTTCCCCGCATTTTTTGAATCATTCCATGCGCTGCGCAAAAGCTCGAGGTAGGAAGCAAAACTGGCGAGAAAGGATTCCGACTTGAATTCAATCTCGGAAAATAAAATGGTATCGCAATTCTTCGTCCTTTAATCTTTAATTATCAATCCTTTTCCAAGGCATAGCATTGGGGTTTTCGGGAGTTTAAGAGGCTTCTTGCACCTGTGGCATTTTCTTTCTATTCAAATTCTCAAGATTAGGGTTTCAGCATTTGCAATTTCATTTAACTTTGTTTTTTCTTTGAAAAAGATTTGGTTGTTTTGTGCATTGGATTGAAGATGAAGTAGCCATTGGGAGTTTGTTAGTTTTGCACCTAAAAATTACTTTATCTTGATCCAGTATGAGTTTTTCCGCTGCAAACAATGAGGGGTATCATGGGGATGGCATAATATCAGCAAGCCTCTAGTGCAATTATCTGGGCATTTGCAGGAATTAATTGATGATTATTATTGTTTTAGAAGCTTGATTAATAGTTGATATCTGAAATATTGGGAGTAATTGAAAGGAATGCATATTTACTTGAGTTTGAAGAATTTTCTTTAATTTATTTTGTATCAGGATATACGTAGCTGTATTTGAAGGAAACTTAAGAAACATTCTGAATGAAGTCCTACTGGTTTCCAATGTTTTTTGGTAGCCGTCATATTCAGTATATATTAATTTTCTTGAAGAAATGCTGAAGCAAAAAAAAGTAAAAAGTGGGAAAATCTGGCAGTTATCTGATTCTATGTAAAGAAAACGAAGTGCCACTGTGGTATGTTCAGATAGCATCACAAAAATATTGTCAAAAATGCTAGATTCATATTTCTCCATGGATAACGCCAGAATCTTACTTACAAGAAAAAAAAAATGAAAAAGAGCAAAAAAATGAGAGAGAAAGAGATTAATCTAAAGAATTTAGAGAGAGAAGCTCTAGTATTTCATTAAGTTGTAAAAAAGCGTAATGATTTGGTTTCCTAGTTGGCCTTCCTCATGATTCTCTGTTTCCTCTTATCCTAATTATTTGTGGTCAGCTTTATGTATCCAAAATTTTCATTTGTTGTTGTTTTTGTGTTTTATATAAAGTCCTAAACATATTTAGCACCAATTTTCTCTAATAACTTCTAACTATGTTATCTTCGGTTTTTAAATTTTGCTTGATATTTATTTGATATTAATACTATCTACCCGCCTAAAGGGGTATTTTCATCTTTTATTATATAAATACAAACCGCATTCAAATCCATACAATATAACCAACCTAATTGCAATTTATTATTTTTTTATTAGGGGTTTATGATATTCTATTAGCGTATGACGCTTTTGATTGTTTTTCCAATTTTATCACCAAGTCTTAAATTTAAATGTTACATCATCTACATTCGTTTTCTTCCGCATGATAGATGAAATTATTTAATCCTATCAACTCACATGTTATTTTATCTCCTGATGAAATTGACTTATAATTAACATTTTACATCACATCCAATAAACTTACATGTAATAATACATCAACCTTTGTTGAACAAATTCCCAGCCTTTTATCTTTTAAACACTTTCTCTGTAATTACCCACTCTTGATATCATTTATAAGAAAATTGGTTAATAATATAAAATAATACAACTTAATATTGATTCTTGATGTTATTAGATACAGTTGAAAAGAATTTGATCATTCCACAATAATTTCTAATACTAGCCAATGCTCTATCATATTTTGAAAATACTTTTAATATTTTTTTTATGTTTTATTGCTCCCAAAATTGTTATGGAATTGATCAATACACAATGTAAAATATTTTCTTCTTACTTTTTCTATTTTTTCATTAATT
Organism: Papilionanthe hookeriana x Papilionanthe teres; assembly: GCA_022702705.1. Taxonomy (NCBI): domain Eukaryota; kingdom Viridiplantae; phylum Streptophyta; class Magnoliopsida; order Asparagales; family Orchidaceae; genus Papilionanthe; species Papilionanthe hookeriana x Papilionanthe teres. Next base: position 69,076,108 of record CM040425.1, on the reverse strand, counting down.
ATCTTAATACAAAAATCACTTTCATTTTATGTCATCGTAGCATATAATTTGATTAATTCTTCAAAATTGAGATAATTTTTATAAGTGTTCCATGATTTACTTTTATAATATCATTGTATGACCCATAACTTTGATTCCTTGACACTTAGCATAATTGTGAATACATTTATAGTTTTTAAAATATGATAGCAAAGTGCTTTTTATCTGATCATTTGGCATCCTATTTTCCTTCAAAGTTTTATTGAAAAAGATATATTAACAAAATTTAAAAGCCACTATAATATCTCACATAATTCTCTAAATGTAAATAAGTATCCCATTTTGACTAAAGCCTTTGCATTATGTATCTTCTTTGACCATGACTCCACTTCATTTCTTAAATCAATGTATAATATACCTAACTGTAGTATTAAATACTATTCTAAATTAAAATTTCATTAAATTTCTCATTTAATAAATTTTGAAATTATCATTTTCATTTTTTTATGATTCATCTTTTGTTAAAATTATTTGTCTTTATTTCACATACATCTAACTTGATCTAAATTTGTGAATCTTTTATATATTGTCTTTGGTTATTGTAAATTCCTTCTTTCTCCTTACATAGTATTAAGTTTGTCATATGACGCTTCAAAGACTATTGTTTTTTTGTTTACTTACTACACTCTTTATAAGACTTCTAACTTTATTCTAATCATTATGTCTGAATAGTATTCAAATTTTTGATATTCTTAAGAATCATATTTATTTTCCTTAGCAGCTATTTTAACTTTTCACTCATCTGCCAAGTCTACGTATCAATTCATGATATAAAGTTTTAAAAATTGGACCCGACATCAAACCATAATGGCAAGATGTATAGGGTTCATGGTTTGAACCAGGATGAATTAAGAGTAGAATTGATTGATATAATAAATATAATGATGTGATTTGTATGTGAAGTTTATTTAAATTAAAAAATATATAATGAATATAAAATGAATATATATATATATATATATATATATATATATATATATATATATATATATATATATATATATAATATGTTTATCAATGCTTCTCACTTAATTTTCGCTACACAACACAATCTTTGTAGCCCAATTTTTTCAATTCTTATAGTCATTCACACATCTCACTTAGTCGAAAATCATAAAGGTGCTTTAGCATTATAAATATTTTAAATAAAAAATAAAAAGTTTATAGTTTGAGCTTGTGGCTCATTTGGTCGGCGAGCATGCTATTTGTTTAGTTTACATATTGATCAAATTTTTTCATCATTAATTTAATGTAATTAAAAAAAATAAACTCAAAATATTATATTTTATGCTCAATAACATTGATTCATTTATGGCCATTGGATCAATGATTAATGGTGATCAAAAGCATAAAATATGAACCGCCGGTAGGTTTTATAAAATTGGGAATGATTTGAAGGTTCGTCGGTCAAATTACCATTTCTAATTGGTATCTACTAGTTTGATGTTGGTGTGATTTCTCAAGGTGATTGGGTCGGTCAATGATCTATTCACATTCAAATTGGTCAGTCCGATCAGATTTTATTAGCCCTTGCATAATCTATTTATAAAATCTCTTAAAACTTTTGAAGTACTTATTATTATTATTATTGTTTTTTTTGATGGAGCATATCATATAGTTTGACTTTACTAAAGAATTTTGATTTGTAAGGTATAACTTTAAATTGTTAACTATTTTAAAATTCTTTGATCTTTTCTTAGAATAATTTTCTTATTACTCTTTTATCTTATTAAAATATATATATGCATACTTCTTGTTATAAATTGAATGGTCAAATTATTTTCTGTAATCACCTTACAATCTTTGTAAGAAAATTTTTCTCTTGAATAAAAAAAGAGGCCTATCTATGATGTCTATGGCTCAATTTGTTTTAATAACTTGTTGTTCTTCTTATTTCTATAAATATATTATTGTTATTGCTAAATCATAAGCTACTATAAAATCAATTATAGTTTCTTCTTTTAATTTTGCTCGCCTATTATATGAAAAGCTTGAATCATTCATCGCCCATAATTAAAACATTTAAATCCATTCCGATAAATGTATTATCTTCATTAAGTTTATGCTATGGTAATTGAAATAACTCTATCAATAAGTGATCTTTTAAATTAATTTTTAAATAGAATTTAGAAATTATAAGCATTAATCTTATTCATAATGTCTGTACTGGTAATTATTTTACTAATAATTGCCCTATCATTATATCTATAAACCTAGATAATTTTATGTTTTGTCATAACAACATATGGACACACACAGGTTTGCGGAACAATGTATATGATGTAATTTGTTAATGACTTTTTAGTAGACTTTATGTACATGAACATCTTTTGTTCGAATCAATGAGTTAACAATCTGAGCACAAACAAAGCATTTTGACTCATTTGCTTGACGAGCTAAGCCAAACAACCATTGAGCTTGCTCAAACTCAGCTCATTTACACCTCTAGCCACATAGTACATGGTGAACCTTTGATTTCTTTGAATACCTTTAAGTTAATCTATGTGGAGAGTAATACATGCCATGATTGATAGTTACTTGTTTTAAACAAAGTCTACCAGAAAAACTTGAATTGTTTTTGCAACTCGGATAATTCATCCCAATAGATATGTTGATTTTGTTTAAAAGCATCTGAAGTTTCACAAAGCTGGCTTGTTAATATTAAATGGTATGATGTGCACAAGTAGGTAAAATCTAAACAAAAACAGATACTTTGTCCCTAAATCAGTAATTTTGTAAAACAGTAGTTAGAAAATTTGGCTGTTTATTTATTTTTTAAAACTGAGCTGTCTGCTTAATTCACAGGCAACTTTGGGTCCCAGGATAAGCTCCAAGAGAGACCAAACTAGAGGTCGTAACCATGGTTTATCTCTTCAGAAGAAGCAAGAAATCAAGGCAGCTTTTCAGCTGTTTGATACAGATGGATCTGGTACAAATGCTATTTTGCCAGGCTTACAACTTTTGCATTGACCTATTTTTCTCTGCAGTAGCACATGACTTTTTTTTCTTAATCTGTATTAGGAACCATTGATGCCAAAGAATTAAATATTGCTATGAGGTATATAACATTGCAATAAATCATATTATGATTCACAGTCAATACCCTAATATTTACTAAGGAGTGATCTATTCCTTTCTTTCAGGGCCTTGGGGTTTGAAATTTCGGATGAGGTACACTGGTTTACACTTAGTCTAATATTTAGCATCTATCATTTATGAGCTGCATTATTTTTTAAATGGTAATGCTGATGGAATAACTTTAGGACTCAATGGAGAAAAATAATTCATGTAGCCAACCCCACTTAGTGGGATAAAGTTTTGTTGTTGCTGTTGTACTGATGGAATAACTTTTACTAAACTGAGGCTTATTTTAAATAAATAAAATGAATTTTGTAATTTAAGTTTCTCATCCCATTGTTTACTAAATTCGAAGGCAAAAATGGAGTTTAACCTGAAATTTAGGGAGAAGAATTGCATATTGTATGTTATGGGCAAAGAAATGAAGCTACACTATTGTTGGAACGTATCTTGGGGCTTCCGAAATACAAGGGGGTGCTTCAAGGAAAAAATTATGTCTAGAGTTCTTGATATAAATTTATACAAGGAATGGCATATAAATAATTAAAAGAGATGGATATTTGTTAAAAATTATATCTAAAACATTTGTTCAAAAACATAATATATTTTTATGATAATAACTTCGAGGCAACTGGTAAAAAAAATTGTATATAAAACGAGGCTCAAATTTATCTTGTGCTCACAAAAATATTATGTTTATATTTATCATCCAATATTCATCTTCTTGATCATTTGTCTTACACTGATAAATAAACATAAGGACCTCTGGCCCTTTTTTTAAAAATTTTGCTGTATTGATGAAGGTTTTGCTTGCCATATGGGTTAACAATATGTTGAATGAATGAATTTTTTGGGTGTTATAATCCGTGTGTTCTCTGGATAAGCAGAGCTTGATTTACTATCATCTAACTGCTCTTATCTCTGAAGAATACATCGTGTGATTCAAGCAATTTTAGGTTTGCAATGTAGGCTCTCAGCCGTTTTGGATAGAAATCCCTCAAGCATTCCATATTTTGTGTAAAATTTATGACATTTTAGTTTGAAAAAGTTGAGAAAAGTGTAGTAGTTTAATATGCAAATTATCACTAGATATAATATTGTTGTCCAGGATGTTGTTGATCCAGATTACGAGCAACTTTGTATTTCTCATACGGACAAGGGACTTCAAATCATGTTTGCAGGTGTTAATCCGGTTAATCAAGGTTCATAATACTTGTTGATCCCCTATCCATTTGTGCTTGAACACCATATTGATTTAAGCCTCAAATATACGATCAACAAGTATTATATGAAACTTGGTTGAACCGGCTTAACACCTGCTTTGTAAATATAAGGTTAACATGAATTTGTCGGTTACTTGGAGATTTAAATTGGTAAAATTCTCCAACTGGAACATAAAATTCACTCACTATGCAGCAAATTGATGAGATGATTGCTGAAGTTGACCAAAATGGAAGTGGTGCAATTGAACTTGATGAATTTGTATGCATGATGACTGATAAAATGGAAGAAAGGGACATTCTGGAAGACCTGCAGAAAGCTTTTCAAATCATTGATTACGACCGTGATGTAAAATACTAAAGACCCTATAGTCTTATGCATATTATCTCTGCTGTTTTCATTAATGTACACTTCATGTTAAGTGATTAAATGAATGTCAACTTCCACTCTCTGATTACAGGGTAGAATTTCTGCAGCAGACATTATGATTATCTCAAAAGAGTTGGGTGAAAGCTTCACCTACAAAGAGATTATGGAAATGATAGAAGAAGCAGATCAGAATGGTAAGGATTTGTTTTCCCTTCTTTTGTGTAATAAATTGATATTTTGTTGATAGTTGAGATCATTACCTATTATTTATCTAAGTAGTTGAGGCGGTTTTTCTGAAATTATTGGTGTAACACTTATATGATAGCAATAAAGTAAGAAATTGCTCAGCATTTATCAGTGACCGTTGGTGATGAAGGAAATTAGAGCTATCCATGTCAAATTAATATCTTATTTTCTAACATTTTTGGCACACCCCCCCCCCCCCCCTGCTTAGAAGAACATTCTTGGGTGCCATTGTTCTCACTATACAAAAAGTGTCAAAAACCCTAATCATTCATGAATCAAGATATACATATATTTTTTATTTTCAAGCCTTTTGCTTGTGGTTTTTCTTTTTCTTCATTTTTTTCTTCTATCATATAAAAAAACTGCAAATAATTTTCCTGCTTTCATTCTCATCATAGAGAAGATGGTTTGTATACCTTTTCTGCATCTTATGTTGCTTAATTGTTGTGTTATTTGGTTGCAAAAACTATTGAAAATATCAATTTTGTTACACTGATATATGCAGGCAATGGAAATGTGGATGAAAAAGACTTCATTAGCATGATGAAAAGAACCAACTACGGTTCTGAGATGAAGAGCAAATTTTGAAATTCAGTACTTTTGAAATGAAGCCGAGCGGTGTTGAAGTCGGAGGAAATTTATACTCTAAACATCAACTCTTTCTTCTCTATAGGCATTCTAGTGTAAATTCTGTAATTACTCATATTTCTCGTTTCCAAACCCTTGTTAATAGTTCTTTTATGTGCTAAACCAACTATGCCTTCAATAAATAAATGAATAAATAAATAATAATGCTCTTTCAAGGATTAAAGGATATCTTTTTTGGATGATTATCTGCTTCAGCGATAGAAGAAATCTATATTTTGTGATAGTGGAACCGACTTTATTTGGCACAGAAATTAGGTTTCTTGATGGAAGATTATCTGCCATGATGGAACTTTTTGAACCGAATGAACTCTGTTGCCTAAGCTTGTTGAATTGCATGCAAGCGAGCAGTCTTAAGCTGTCCTCACTTGGTAAACTTGCCATAAGTTGGAGCTTTTTTTATGGAAATACCTTTTGAAATTTATAGCATAGCTTGAAATTTTCTGGATGTGTGATAATGCTTTAGCAGTTCTAATAAATCTCATAAATCTGAATTTATTAAATCACGATAACAATAAGATTTAATAAATCCGAGATTTAAGGCAAAACTGAGAATTGAGAAGAAATTGGATTTACTAAATTTTGGATTTAAATTTGTCATTTTTTTTTGTCTCAAAAGATATAAATTAAATTCTACTTAAATATGTTACCATAAAACTCTCAAGTGTGATGAAAAAATGTCTTCTTATATACTTAGATAATAATCATATATATTATATACAAAAAATATGTTAGCATGAATCTTGAAGAATTCCTATGGCCAAACACGATAGCAATAAAGGAAAGTTCTTCTAGCCGGTTATTATACACTTGGACCGCAACAAAGGAATCCTCCCAATCGGACCTAGATCGATTGGTCCATCCACCCCCCCAATACTCCAACTCCCGTTCCTAAAAAGGCTACAACTAAATTGATTGATCTAAGGCAAACTAAACGGTAACGGTCTTCCATGCGAAATAAAATCCCATTAGCATGTATCCTACTCGTATATATATAACAACTAAAATAACCCTCGTTATTGTGATAAAGAAAGGGTATAAATGTAATCTTATGCTTGTGCCTCCCTATACCTAATAGGGGGTCATTTTTTTAATACAACTTACGTGTTTCCTATTGTTCTCTCTCTCTTTGCCCTATTCTTTCGTGTGACGCTGCATTTCTTGGGTTTGTCTCCTAGACAAATTTGGATTCAACATCCCGAAAGGTGAACAAGAGAAAAACCATCATAGAGAAGTAGTGAATGTGGGGTGCACATGAGAATTTATGAAGGAGTTTATGTAGCGAGAATTGCAGGAGTTAAGGAGACAGATATCAAACCAGATACCGTGAAAAATAGCGGAGTTCTTCAGAGTGATCATGGATTTGGGAGGTGAAAACACTTTTCGAGGGTGGAATCCTCCTTGAGAGCCCCAGGACTCTCCATGAGAAGCGGTGCCAGTACACAACGACAAGAGACTTAATCATGTTTCAGAGAAGGCTGAAGATTGACAGTACTAGGACAGTGCTTGATCTGCACCAATGTTAGAGAGACAAGGGTTTGGGAGTATTGAGGCCCCGCGAAAACCGTAGAACGCATTCTCCCTCCAGATCTCGGGAATGGTGCCCCTGAAAAATGTAAACTCCCAGCGTTGGAATCCTATAAGGAACAGTTGAATCCTAAGTATCATCACCTCGCATCCTTTGAATCATCTATGTGTCTACTAAAATTTTCTAATGCATTTAAATGCTCACTTTTTTACCACTCAGAAGTCATCGGCTTTGAGGTGGTTCGATTCATTACCGATTGGAGTAATCACATGTTTCTCAAAAGTCAGGAGGCTCTTATTGGAGTAGTTTATAAGTGCCCAAATGCCTTAGAAGAGTGCACATTCTCTGTGATAGCTTATACAAGGGCTAAATGAAAGTCAACGTCCATTTATTATGCAATTTATGAGAGAAATGTTGGGAGTGAAAGACTTGTGACCCGACATGGCACAAACTGCCTTGACCCAAGACCTGAAGTCCAAGAGGTTTCCTTTGACCTCAGCTTGGAGGAACCATAGAGTTTGACCAAATTGCTAGACATGACCAATAAGTATATTAAGGCCTACGAGAATGTCGTCAAAATCAAGCATCAAATCGTCAACCCCAGAAGAGGCCCCTGCGTAATAGTGGATGGAGATTGAAGGATAACTCGCGTCCTCTTGTTTGTCCACGATATGATGTTGGTTGACCATCCCGCAATAACAATGATATTGACCGAAATAACATCCAAAGAGGCCAGGCAAGGAACCATGACTAGAGATTAGCCTAATATTATGAATGACTTGCTTGACACTTCGAACGACCACAACAAAGTCATAAGAGCCTTCGGACTACTCCCTTAAGGGTATCTATGGTTGAGATAGTAAATGCCATTCAAGATAAAAAGTACTTCGAGAAAGCCCCGCTGATGAGAGTCATAGCTTTCCTTTAGGATTCCAAAAAGTGTTGTAAATATCAAAAGGATCACGATCACGGCATGGAGGAGTGTAGACACCTCTAAAACCTAATTGAGGAATTAATTAAGGTAGGAAAGTTGAAGGAATTCATGGCTCTTGGAGCAGCAACCTAGGACAGGGAAAGGCCCTAATAGTGAAAGCCCTAATTAGCCAACATGTACAAAATGTCATCCATATAGCTAAGGTATTGCCCGTTATCTTCGGAGGAGTCGAATCCTACTGATGAGCTAATCAGAAGTGGTACCAAACAGGGAACTCTGCAGTATTACTTTTATCCCAAGGAGAAAGTCCCATCCCTCCATTTTCTTCACGGACGATGACTTGCCCCCAAAGGGGAACTTGTACAATGATGTCATCGTCGTGACTACAATGATTAGTGATTATCATGTAGGGAGCATTTTGATTGACACAAGGAGTTTTGTGAATGTGTTATTCAAATACATGTTTGATAAACTAAGCCTATTGACTGATTGGCTAGCGATGTCGACTACTCTATTATATGATTTTTCGATTGAACGGAAGGAGGCACACTTATTAATAGGACTCATAGTCATATGGGGAGAAGGAGAAAAGCAATTCACGTCAATAGAGGATTTCCTTGCGGATTCTTCACCAACCTACAATGTTATCTTTGGTTGCTCACATCTAAGCACCTTTAGGGCAGTAGTCTCAACCTACCACGTGACAGGAAAGTTTCCAGGAGATCGGGAGATCATCACTGTCTGAGGAAACTTAGAGCAATTGAGGGTCTACTACCTTCAAGTCGTCAGCAATGTGGAACACGACCCATTGGACATTCAGAACCAAAGGGGGGAAGATCTTGAGACCAGTATGACCACCCTGGAGATCTCTGTCATCAACAGAGAACCAAATAAATATTTTTTAACCAGTGAGGTTTTTTATGCAAAAAAGAGAGACTTGTTGATCCAAATCCTTCAAGAAAATATGGACGTTTTTGTCTGCTTAGTGTCGGAAATGCTAGGAGTGTTGATTGATGCGACATGCCACAAACTGACTGTCGATCCATCCGTCCAATCGATGAAACAGAAGATCAGAATTTAGGCCACAACACGAGCGAGACCCATCCAGAAAGAAGTACATAAGCTAAAAGACGCCAGTTACATCCGAGAAGTGCAATACCTTACTTAGGTTTCTAATGTCGTTATCGTTCATAAGGTCACTAGAAAATGGAGGATGTGCTTGGATTTCATAAACCTGGATTCGGTCCGCCCGAAGGACGGCTATATGCTATCGAGGATCAATGCCCTGGTGGACTTTTTTGTCGGCCACTCAATCCTAAGTTTCTTAGATGCATTCATCGGGTATCATCAAATCAAAATATACCCAGCTAATGTAGAAAAAACCGCTTTTATTACTAGTGAAGGAATATATTATTACAATGCAATTCCCTTGGCGCTGAAAAATACTAGGGCAACATATCATCATCTAATGGATGTAACTTTTGAGTTTTATGGGCGTCGAATTGGAGATTTTAGAGTGACAGGTTGAAATCCAAAATTCGTTCCTAAAGTTTGGTAACTAAAACGAGGGTTAGCCTTCAGGTGAAGGGAAGTGAGAGCTCTGAAGTGAGGCCAGTATCCTCTTTGCCTAACCTTGGATTTAGTGAATAAGCCTAGGATTTTTCCAAAGTTCTTTTCATACTTGGAAGAGGGGGTACTCTAACGAGGGTAAAGAATATAATTGCTCCTATTTGACACAATACAAATTTATTATCAATCTATATCAATCACTCATCACAGAATCATTGCAAGAGGAAATATATTTTTTCCATATTATAATGTTTCAATACAAAACTTAGTGTGTATTAGTTAATTTAGTTTAGAAATTTAGAAAGTGATTGTAGTTAACTTAGTCGTAGTTATCTTTGCACTAGCAACTTCAATAGTACTTGAACTTGCATTGTGAATTGAGTATTGTATTTGAAATTTTTGCTATATTTTGAAAAAGTTCCTACCTTCATCGTGGGATCGATAATCAGGACTCCACTAGAGTTTTGTATAACTTGAACGATACATATACTTACGTATGCGAGTGACTGACTTATTATTAAATTGATTTTATTGTGAAACTGAACTGAAACTATCCTTTGAATATTAACGTTAGAGGCAGCGCACCCGACACCAATAGGTCGAGTCAGTTATGTGACACCATCTAGCTTGGTTTAGAAGTTTTATACTTTTACATAAGTAATTTTACTATTTTTACGTTTAAAAAAGAAGCCTTGTTTTTTATATCTCCATATAGAGAAGTAAGCTAAAGAATTTTAATAATATAAATCAAGACAGGCCAACTTGGACATTGGAAATGTCCCCCAAAAAAAAAAAGAAAGGAAAAAAATCCTCAGCTGAGAAGAAAATAAAAATTATGATAAAGTTTCATATACATATCTTTGGGAGATATGGCCACAAAAAATTAGATTGTAGAATCAGATTTAAGCTGCTAAATATTACATAAAGTAGATTTATCTACCCTTGACCATTCCAACGATATGTAATAATTGTAGCCAATCAAACCATTACTACGTCAACATAAAGGTTTCCTTACATTGATTTCAACCTCTAAGGTGAGAGAAGGCACTTATACTGCATCACTTCTATAACTGAGATGTGCTTCTAAATAGTTCTCATGGTTTAGATCCATTGAGGAACATAAAAGGCAGTAACTAGGACATGTATGATTAGATTTTATTTGTATACTTGATTTGATGAAATTTATCACATCTTAACTTAAGCAACACCGGATAGCTCTAAA